>CM055740.1:4971816-5369316 GCA_029465975.1 Dallia pectoralis | reverse complement strand
TTATGTCCGGAGACAAAGCGGCTCCACTGTTGTTGTTTTCCTCCTAATCCCATGAAAGACGTGAATAGTTACTGAGATCTCGGGACAAAAGGGGCGAAGCGCCATAAGCACTCATTATATAACGGTACCCATATGGGTGTGATATGGTTAGCAGACTATGCTAATGTGTTTTAGTGGCAGATTTTCCTTTTTCGGTAGCTACAACAGACCAAGTACATTCCAATAGAACAATACTTTGAGGTTGTTATCAGAGAAATAAAAGAATAACTGGGGACTCGTCATTGTTCTAACTAAAGCTTCTGGGCCCACGTGACATATTACAATCTTTTGTTTGTTTGTGAGTTTGACCATAACGCATTTATTGCTATTCCAAACATCTGGTAAGGTTTAATATGTCTTGTGACGTAAAGTGAGGGAGAAGATTTCGTGATGAGATTATACTGTGATAGTGAACACGAATTTCCTGTGGCTTTATCTCGCCTTTTGTATTATTCTACCAACATGGCTCAGGACTGTGTTCACACAAGGGTTAACCCCCGGCTAGGATTCACACTAATATTCCAAAGCCTTGGGCAAAATGGGCAAATTTGTCAGGAGATAATTTTTCATGAAATCTCTGAAATGCTACCAGTAATACGACAAAAACTTTCTGATCGAAATGTTCAGCCTGTGTCTATTCTGGTCATTCTCGTTATCAATATCTACAGTGTAGCTACAGTGTATATTGTAGCACAGTGTACAGTGTAGAATAGCTACAGTGTAGCTATAGAAAATGGCATAGGTCCACAACATATGTAAATTAAGTGAAAGCACAGCTTTTGCGATTGGACAATAAACGTTCTATGCTTCTGTTCTTGAACCCGTTTCACACTGGTCATTTCGCCACTGTGTTTCTAGGGATAGCCCTGACAGGTGTGTGCTAACCCTGTTCCGGAGTAGGGATAGCGTGCCCTAAGCTAGTGCTAGCCCACTTCAGAATGTGCAAGAGTGACCACTTGCTTAGCCCGGGGCTAAATTCCCCTTTAACCCTGGGCTAAGGAAGCTCTTAGTCCCGTGCTAAAGTGCAGTTTGATATCAGTAGATTATCTCATGAAATTCTTTCTGAATCTTTCATGATGTATAAAGTGTATGAGAACATCTTGGCAGCATCCCAGCAAACAGGGATTGTTACCAACAGCAGCAGAGAGCTCCAGTGACCCCGACACAATGTTGTCTAAAGATACTTAATAATAATAATTGAGAACCTGTACTAGACCTGTTCGAAAGGAGCGCCTGATATGTGCAACATGGGAATTCTTGCAGAAATCCTGGCACGCTCTTGTTTGATTGGTTGATTGATCGTTGAGGGTCTCAGCATCCGGGAATGAACAAATCGGATCGAAAATATTTAGATCGAAGAAAAAAAATTGTCATCAATTTTGACAGGTTTGTCAAGCGTTTATAGCGTAAATATGAGGACAATAAGTTAATTCTATTACTGACATATCATATATGATGGCAACCATTTCATGGAAGTGATGACAAAATACAAAGTAACATCGATTTTTTAAAGTTAAGCAAATCAACCAATGACACCCATCTAACCAAGGATTCACCAATCATCAGTTCTACGGACTGATTTCAATCTACCCACTGTCTTTTCTGTTCCTTATTTACTTATCAAATTTCAGAGAAAACTCTATGTAATCCCAGTCAAAAGAGCCGATACTTTTACAAACCAAGTCAGCCCATCTCCCTTCCCCCATGCTGCCACACACACACACACACACACACACACACATGCACACACGCACACACACACACACACACACACACACACACACACACACAAACACACACACACAGGCACACACACAGGCACACACACAGGTACACACACACACACCCTCAGTCTTCCCTCAGTCCCTTTCACAAATGAAGCTGTTTGCATGATTTCAGCAGTTCATTAGCTCTAAATGGCTTCCTATACTCAGGGCAGTCAGGCAAGAGCGAGAGGACAGAAGATGAAGGAGCTCCAGTCCGGGCTGGAACAGTGACGGAGGACTGAAGCCACATGAATGAATAGAGGAAGACTAAGTGGGTGGCTTGTCGAATTCCCGGGATTCCTTGGGAAAGTCTGAGAGCATCTGTTAGGGGAATCAGTCCGTTTGTCAGTCATGCATGGAGTTGTTTGTTTAGAAAAGTCTGTGGGGGGTTATAAAGAGAGGAAAATAGAGATGTTTTGTCTGTTGTCTTGTTAGTGTTAGTGTTATAGCGCTCTGGCGGAAACGGATATAAAGCAGTTCATAAATGATTGGGTAATGGCCCAGCTGCCATCTTCTCAGTGGAGAATCCCATCTGAAGCATAACACAGCTTCTTTTCTGATGATTTGGCATAACTGTTGCAGCGTGTGGGAAGCACAGCACAACCAAACTGCACTCGTTATGATGGTAAATTAACTTTTAGTGACTTCGGATAAAGATTCTGCATCTCTCCTCTTGCTTCTTGATTTTAGGGCTGCCTGTTGACACTTTTGATCAGACCTTTCTCTTGAAAAGACTGGAGACCCATGTTGGGCTATGTGAGGACTGGTTCTCGACTGGTTCAGATCTTACTTACTTATCAGAGGGACATCAGTTCGTTTGTGTGGATGGCTTATCCTCGGAAAAATCAAAGGTATGCTTTGGTGTTCCTCAAAGCTCGGTTTTAGGACCACTTTTGTTCTCCCTATATATGCTGCCTCTGGGTGATGTCATCCGAAACCACAATGCCAATTTTCACTGTTATGCTGATAACACGCAGCTGTATATTCATTAATTTCTTTCCACTTTTGGGAATTTCGTCTGAATGAATATTACAAACAGGCCCCCCCTGACCAATAATATATGTGGATGTGGTCCAAAACATAAACGCATACGAATCCAATAAACATAATGTTATTTGAACCAAACTCAAAAAACATGTTCCAAACACGGTGAAGACTTTAGTCTCCGGATCCGGTGGCCAGAGACAGCATTCCATCAATTATTTGCTGCTGAGCCGGGAGCATTCCGTCTGCAAGCATCAACGGCATGGCCTGATCCGATTGGGCACAGGAAGCCTTCCAAACAGGAGATACCGTGCTGTTCGAAGTGTGCAGTGCAGGGAGCAGTGAGCTCTGTGGCTCTGTCCCCAACCACCCCTCACCTATCTCCCTGTCCCATCTGGTAAAACAGATGTCCTTTATAGAAAATTGTATGTGTTAAACATAGTGTGATATGTTTGTGACCAATCCTCCATACAACAACCACCACTGCAAGCTTTACGCATTAGTAGGCTGGCCGTTGTTAATCACTCTGCGTTTAACTTATTGGTACCAACTTATTTACAAGTCTCTGCTAGCCAAACTAGTCCCACCGTACCTAAGTTCTCTAGTTGACATAGCTCTACCCACCTGCAGCCTACGGTCAAGTAGGTATATCACCTTAATCACCCCAAAAGCCTGCAAAACATTCGGCCGCCAATCCTTTCAGTTTGCAGCTACCAATGACTGGAAATAATACAAAAAACTAAAACTTGAAACTCTTATCTCACCAGTTCCCTTTAAACAACTCCTGTCTGAACACCTGTCGGATCTTTGTACCTGTTAACTGTCTTTAAACCTCTTCTCACTTATGCCGTGCCCTTTTTTGCACAGTGGTCCTCTCTCACCTGCACTGCTGTCATACCTGTTTACATTCTTGAATCACTCTATTTGATCAGGTATTCTCAAATTTTCTCGCCTTATCTTGGCCAGCTCGCTGTTGCAAATGAGAATTTGTTCTCAATCGGCCTACCTGGTTAAATAAAGGTTAAATATATTTTTTAAATAAATAAAGATTTCTTAAGGCTGCTGGCCTTGTCATTGTTTTGAATCTGTAATCAAGGCCTTTGAACCATTGGGACACAGATCTGGGATCATTTTAATCTTAGGAGATACAATATGTATCGTTGACAGGCCACTGGAAAATTACCTCAGAGGGTAGGTTTCTACCGTGGAAACATGTCAAATGCAGCTTGCGAACCCACGGTCATGTACTTGCACATTATTGGTCAGCTTGTGAACCCCCGGTCATGTCCTTGCACATCATTGGACAGCTTCCGAAACCTCGGTCATGTCGTTGCACATTATTGGTCAGCTTGCGAACCCCCGGTCATGTCCTTGCACATCATTGGTCAGCGTCCGAAACCTCGGTCATGTCCTTAATTGCACATCATTGGTCAGCTTGCGAACCCCCGGTCATGTCCTTGCACATCATTGGTCAGCTCGCGAACCCCCGGTCAACACCCAATTCATTCCTGTCCCGTGTTCTAAGACTTGTTTTCACAACACATCAGAACATCAAAAAATCACAGCGAAAAAAGAAGCGAAGAGCGCATGTCAACGAGTTGATACGAACGCCTGACGCAGTCTGCCAAACGCTCCTATGTAACTTTGGCGTTCGGCCAAACATTCTCTAGTGGGGAAAGAATAGCGTTGGCACGAACCCCCCCCCCACCGCCATGTGTCCTCAGATTAAAACCACACCTTACAGACCCTCAGTGTTTCTCACTGTTCCCAAGCGATGTGCATTCACCCAGTTCAGCTCCAGTCGCAGCCAAGTGCTGGTCTGCATTGTCGGCGGCTATAATCACATTAGCCACTTTTCCGCGGCTGAATCGGAGAGTGTCTCGGCGGTGGAGACGCAGGTCAGAGGATTCATCCCGGCACAAAACCGTCCGCGCGGTTACACGCTGACACATCCTTTAATGAACTTTGTAGTTCAGCGGTTAAGAACGAGCGACATTTCAGTTCACAAGGGAACTTAGTAGCGGTGCCCGGAATCCACTTAGGTGGTGAATGTGGACATCCTACAGGGCGTTGAGCAGGCAGTGGCAGTAGGCGAGCTAAGATAACACGGGAATTACACTATGGAGGCTATGCTGACTATGCAAATGATGTGAATTATTTCTGATGGTTGGCACCCAACAAGTATTTAGATTTCAGTGCACATTCTAGATCTATATTATGTCAAATTATGTAACTATTCTGCTCAATATCGTCTGTACAAATATGTCAAGTTGCAACAAATGTAAGTTTCATACAAGTGTATAGAGCTGCATGTGTGTAGAGCTACAGGTGTATAAAGATTCAAGTGTGTAGAGCTACAGGTGTATAAAGCTACAGGTGTAAAGAGCAACAGCGCTACAGGTGTATAGAGCAACAGGTGTGTAGAGCTACAGGTGTGAAAAACTACATGTGTGTAGAGCTACAGGTGTATAAAGCCACAGGTGTATAGAGCAACAGGTGTGTAGAGCTACAGGTGTGAAAAACTACATGTGTGTAGAGCTACAGGTGTATAAAGCCACAGGTGTAAAGAGCAACAGCGCTACAGGTGTATAGAGCAACAGGTAAATAAAATACAGGTGCTTAGACATTGGCACATCCATCGAAAATGCCACTTTGCCAATCTAAAACCAAGGGTCTCTCCGTGTAGTGGAACAGGCTGCCCTAGGCAATACCACCCCCCAATGCCCCCGGGGGTACCTTATTGCCCAACAATAAATACAAATATAACATGTTTAAGGTTAGCTGGAGAAAGTTACGAATTTCCCCCATCCTTCAATGTAAGCGGCTGACTGCCTTTTTTAAGTCCTGCACAGTCGACGTGTGTGAGAATGTGTAACAAGTGGCAGCCTGTTTCTTCCCTGTGCGGGACTACTTGAATTCATAGCCTGTCAGAAACAGCACACTACCTGGGGAATAGGAAGGGCAAGAGGCAATTTGAGTGCACGGTTCAGTAAGCCACCACTCCCAGTGTGACTGACACTGGCCAGGTCACTCTGTGGCACCATGTGAAATCGGCCCCAAACGGCCCCAGTCGGTCCACCGCTGGAAGACTATAAATCACCAGGCCGCTCCGTGGAAACGGTCGTCGCTCATCCACGCGCTCAGGAACGACGTATTCGCTAGGACAGCGTGCGACCTGGCACCATGCAGTGTGAGCTAGGGCCCGGGGCCCCTCTGAGAGGATATAACACCTAGAATCTCTCCTCCACTTGAGGAGTCTGATCGTGGATTTCCGTTTTCGTCGTTCGCCGGTCATCTAAAACTCTATGTTTGTGTGTGTGTGTGTGTGCTTAGGCTGTCCTAACTGGCGTCCGTTATACCAACTCGAAGAAAGAAAACGCTTAGGTAGCAAATTAGAACGTATACCTCAAACGACTGCACAGAACCGTTCTCGACCGGGCCCTTGTGAGTGCCCTCCCGTTCGCTAATGTCAAGGCTTTAGGTGCTCAAGCTCGAAACTGCTGACAGGAGTGAACCAGTTCAGTGCTGCCTGCTAGGTGATTCCGCTGATATCTCCGCTCCGTCGAACAATGGTTGACGGGACGCCACAGACGCCAGTCTCTCCTTTTGAAGCCGCGTCGAACACAATGGCAGCTGCCGCCACCCCTCTCCCCTCTGGACGGAGAAATCTTCCCACAGTTCTGGACCTCACGCTCGCACACACACAGTTTCGGTCGCGAGTTTCCAGCGCGCGCACACATCACCATATCAAAAGTGCATCTATCCTGACCCGATCCCTCTAGCCGCGACCCCAGCTTTCATGGCCGCTAAACACTAAGCCCTTCGCTACATGCCCTAACTGCCCCGGCCGTCGGACCCTTTGTCTTAAATGGCCCCCATCATTTATCCCGCTGACGGGTAGACTGAGGGTCTTCTGCAGGGTAAGAAACGTTACCAAGGTATCGGCGTCGTCATCATCATCATCATCATCAATTGCATGTGTTCAATCAGTGCTCAATGATCAACGGTCAACGTCCAATCAATAAGTCAAATTGTAATCAATACTTGTTTGCCTCTTTTGTCGTTGCTTCGTAGCCATACCGAATAATGACATGAAAGCAAAAAACCCTGTCCGTCCTGACATCATCAATAATCCACAACGGGAATCAGTGGCTGTAATATTTTAACTCAACCGTACAGTTTGACAGATCTTGTTTGTAGAGACGGAACGAAAACCCCAGAGTGATAAATCTTGGCCCTTAACTCCCCAGGACCCGATCTGTTGTCCGATGTTCCTCCCGGGGTCACGATGAGGGGTGAAATTCCTTCGGCTCTCTGATCTATTGATACGTTTTGCTGTGGCCAGCTCTGACCTGATGATCAGAATGAATGTGTTTGGCCTGAGCTCTTTCTCTCAGAGGCCTCTCATTCATTATCAGCGAGTGACGACCGCCGCAGATCACCCGGTCCCTCCGGCACAGAGTCACATAAGCCCCTGCATTGGCTGAGTGAGCCGGCGGCTTTTGAATGTAGCCAGACCGGCGTTCTGATTGAATGTTGTTTTAGCGGAGGCATTGTGATGCTAACTAGGCTAACTAGGCTAACTAGGCTAACTCCACGGGTTGTTTTAGCGGAGGCATTGTGATGCTAACTAGGCTAACTAGGCTAACTAGGCTAACTCCACGGGTTGTTTTAGCGGAGGCATTGTGATGCTAACTAGGCTAACTAGGCTAACTAGGCTAACTCCACGGGTTGTTTTAGCGGAGGCATTGTGATGCTAACTAGGCTAACTAGGCTAACTAGGCTAACTCTACGGGTTGTTTTAGCGGAGGCATTGTGATGCTAACTAGGCTAACTAGGCTAACTAGGCTAACTCCACGGGTTGTTTTAGCGGAGGCATTGTGATGCTAACTAGGCTAACTAGGCTAACTAGGCTAACTCTACGGGTTGTTTTAGCGGAGGCATTGTGATGCTAACTAGGCTAACTAGGCTAACTAGGCTAACTCTACGGGTTGTTTTAGCGGAGGCATTGTGATGCTAACTAGGCTTACTAGGCTAACTAGGCTAACTCCACGGGTTGTTTTAGCGGAGGCATTGTGATGCTAACTAGGCTAACTAGGCTAACTAGGCTAACTCTACGGGTTGTTTTAGCGGAGGCATTGTGATGCTAACTAGGCTAACTAGGCTAACTAGGCTAACTCCACGGGTTGTTTTAGCGGAGGCATTGTGATGCTAACTAGGCTAACTCTACGGGTTGTTTTAGCGGAGGCATTGTGATGCTAACCAGGCTAACTAGGCTAACTCTACGACATTGTCTGCAGTACCTGTAGGATGACACCTTGAGCAACATCTCTGTGAGATATGGGTTGAAAAAGACTTGACTTACTCATTTCAAGGTAACGAGGTATGGCTTGTTAAAAATGCTCAAATGAGAAAAGTAAAATGAAACGTTGGCGACAGATACCACATAATGATAATGATATGATAATAAGGGAAATACTGTCCAACCAGTAGCAGGTCAAAGTAATAGTGAAAAGTAGAAGTTACCGGATCAAGTCCTCAAGCTGGTACGGGGACTAATCTACCCTTCTGTGAATCGCACGTCAGGTAACCCTAATTACTGACAATGTAAAAGTCTAGAGTTAAAAAAATATACACAAGTAATTTAATCAATGAAAAATGCGATCTGCACTGCTTCGTTTTGAGAAACGTAAACCAAATCAGTTCACACTTGATTTACGACACCAATTATTCCCTGGCAAGCTTGGCCCCTGCGGAGACTTCCTTAAGCGATGAGTGTATTTGTGAAAGAATAAAGGTAAATGCAGGGCAATGCTGGAGAGTGTGATTGCAAATGAGTTGGCTATCAGGGAGAAGGTGAGGACAAAGAGAGTGAACACAAAAGGGTTCAGATAAAAAAGTGGTTAAATGAGCATGATGACCGAGGAAGGAATAGGAGATGAGAGAGAGAGAGACAGGGAATGGAGGAGAGAGGAGGGAGTGAAAGTGGGATGAGAGAGAGAGGGAATGGAGAAGAGAGGAGGGAGGAATAGTGGGATGAGAGAGAGAAGGAATGGAGGAGAGAGAGAGGAGGGAGGAATAGTGGGATGAGAGAGAGACAGGGGATGGAGGAGAGAGAGAGGAGGGAGGAATAGTGGGATGAGAGAGAGACAGGGGATGGAGGAGAGAGAGAGGAGGGAGGAATAGTGGGATGAGAGAGAGAGACAGGGAATGGAGGAGAGAGAGAGGAGGGAGGAATAGTGGGATGAGAGAGAGACAGGGAGTGGAGGAGAGAGTGGGAGGATGGGAGGGAGAGATGAGGGCCACAGTAAGTGTAGGAGAGGAGAAGGGAGAGATATAACATAATATTTCCGTGTGACCTAGAGAGGGCTGGTGAGACTGTGTCTTCCATAGAACAGGGACAAAAGTCGGACAGAACTGGAGCCATGACGGCTCTGATATGGAGAACCTATGATCCCGGACAAACTGAGCAGGCAGAAAGACAGGCATGCAACACAGACAGGCCAGCACCAAGACAGGCCAGCACCTAGACAGGCCAGCACGCAGACAGGACAGCACCTAGACAGGCCAGCACGCAGACAGGACAGCACGCAGACAGGCCAGCATGTAGACAAGCCAGCACGCAGACAGGCCAGCATGTAGACAAGCCAGCAGGCAGACAGGACAGCACGCAGACAGGCCAGCATGTAGACAAGCCAGCAGGCAGACAGGACAGCACGCAGACAGGACAGCACACAGACAGGCCAGCCAGCAGACAGTCCAGCACCTAGACAGGCCAGCACGCAGACAGGCCAGCACCTAGACAGGCCAGCACGCAGACAGGCCAGCACCTAGACAGGCCAGCACCTACAGTCCAGCAGGCAGACAGGCCAACAGGCAGACAGGCCAGCACGTAGACAGGCCAGCACGTAGACAGGCCAATGAGACAGACAAGCCCGGCAGGTTCCTTTCCCACTGCACCTCACAGCAGCAGCACATGGCAGAACAGGAGAGCAAGAGAGTTGGCTTGGTGCAGTGGGAAACTCTGTGTATCCTGTCACTCCCGCTGACGGTTTGGGAGGTCACGCATGCAGTATAGAGCAAATGAACCCCGTGGGAGGCTTCGTCACCGGAGCCAGATCAGAGCTGACACCTACAACTAAATCTAAACTGTATACGGTACACCTCCCATTAGTAAACCCCTCAGTGTCTGTTTTATGTCTGTCCACGTTATAATGTGGTTTCATACAGTTTGAATGGATGTAACCTTCGTTTCAGGAGCACCGCCTCCCCCCATTCCAGTTCAGTTATTTAACAGCTTCTCCGCATACAGCTGCTCATTGTAAATCACAAACAATCTCTAGCCAGCCACCTCAGTGCAATCACAAGTGAAAACGGGGGAAGGCTCGGCTGAAAGATAACAGGAAAACGGCCAATTTTACAGGCAGAAGGGATAAAAACGCTGTTTTAGGCTTCGCTCAGAACTGCCCCGGAAGTCTGGAAAGCTACAATCCAACTGAAAGCGACAACAGAATGGTCACACAACTACACGTTTTTGGTCATAAATCTAAAGAATGACATAAGTGTTATCGTTATATTACTAATTGTTGTATTGCAGTATTCCTGCCGTAATACGACTTTACACAGAGAGAAACGCAGCGCGCGGAGGTTTTATGATCCCAGAGATTAGACGGCTGCCGGTTGGATTGAGCTTATCAGGATGGAGAGATTGAATGTGCGCCCTAAATCACACCCTATTGCCTACACTCATCCCTTTCGATGGGGCCCGGTAGAAAGTAGTGAACTATACAGAGTTTGCCAGCTAGGACCCAGTTTGTGCTGTGGCAGGGGTTCTGGTGACAGCTGTGGTCCACAATGCATTCCTCAGGGGCTGCCATCACACTGCGGTGAGTCAGGAAAACTTTGGACAAAACTCACCGCATTGGGTTGAGAAATGTCCTGTCCTGTCCCTAATCAATACAGTGAATCCCAGCTGATCGGGAAGAGCGCGGATACTCCACGACGGAAGTATACGAATGGGAAAATTATTTACCCGTGGGCAGAAGGTGACAGATACTGGTAGTTTGCACACCAAGCTGAATCAGGGAGTATCTACGCGCTGGAGGTGGAATACATTTATCGACCAACAACCACCATTGAACTTACACCATCCCAACCCACCATAACGAGTGGCTGGAGCATGACCAAGCCCTTGTCCCACACCGACCACACCGTCCCCAGATGATGCTTAACGAATTAGCATTTTGTCACGCAAGGCCAACGGGAATTAATCGTATGCCTCAAATGGGACTCAAACACCTATCATCGAACACACATCTGCAGCAAATGAGAACTGCATTAACTGAACACCATTCTTAAAAAAATATATTTATTTATTTCAACATAAACTTATAGCGAGCCATCGACGACATCTATCAATGATTTCAAAAGGCTAGATGATATTTTCATGGTGTCACATATCGTTTTAGAAATCCAGATTATCATGGGAGCGATCAGATAAGAAGTTAGTCAGGTCGATCTGATCGCAATGAGACCTGGGTGAACAAAAGCTTTATGCACTGTTGGACGAATTTAAATTTTTTACTGCACTTGGCTGTTGACATCGGTGACATCTACGACAAATTCATTGCTCGCGTACACAGACTCATGGGAATAAAAGTCTTTCTGATTCTGATTTGCAAAAATTATTATGTTAACGAAAACGCAAGCCGGAGTGTAGGCACCAACGGAGATTCGGGACCTTTCCCCCACGACGCCTTTCCCCCACACATTACCTTGGCATGTTCATTGTTTTGGCTGTGATCCATTGCCCCCTCACCATTAATATGCATCATGTAATCTCCTACACCTGTCTGAAAGTCCGAACTGAGCCTCGGAAACGAAGTGGAAGAGATCCCAACGGATGATGTGTGTCGGAAACAGGTATGACCGGGGTTTACGAGGTCGTCGATCCAGAGATGCGCCCCTGGATGCCCGTCGGGGGTCGGTGGGGGGGGGGGTGGAGGGGGTGGGGGGGGTGGATAAATCGGTGTGTCGGTTGAAAGGGGAGTCAGTGACCGAACAGCGGTTTGATCGAACGCAAACAGGGGACGGCGACAGGCTCCTGAAAGGAAGCCTCACTTTAACACAGTTGGAATGAAGCTGTGTGCCAGGCGGGGGGGCTTGGGGTACAGACAGACAGTGTTGTCTTTTTAGGCTTTCGGACTGTCACCTCTCCATGATGACACACACACACACACACACACACCCTTCTCGTGGCACTCTCCCCCGCTCCTCAAAAGGAGGACTGTCTTCTCAGGCGGCTGTCTCTTTCTCTGGCTCCACTCCCCCTGTCTGGGCTCCGACCGGCCGGCAGGGCTGTGTGAATTAATATACATGCCCGCGTCTTGGGGACCGCATGAGGCCTCAATCGGCTCTCATTGTGCGCTCCTCTTCCCGGCTCACTCCACAGAGCAAGGCCTCATCTTCACAACAATGTCCTTTAAAAGGCCCAGTGCCACTCCAAGGCCCTGGACATGAAAGGGAGGCCTTTGCTTCGTGTTCGGAGGGATGGGGCGCGTTGGCAGAAGGCCACTCGTAGCTATTCAAGCAGAAACAGGCAGACAGCAGTGGAGAGAAGAGAAAGACAGGTCCGGAGTAAGTCACTTTAGACAGAGGAAAGGAGAGAGAGACAAGTCAGGAGTAAGTCACTTTAGACAGAGGAAAGGAGAGAGAGACAAGTGGTAACCTATTTCCAATGGTAACCTATTTCCAATGGTAACCTATTTCCAATGGTAACCTATTTCCAATGGTAACCTATTTCCAATGGTAACCTATTTCCAATGGTAACCTATTTCCAATGGTAACCGATTTCCAATGGTAACCTATTTCCAATGGTAACCTATTTCCAATGGTAACCTATTTCCAATGGTAACCTATTTCCAATGGTAACCTATTTCCAATGGTAACCTATTTCCAACGGTAACCTATTTCCAATGGTAACCTATTTTCAACGGTAACCTATTTCCAACGGTAACCTATTTCCAACGGTAACCTATTTCCAATGGTAACCTATTTCCAACGGTAACCTATTTCCAATGGTAACCTATTTCCAACGGTAACCTATTTCCAATGGTAACCTATTTCCAACGGTAACCTATTTCCAATGGTAACCTATTTCCAACGGTAACCTATTTCCAATGGTAACCTATTTCCAATGGTAACCTATTTCCAACGGTAACCTATTTCCAATGGTAACCTATTTCCAACGGTAACCTATTTCCAATGGTAACCTATTTCCAATGGTAACCTATTTCCAATGGTAACCTATTTCCAATGGTAACCCTAACCTTAGTCACACTCCTTTAGACCAGATCCATATGGGTAAGGGGGCCCCCGCTGTGACACCGGGCACATAACTGGGACGAAGACTGCTGCTAGGACAACCAGACAGAGGCAGGTGGCTGTCAGTCTTCCATCCGGCACCAGAAACATGAATGGGATCCTCCACTCTGTATTACGACCCGGCGCTGATAGAAACGCAGATAGGATGTCGACCGGATCGCACAGAGAGCGAAGGCCTCAAAGACAGCTGGAATGGCCTTCCTTCCTTCCACTGGACAAGGGACAAGACGAGAGCTGAGCGATCGCGGAGTTATTGCAGATGCTTCTGTCAATGGTTTTGAACAAGGTTTCACTTTGAACTGTGGATGCTACGGCCGCGCTGCTACTCTGAGATGGATGCCCTAAGTGATCGTAGAGATGTGGCTAAGACGTAGCAGTCACTCCAGTCTTACGGCCGTTGGTGTAACCCACCAGGTATTGGCGTGGCTAAGACGTAGCAGTCACTCCAGTCTTACGGCCGTTGGTGTAACCCACCAGGTTTTGGCGTGGCTAAGACGTAGCAGTCACTCCAGTCTTACGGCCGTTGGTGTAACCCACCAGGTATTGGCGTGGCTAAGACGTAGCAGTCACTCCAGTCTTACGGCCGTTGGTGTAACCCACCAGGTATTGGCGTTGTTAAGATGTAGCAGTCACTCCAGTCTTACGGCCGTTGGTGTAACCCACCAGGTTTTGGCAGCATTGGAGGCGAGGCACAAGTCGCTCCGCGGCCCCCAACCACAGTCCAGCATTCCCGCCACACAATCCTATATCTCTGGAGCTATGTCTCCAGGTTGGATGGTTAATTCCCTAACACTGGGACAACATTGTTTCCCGCTGCTAAGACCCAGACAGGAGGTGTGGAAAATGGAGAAAGAGGGGGAGAAAGAAGTAAAGAGAGGGAGAAAAAGAGAGGGATGATGCAGGTAAAGCCAGCGCAAGTTTGGAGAGTGAGGCGTGGCAAAACGCAGCGGAGAAAATGAGAGGAAATGAACGAGAGGAGAGGAGAGGACAGGACATGGAGAGAGAGAGGTGTGAGAAAAAGAGATGGGACGAAAGAGAGGGAATAAGAGGGAGCAAAAGAAGAACATAGACACAGGAAGTGGGAGAAAGAGACAGGAAGTGGGAGAAAGAGACGGACTGCAAGAGAGACCGAGCGAGGAAAGAAGAGAAGGAAGAACCCATAGCGCAGGAAAGGAAGTTAGAGGGGGGACCGCGGAGAGAAAAAAAGTCAAACTCCGCAAATAAGGAGGCCTGAAAAAAGGGATTACGCCACAATATCCTACTGCACCGAGGGGTCGGGAGGACAAAGGCCGGGAGCAGCTTGCTCAGTGTGCGCACGGATAAAAGGGGGTCCTCGGCTGAATGGCCGCGGTTCAAGTGCGGACGCTCTGGGCAGGCAGCTTCGCCACTCTCTTTTGGGCCAGGCATCACTTTCATGTGTGGGCACACATTGTGCGGGAGGCTCCAGAGGAACGTGGTAATAGGCCACAGGCAGAATGGGAGAATCCGGGCTCCATTGAGATGATTGTGGGGATAGAGGACGTTCCGGGGGGCAAGGGGGGGTAGGACGGGTTCGGGTCGGCCGGGGAGGTGAAGGAATGAGGAATGTCTGAGGCATCGGAGGGTCAGTGTGAGAGACGCGCTACAGCTGCAGACTTTAAACAGACAAAAGCATCGGTAATGTACCTTGATTGTCTGCAAGATGTCGGTGTTTTTCTAAGGCTGGCTTTGATTCGGGGAAACCTTCACCTAAGACACCCTTGGAGATCTAAGGCAGATCTAAAGATATTTCATGAATTGGATGCACATTGTATCTGTCGCAACATATAGTGTGAATAGAGGATGCGGAATTGCAGTGACAATTGGTGGTGAAAGTGAAACAACACCCTGGCACTAACATCTGCATTTATAAACGAGGCAAGTGACTTGTTCCTCGGTTTCTCTTCGCTTGCACAATGTGTACCTACAAAAGACCGCGACCGCACGTCAGCCTGGGTGGCGAATGAAGAACAGTTCAGCGTTTGTGGTGTTTTAGATCAATACCCCAGTGCCAGGAAGTGGCCTCCTGACCTCCAACTACATCATCAATCCACCGTAGAGGCCCTCTGATGGCTCCTGTTGGTTAAACACAGGCCACTTCCTGCCTCAGTTTCCTCCATTACCACAGAGTAAACAGAAACCAGCGCAGGTAATGGCTCCGCGTCGGCTCAACACAAGCCTCTCCGGCCTCAGTTCCCTCAGTCACCATAGAGTTAACAGAGAGCCGGTCTATATATAAACTCCCTTCCCACGCGCATGCAGACATGACCACGGCCCGTCCTGACAGACACTTCCACAAAAGGAAGCGATGGTGGACTGTCTGTTTTTACACTGCGGGCCGCTCCAGCCGTCAGCATAAACAACATCAGTGTGTCTCGGTTTATTGCGGCATGGTTTATCCTATAGATGGAGGTCTAGACTTGGATGATTCATCTTCAGAGACACAGGAGATGTGGTTGTCAGGGGGGGAATGAGGACAGTCTGGTGTCCATCACCCCAATGAGAATGCGTCTGTGGCGGCCATTTTGCAGTGTCAGATTGATCTATTTTTAATTCGATGTCATTACCTATTCTATACTTTGAATGAAAGGCCTGTTATTTTTGTTACTTCAAATATATATGATATACAAGTGAACTGTGGAAATGGTTTAATAGGGTCAATGTGACCGTCTGAGATATTATGGCCTAACTGGTAGCATCGAAACTCCTTCCCAGAGACAATCATTCTCTTACGCCACACAAACAGAAGCCTATTGCTAGGTAATTTAAAATGCTAGGCTAAGATAAGTGGCCTACACAAATTGTTGCATGACATGGCCATTGTGATTGTTTGTTTTGAACCGAACCTGGTCCTTCTCTCTTCATAAATAGCCAGAGGTTGACCTCCGGGGAATCGGCCAATTGTTAGCAGATACGTCTCAGTCGGATGTAGAACATTTGTCGCGGTACTGAGACAAAGGCATGCAGAACCCCCCCCAGCAACACATGCTAGGGAGTCCATTACATGGAGGGTCAAAGGTTACAATTCTGTTTCCTGTTCACACAGAACATGATTTCATCTGTTTTGAAGTATCGGCATGCCTTTCCCTTGACAATGGCCTCCTTTCATAGTCCCCCCCCCCCTATCCACATGTAGTAGATACAGGGGCTACAGAAACTGAGGCAGCCTGGCCGGGGCTGAGGACTGTATTTCCCCTCATGATTTCACTCTAATTTGACACTGAAGGCTAATGCGTTCCATGAGGGGCCTCTGTACGCCCTCGGTCTGCCCCAGCCCGCACAGCTTTCCGTCAGAGCGTTTTCTCTCGGCTTCAACCAGTGTGAACCGTGTCTAAAATGTATATCCTGCGCGCAGCCCAGACGAAGGTTTCATCGTGACCCGAGCTTAGCGGAAATCAAGGGCAGGCCAGCAAAGTGCTTCTCTGCTAGACGTAGAGATTGGTTTCATACAGCGTGTTCCGGCAGCTCTTAACGCCCACCAGACATACAGTCAACATGTATGAAGCCATTCTTTGGTTCCGTGTCAAACCGCAACTATTTTCGGGGCCCGAAAGTGGAATATATTGTGTGTGGAAATGTATTGTGAGTGTCTGGAGTTGTGAATCCAGAGTTAACCCCAGCAAAGGATTTGCAACCACCAGGAACATGTGTGGATCATTATACTGGCAGACTGGTAACCCAGAACCTCTCCATTTTATTAGCTTTCATAAAACTGTTTTTTTTTGCAAGTAATTGATCATTAAAACCTATTGTGGAGATTGAATAACAATCGAACTCGCGTCGCTTATCCCCGATCATTGTTCGTACAAAATGCAATTGGGGTAAACATTGATCTTCATTGCACACTCCTATTCAACACTTAAATACTGTTTTGTAAAGTATAAGAACAACATAAGCTAACATTACCTCATAAACCAATTGGCTTTTCAGCTATTCTACCGTTAGAAATTTGCGGTCACTAAAAAATAATAAAAATGTTGGTCCAATAAAATAACATAAACTTGATCACAAATATCGTGTAAACATTGTTATTGTTGTAAATTACTATTGTAGCAAGAAGGTGATTTTCAATGGAATATCTACATAGGCGTTCAGAGGCTATTTGTCAACAACCATCGCTCCTGTGTTAGTACAATCTTGTAAAAGGTAGTGCGGGTGTTCAGTTAAACAACAATAATGCCAGGTAATTCTTGAACGCCAGCTGGTAAGGTATTTTAAACCTGCTTGTCTTGTATTGTAGGTAATCTTCTTTTTATCTACCTTCTTGGCACACTAAGAACAGTTACAAGAAATTGTAACTGAAAATGAGACTATGGGTCATTGCAAAACACCTATTTGTCATGCCAATAAAGCTCCTTTGAATTGAAAATTAAGATAGAGAGAGAGAGAGAGAGAGAGAGAGATAGAGAGAGAGAGAGCTGTGCACAAATCCTGTGCAAACCCAGCACACTGCACACTGTGCAAAGATGGTGCAAATCTGATGCAAATGGTTAGCGCTCCGGCGTTAGATGAAATAGCGTCTCACACAGAAACGATTGCCGTATAGCGATCAGCACATTCACATTGTTCGTTCCTGCAAGGTAGAAGTTTAACCAGAAGTTCCTTCTCCCGGGTTCTGATTGGCGGAATTGAACTAGCTATCTATAGCATTTGGCGAATGAGCATGCCCGATCGCTAAAGGCTAAGTGCTAGCTGTGTGTGGTCAACAAAACATAGGATGCGCTGTGTACGAGGTAAGTTCGCAATCTAAAGGGTAAAGACAAACGGCATGTGAAAATCTACAATCACCACAGTTTGTCCCACCAACATTAATACTACTACTATTAAGCACTAATTATTCAGCTCTACTTCTAACTCTACTATTAGGCTCTACCTTTTAACTCTATTATTTAGCTCTACCATTCAACTCTACTATTAAGCTCTACTCTCCTGCTGAATGTTTAACTCTACTATTCAGCTCTACCATTCAGCTCTACAGTACCTGTTCAGCTCTACCATTCAGATCTACAGTACCTGTTCAGCTCTACCATTCAGATCTACAGTACCTGTTCAGCTCTACCATTCAGCTCTACAGTACCTGTTCAGCTCTACCATTCAGCTCTACAGTACCTGTTCAGCTCTACCATTCAGCTCTACAGTACCTGTTCAGCTCTACCATTCAGATCTACAGTTCCTGTTCAGCTCTACCATTCAGCTCAACAGTACCTGTTCAGCTCTACCATTCAGCTCTACAGTACCTGTTCAGCTCTACCATTCAGCTCTACAGTACCTGTTCAGCTCTACCATTCAGCTCTACAGTACCTGTTCAGCTCTACCATTCAGCTCTACAGTACCTGTTCAGCTCTACCATTCAGCTCTACAGTACCTGTTCAGCTCTACCATTCAGCTCTACAGTACCTGTTCAGCTCTACCATTCAGCTCTACAGAACCTTTCAGCTCAACCATTCAGCTCTACAGTACCTGTTCAGCTCTACCATTCAGCTCTACAGAACCTTTCAGCTCAACCATTCAGCTCTACAGAACCTTTCAGCTCAACCATTCAGCTCTACAGTACCTGTTCAGCTCTACCATTCAGCTCCACCATTGAGCTCTACCTTCCAGTAACATAGTACCTTTCTGCAGATCTTTCAACACATGTTCAACTTTAAGCTAATGTAAACGGTCACTGTGGAGTTAAAAAAAACCTCTAGCTTTGAGACAGCGTTCAGGTGTGTTTGACAGTGTTCAAAGTCAGTGAAAACAAACACACACCAGTGAATACAAAGGTTGTCAGGGGTTTCATCAGAGACAGACAGGATGGGCATATATGGAGTTCCTCACTCTGCTTGCATTTGCTGTTTCGTTCCACATCTCCAAACATGCTGTGGCTGATAGCTTTCATGGTACCTTATCACAGCTAACACAATAAATATGACCTGACGTGAGATACCATATCTGATATGAAGTGCCCTGTATAACTATTGGGACAATGAAGCGTTCTCCCTGCGTTCAGCTCTGTCATCCAGAGGTTTCGTTTTGAAATCATACGACTGTACGATGCTGTTAACGTAGATGTCGGGGTTCTCAGCGCGTGCTTTGGGCTCTCTATGTGCGTACGGGTTCCACTGCTTTGAACGAATTCGATTCTACGCACACGGCTCGGCAGGCGTTTGTGTTCTGCCCAGGGTGTGTACCGTCACAACATGTGTGCAGTGACCACAGAGCCCTCAATGACTAGTCCGTGGTCCTGGCACGAAAACCAAAGAGGACCGGAAAGTCAATCCGTGGTCCTGGCACGAAAACCAAAGAGGACCGGAAAGTCAAGGAAGCCAACATGACATAAATGCAAAAAGGAATGCGTCGAAACGACAACAAAAACCAACGTTTCTCTCAACGCAGTTTGCAAAATAATTAGAAAGATGATGAGCTCAGCGATCACAAAGGCCCTAGTAGAATGACCAAAGATAATCACTATAACTAACGTGTAAAATATTCTACAGGAGTTTGGTCGGGGGTCAAAGGGTCACGCCCAAAGGACATGATTAATGAATCCACAGTACGTGGGCATCATGTTAATTTGCCCCAAAACATGGGGTCACACTTTTATGATAAGTTCCACTGTCAACTGTGTTAAATAATAATGTCATCTTACCTAAAATGTTCTTAAATCTCACCTGATACGTTATATTATAACTAATATGTTTCATCTTATACCTAAAACATTACTTTCTGTCTTACCTGCTCCTCTATACAGAATGTGTCTTAAATGCTAGAAATTCTATTAATGCTGTTTTAAAACAGGAACATTAAACACGGTTAGGTGCCAGGCAAACAGTGTTTTCGCAATAACTCAATGTGTCAAAGCACACATAAACACGAGCAGTCGAAATGCACAACAAAGGGAGACGGAGACTTCAGTGAACTGCGTGGGAGTGGTTTGGTACGACGGCTCTGGCATGAAACACAACAGTTGTATCAAGTAACCTACATTGAGGGGAAGGGATTGACATTCCAGCGGTTGTGTGACTCAGAAGGTAAGGTTGATGTGAGGGGAAGAGATAAGAGCGGATCAGAGCTGGCCGAGATCCATTCCCTGTGCTTATCGGTTCCTAACATGGATACGGGGAAAGACTTCCCCACGAGAACTATTAGAATGTGTGTCGCAGCTCATCTGACAGGACGACAACCGGTTATTCTGTAAAGCGGAGAACCCGTCATGTTTATGTTATTTTAGTTCTCTCTGCGACATGTTAAGGAACAGTGGAACACAGTGGCATTCTGGGGGTTTGAATCCGATGCCCGGAGTCAGCGATGACCCAGCTCAAATAAATAAAACGTTTGTTAGCCCTATATTACCTCAGATCTTTACCAGTATGACTCAAGAATACGTTCTCACGTTGTGCAATAACCTGGGACCAATCTGTCCAACAGAATGAAGGAGAAACAGAACCAGGAACTATTACTCCCTGTGTTTCTCCCAGACGCTGAAACCTTCAGGCTTCAAAGCCAAATAAGCATGAATCAGTAGAGGTCACGTTACACCTCCTGCACAGAAAACAAAACGCTTTGGTGAACTGCTTGGAGGAGGTTCAGTGAAGGATTGATTCATCAGAATTCCAATAGATTATTGTGCATTGTGACGAAATGCCATTTCATGTTTGAGGGTACCGAAGGGCAGAATCTAAATGCATACTTGATTTGGTCAAATACTGTAGGTAGACTATTTATTGTGGTTGTAGTTGTACTAGCTATGGCTGGTTGATTCTGTAGGTAGACTATTTATTGTACTTGTAGTTGTACTAGCTATGGCTGGTTGATTCTGTAGGTAGACTATTTATTGTACTTGTAGTTGTACTAGCTATGGCTGGTTGATTCTGTAGGTAGACTATTTATTGTACTTGTAGTTGTACTAGCTATGGCTGGTTGATTCTGTAGGTAGACTATTTATTGTACTTGTAGTTGTACTAGCTATGGCTGGTTGATTCTGTAGGTAGACTATTTATTGTACTTGTAGTTGTACTAGCTATGGCTGGTTGATTCTGTAGGTAGACTATTTATTGTACTTGTAGTTGTACTAGCTATGGCTGGTTGATTCTGTAGGTAGACTATTTATTGTACTTGTAGTTGTACTAGCCATGGCTGGTTGATTCTGTAGGTAGACTATTTATTGTACTTGTAGTTGTACTAGCTATGGCTGGTTGCTTCCCAACAATGCTTTGAATGTGGCACAATTTGGCCGAGGTTGAATCCTCTGTGTGTGTTGTTCGCCGTAAACACTGAAACCCTGATGCTCTATGGTGTTTTTTTGGCCTGAGTTCTGCACACGAGTCCTGGCACGGTTCCTCCCCCGTGACTCTGAATCTGGCTCTGGCGCACGTTGAGTTTGGCTGCACCCCTGGCTGTACCCTTCCACCAGCCCTCCACGAGCCGGGCTCCAGTGAACTCCAGGAATGCTTGTTGTGGCTTCCTCTCTAGATGACAAGAAATGCCACAACTGGTTTAAATAGTGTAGTGACATTTTAAAATAAGAAATGTAATCTTTGCTTAATTGAGCTTGCTCTGTAAAATACAACATATTGAACGAGTCGGTGGGTGTAAACATTTTCTACATTTTAAAGAGGCAAAAGCAAATGCTTAAAATGATTCCGAAGACATTTTGAACCCAGGTTTGGTCAACATGGCACCTGTTTTTAATGGACAAGCCTTTTTCAATGCGGTTTCAATTCAGATATGTAAACATGAACGACACGTTTTTACATTTTCTCTTTGTTTCGTGCTTCTGTTTGGAAAAGCATATGAATACATTTGAATAATTAGACATACCAAAGCTACGTTGCTTCTTTTCATTTAGCAGCGTTCTTTAATGTTGATCACAATTATTACTTTTAAGTGTGATATATAAAAATGTACGCGCTCACTTCAAATGACTTTGCATCAGTGTTTCTGGTAATTAACTTTAAATGTAAACTAATGAATGTTAATAGTCTCTCATGCCAGCAGTCAAACTATTCACGACGAAAAAAAACTCCCCCCGAAAAAAACAAGCTGGACAACAACTGGCCCCCCGAAATTCCGAACTACCACTCCTAACTCTAATAAAGCCTTTAAATATCTAATTTGAAGTTTTGTTGGGGTACGGAGAGGCCCCCAGTGTCAACCTCAGGGCTTGAACAAACACAAGCGTTCACACTACTCACTACTCATCACTCCGCGGCCAGAAAAGACGTATTTCTTTTACAAGTCAGCTTGTGTCTATTTGTTTCTGTGCATTGTGTGTGTGTGTGTGTGTGAATGCATTACGTAAGCTCACGGCTCTGTTCTGGCATGAGAGAGCTAGCTGAATTACAGTGGCAGATGGCAGAGCCCCCGTTCGGCGCAGTACCGTGCCAACATTCCAGGTCACATGCCCCTCGCTCTGCACAAAGGGACCCAGGAAGTGGCCGTGAATACCCCCCAGTGTGGCGTGGGGAGCCCCGAGTCCCCAACTGAGCTTTCAATCAAACCACTTGTTGATGCCTGCCGCTGGCTTGTCTGTCTCCCTGCAGTTGCCTGTTCACTACCCACCAACCAGTCTGTATCTGTGCAGTTCACTACCCACCAACCAGTCTGTATCTGTGCAGTTCACTACCCACCAACCAGTCTGTATCTCTGCAGTTCACTACCCACCAACCAGTCTGTATCTGTGCAGTTCACTACCCACCAACCAGTCTGTATCTCTGCAGTTCACTACCCACCAACCAGTCTGTATCTGTGCAGTTCAGTCTGTCTGTATCTGTGCAGTTCACTACCCACCAACCAGTCTGTATCTCTGCAGTTCACTACCCACCAACCAGTCTGTATCTGTGCAGTTCACTACCCACCAACCAGTCTGTATCTGTGCAGTTCACTACCCACCAACCAGTCTGTATCTCTGCAGTTCACTACCCACCAACCAGTCTGTATCTGTGCAGTTCACTACCCACCAACCAGTCTGTATCTGTGCAGTTCACTACCCACCAACCAGTCTGTATCTGTGCAGTTCACTACCCACCAACCAGTCTGTATCTGTGCAGTTCACTACCCACCAACCAGTCTGTATCTGTGCAGTTCACTACCCACCAACCAGTCTGTATCTGTGCAGTTCACTACCCACCAACCAGTCTGTATCTCTGCAGTTCACTACCCACCAACCAGTCTGTATCTCTGCAGTTCACTACCCACCAACCAGTCTGTATCCGTGCAGTTCACTACCCACCAACCAGTCTGTATCCGTGCAGTTCACTACCCACCAACCAGTCTGTATCCGTGCAGTTCACTACCCACCAACCAGTCTGTATCTGTGCAGTTCACTACCCACCAACCAGTCTGTAGTTCACTACAACCAGTCTGTATCTGTGCAGTTCACTACCCACCAACCAGTCTGTATCTGTGCAGTTCACTACCCGCCAACCAGTCTGTATCTGTGCAGTTCACTACCCACCAACCAGTCTGTATCTCTGCAGTTCACTACCCACCAACCAGTCTGTATCTGTGCAGTTCACTACCCACCAACCAGTCTGTATCTCTGCAGTTCACTACCCACCAACCAGTCTGTATCTGTGCAGTTCACTACCCACCAACCAGTCTGTATCTGTGCAGTTCACTACCTGCCAACCAGTCTGTATCTCTGCAGTTCACTACCCACCAACCAGTCTGTATCTGTGCAGTTCACTACCTGCCAACCAGTCTGTATCCGTGCAGTTCACTACCCACCAACCAGTCTGTATCTGTGCAGTTCACTACCTGCCAACCAGTCTGTATCTCTGCAGTTCACTACCCACCAACCAGTCTGTATCTGTGCAGTTCACTACCCACCAACCAGTCTGTACCTCTGCAGTTCACTACCCACCAACCAGTCTGTACCTCTGCAGTTCACTACCCACCAACCAGTCTGTATCCGTGCAGTTCACTACCCACCAACCAGTCTGTACCTCTGCAGTTCACTACCCACCAACCAGTCTGTATCTCTGCAGTTCACTACCCACCAACCAGTCTGTATCTGTGCAGTTCACTACCCACCAACCAGTCTGTATCTCTGCAGTTCACTACCCACCAACCAGTCTGTACCTCTGCAGTTCACTACCCACCAACCAGTCTGTATCTCTGCAGTTCACTACCCACCAACCAGTCTGTATCTGTGCAGTTCACTACCCACCAACCAGTCTGTATCTGTGCAGTTCACTACCTGTCACTATCTTGTCCGTGTGCATTTGACATCCGAGACACGGTTTTGTCTTTGCACTTTTTTCACTCCCTCACTCTCACTCTCACTCCCTCACTCTCACTCCCTCACTCTCACTCCCTCACTCTCACTCCCTCACTCTCCCTCACTCTCCCTCCCTCACTCTCACTCCCCCACTCTCACTCCCTCACTCTCACTCCTCCCTCACTCTCACTCCCTCACTCTCACTCCCTCACCCTCACTCCCTCACCCTCACTCTCTCTCTCATTCTTACCCTCCCCATATTTATACTTGTCTTTCTTGGAGTTCCACGGGGCCATAGGTTGTGTTTTGCACGTGAATGAGGGGATACCAAAACATTTTCACCCGTGGCACAAACGCCTCTCCTGTCTCCCTCGTTGTGGCGATAACACAGTATAAGGAATGACCTTATGAACGCCAGGGGTGAACACATGACAAAGTGTTTCCTCTCAGGAGAGCTCACACTGCACCTACACAAGCATTCCTTGGCACTCCACCGCTGCTGGTAATCGAAACAACCAAATCTTTGTTGGCTAAAGTGGGGTTTGGAAAAACAACAACCCGGCGCTCGTCTGAACTTAAAAAAAAAATGTCAACAGTAAGAACCCGGCATGTCAACAGGAACGGTGTTGTCTTACGTCAGATTACGCTAGAATTCCATATGGAAAGGATAAAGGTATAGCTCGAAAGCAGAGCGACGAGCAACTGAATTTCATTACATTACTGTTGTGTGGTTGAGTTCAGGAAGGTAAGGGGTGATATTAGACCACAGTGTTTAGGTGAGATAACTATTGTGTGGTTGAGTTCAGGATTAAGGTAAGGGGTAATGTTAGACCACGGTGTTTAGGTGAGATAACTATTGTGTGGTTGAGTTCAGGATTAAGGTTAGGGGTAATGTTAGAGACCACGGTGTTAAGGTGAGATAACTATTGTGTGGTTGGGTTTAGGATTAAGGTAAGGGGTGATATTTGACGACAGTTTTAATGTGAGATAACTATTGTGTGGTTGAGTGTAGGATTAAGGTAACTGTTAGAAAACCAAAATCTCATGCCTCTCCAATTTCAACTGGCAAGCAATGTAACCCTCTCTTAAAATCTCACAGCGTTTAAAGCTACACCTGCTTATATTGCACTAGTTGGCCATACTAATCGTACTAAACATCGTATTAAACATTGTACTAAACATCGTACTAAACATCGTACTAAACATCGTACTTAACATTGTACAAAACATCGTGAAAAAAATAAAGGGTTGAGTAGCGGCCCGCTATCGTAGCATTGTATGGCAACACCTGTGCATTTCACACAGATCAGATCGTTTTGCCTGAACTTCACTGGGAGGCTGTGTAGGTATAACGACAAGGCAACAGTCATGTCATCTTTAAGCCTCTTCTGGTTATAAATACGGAGAGGAAATAATATCCATGACTGGAACACTGACGATGACCTGACAAATCTAACTCCAACTCCACGGCCAAGTCTTTTCCCTCGTGCAGCTGTCTGTTTGCACAAAGCCCAGCCTGTTAGATAATGTAGAGCCAGCTGGATTTAAATGTTCCTCCCCCCTCCATACAATCCCCCAACCCATAGTCTCTTTACACCCCCTCACCTCTCTCTCTCTATCTATCTGCCCCCCCTCTCATTACCCACATGCCAGGCTTTGGGCCAAGTGGGCAGCTGTCTGGGTGGCAGAGAGTGATCACTTGCCGTGCGTGGGGCGAGAGAGTTGAGTTGGGTTTCTTTCTATTCTCTCTCGGGCTTTTGTTTTCCTCGGCACAAACCACAGGGTTGGAATAAGAGGGGACGACAGAGACATGAGAATATCACATTCATAATGTCATCCTTGGACAGAAATGCGTCGACACACACACACACACAAACACACACACACACACACAAACACACACACACACACTCCTATCATCTCTCTTAACTAGACGGCTGGATGAAAAACACATTTATCTAGTACTTATTTCTAAGACATTGGCTGTTAGATGACAATGCTGTAGCAGGTCATGACAATGTAATGTAGCTGGAACCCGATTACTGAACGCATCTGCTTTCATCTTCGCCGAGTCTCCTTCGCCGTAAAAATGATTTAATGTATGAACAAGGATCCGTCACGGAATGACCAAGAGGCCTGCAGAAGCCATGGACCACATATAAATACCCTGGTTGCTATTTCTAACAGCTCTGGGCTAGCCGCTCCACTCTGAGCTCTACTCCTCGGCCTCGATGACATGGAGGTACCAATTCACATGAAGACAAGACCAGGTGAGGTTACGCATCGGAATTGAACTTGACATACAGCGCGGACGAAGGTGAACTATTTCAGAACGGTAATCAAAGTAATCATCTTTCTGTGAACAAATAACCAGGTCGGTCGCTCTCGAGAAATCCACGGTATTCTGTGACTTCAATAAGGCCCTGAAAGAGAGAGAGAGATCGAGAGAGAGATAGAGAGAGTGAGAGAGAGAGAGAGAGTGAGAGAGAGAGAGAGAGTGGGTGAGCTTTCTGCGACTTCATCATTCAATGCGATTTTACCCCCTAATAGGAAACAAGGGATCTGCGAGCGGAGGAATGAGGTCTCCAGTTGCACATGGACTGGCTCCTTCAGCTCGTCTCCCATGCGTCCAGCCAACACATCAACCACTTGAAGGGACTGCCTCTGAAACGGCACCATTTGTGTCCCTACGTGCACTCCGTTTGACCGGGGCGCGCGCATGCGATTTCGTCGACAGTAGTGCTCTTAGAGGGAGAATTTTTGGACACAATGTCCGGTGAACCAACCAGTCACTTGAGCAGAGCAGAGCTGGCACCCGGCTGTAAATAACGTGCCGTGTTTGTCTTTTGCTGTAGTCGCACAGATCCGGGATACCGTTGCTTTGACTCAATGACTGACTGACTGTGGCGTATCAGATCAAATATATTCACACCTACCGGCCGTATCTGTTGAAACAAGTCAAGTCAGTGAATAAGGTTTCTGTCCTGTGAGGTGGTGTTGAACCGTAGGAAGTCTGCTATCTGTTCTCGTGGTTCCACGACAAATCATTGCACGGGAGATGGAATCTGAGGCTTATTTACATTACACCACATTGTCCAAGGCACTGTCGGAGAAGACCTGAGACGCTAGCTCATCGTGTTGTGTAAATGTCTCGATATTGATAGCTCGAGACGTCACCTTTCAAGGTAGCACAACACGTGAAATCCAGCATCCCGGAGGTTTCCAGGTGTTGGTACGATTGTGTCAGAACTGTATCAAGTTTCCGTGCAGGGCACACACGCACCGTAAACATGTTTCCTCGATTGATGCGTTCATCTCTGCGCAGCACATCTATATGACAGAGTGAATTCAAAAACCACGGATATCATTATAAAAACTGCAAAAAGTCTACATATATATCATTATATTATATTCGTAATGTAAACAGAACCTAATTTAACAAATTAATGGTACTTATATTATCTGACACAGACGTTTGACATTTTTCCACATTTTAAGACATACTATTTCACACTAGATCCCTGGCCAGTGAACATTTCACTGTCATATATTGACACCGTAACGCCAATCCAGAAGCCCATTTATTGAGGTGCAGCTATATGTCTGCAGTCGTTATGCTGTAAGCTATCAGGGCCTATTCTCTGTGACGATCAAGCTGTATTATTTTTCTTTGACCGGGAAGTGGGAGCACATTTCCTGTTACCTAAAGTCACGCAACTAACTGTCAGTACACTCAGTTCCTCGTTAAGTGTCGTTAACCACAATTCCCATTCATACGTACAGTCGACAAAGTGCCTCAATAGAAAAGCAGGTTAGGTTGGCAGGATTTCTGGATATCTATGGTGTTAATCCTTTGTCCTGTCAAAATAACTTCTTAGAAATATCTGTCATGTCAGAGCGGAGTTCAAGGGTCACCACTTAATTGATTTGTGTTTCAGGATACTCTGGCTTCCGACTGATTTACAGCATTCGGAGTGGGTTTCTGGGAACGTTCTAGTATCATTAAAATAGTTACAATAACTTTACCCGGCAGGAAACTTCGCTTCACAATTACCTTCACCCTCTCTGTCATGCATTGTATTAAGGAACTAAACCCATTCTTGAGGCATATCCAGACTTGTTATCATGTTTGCCTTATAGCAACTGCTGTTTACATTTTCTCTCAGGCATGAAATCCACAGTTGTTTTTAAGAACGTAGAGGAGGTTGTTAATTGTACATGTTCAAGTAGAACTTGCTTGTTGGGTTTAAACATGTTTCTCAAACCTGCATATAAATCTCCTAAACCCCTGTCTATTGTAAACACACAACCCCCTGCAGAGCAGCAGCATCCTATAATAATTGTACTAACTAGCAGTGTACTAACTAGCAGTGTACTAACTAGCAGCGTACTAACTAGCAGCGTACTAACTAGCAGTATACTAACTCGCAGTGTACTAACTCGCAGTGTACTAACTCGCAGCGTACTAACTAGCAGTGGACTAACTAGCAGTGTACTAACTAGCAGTGGACTAACTAGCAGCGTACTAACTAGCAGTGTACTAACTAGCAGGGTACTAACTAGCAGTGTACTAACTAGCAGTGTACTAACTAGCAGTGTACTAACTAGCAGTGTACTAACTAGCAGTGTACTAACTAGCAGTGGACTAACTAGCAGTGGACTAACTAGCAGCGTACTAACTAGCAGTGTACTAACTAGCAGTGTACTAACTAGCAGTGGACTAACTAGCAGTGGACTAACTAGCAGTGGACTAACTAGCAGCGTACTAACTAGCAGTGGACTAACTAGCAGTGGACTAACTAGCAGTGTACTAACTAGCAGTGTACTAACTAGCAGCGTACCAACTAGCAGTGTACTAACTAGCAGTGTACTAACTAGCAGTGTACTAACTAGCAGTGTACTAACTAGCAGCGTACCAACTAGCAGTGTACTAACTAGCAGCGTACTAACTAGCAGTGTACTAACTAGCAGTGGACTAACTAGCAGCGTACCAACTAGCAGTGTACTAACTAGCAGTGGACTAACTAGCAGCGTACCAACTAGCAGTGTACTAACTAGCAGTGGACTAACTAGCAGCGTACTAACTCGCAGTGTACTAACTAGCAGCTTACTAACTAGCAGTGTACTAACTAGCAGTGGACTAACTAGCAGTGTACTAACTAGCAGTGGACTAACTAGCAGTGGACTAACTAGCAGCGTACTAACTAGCAGCGTACTAACTCGCAGTGTACTAACTAGCAGCGTACTAACTAGCAGTGTACTAACTAGCAGCGTACTAACTAGCAGTGTACTAACTAGCAGTGTACTAACTAGCAGTGTACTAACTAGCAGTGGACTAACTAGCAGCGTACTAACTAGCAGCGTACTAACTAGCAGTGTACTAACTCGCAGCGTACTAACTAGCAGCGTACTAACTCGCAGTGTACTAACTAGCAGCGTACTAACTAGCAGCGTACTAACTAGCAGCGTACTAACTAGCAGTGTACTAACTAGCAGTGTACTAACTAGCAGCGTACTAACTAGCAGCGTACTAACTAGCAGTGTACTAACTAGCAGCGTACTAACTAGCAGCATACTAACTAGCAATGTTTGAGTGTTTGAGTGTTTTCTGTCCCCATTCATTTGTTCAGCAAGCAATGCTAATGAGAAAAATCTCTACATCTGAGGAATGTGTTATAACAAAATGAGTCCATTATCCTTGTAAATACATTCAAAACCTCAGACTATCCAACCTGAGCTGGACTGGTAGTCAATCAAAGGGTCAAAGGAGTAAACCTTAAGGTGCCCTCATTTCTAAAATGTTGAGCTAACTGTAGGCTAACAATATAGTAGAAGACTCCCCTATTGACCCTAATCTGAGGTGGAATTCCCCGTCTGTCTGTCTGTCTGTCTGTCTAACAGCGTGTTATGTATCACATTCTTAACATGGACATGATGGCAGAATGTAGACCACCTGGGTTTAGATAATAGGACAGACATGCAGACTCACAGACAGACAGACACACGGACAGACAGACATACAGACAGACAGACATGCAGAGAGACAGACATACAGACAGACATACAAACAGGCAGACAGACATACAGACATACAGACAGGCAGACAGACAGACAGACAGGTAGACAGACAGACAGGCATGCAGACAGACATACAGACAGACATGCAGACAGACAGACATACATACATACAGACATACAGACATACAGACATACAGACAGACACACAGACAGACAGACAGACAGACAGACAGACAGACACACAGACACACAGACAGACAGACACACAGACAGACACACAGACATACAGACAGACATACATACAGACAGACAGACATGCAGACAGACATGCAGACATACAGACAGACAGACATACAGGCATACAGACAGACATACAGACAGACATACAGACAGGCAGGCAGACATACAGACAGACAGACAGACAGACATACAGACAGACATACATGCAGACATACAGACAGGCAGACATACAGACAGGCAGGCAGACATACAGACAGACAGACAGACATACAGACAGACATACAGACAGACATACATGCAGACATACAGACAGGCAGGCAGGCAGACATACAGACAGACAGACAGACAGACAGACAGACATACAGGTAGATAGACAGACATACAGACATACAGACATACAGACAGACAGACATACAGACATACAGGTACATAGACATACAGGTAGATAGACAGACAGACAGACATACAGACATACAGACAGACATACATGTAGACATACAGACAGACATGCAGACATACAGACAGACATACAGACATACATGCAGACATTCAGACATACAGGCAGACATGCAGTGAAGCAGTTCATGGAGGAAGGAATATGGGAATGATGAGGGTGGAGATGAAATAAAACCTGAAAAGACGACAGGACAAGACAGAGCTACATGCCATCCATCACCTGAGTCAGTGTGGGTACCAGACCTGTACAAACAGGCCCTGATATGTGTGATATGAGGACCTCACCGGTTCTTCTCACCCATCCCTGGTGTTCTTCTGGGTGGTTCCTGTTTTATCTATCTACCGTGGATCAAATGATAAAGTGCATGAATGGGGATTGCGTTTGAACCAGCTAACCAGCTAACCGACACCCAGCAGTGGGAGTTAAGTTCTAAGGCATCACACTTCACACAATGATTATAGTATTCTTTGCTTTTATTGGTTGCTATTGAAAAGTACGTCGGCCGCACCAGGTCAAAGGGCATTTCACATGCTGAAAACGTCTGTCAAGCACACTACCACACACGCCAAGTATTAGAAAGGTGAAACAATGTTTATACGGTTCCAAAATCCAGTTGTTTGGATCAGAACTTTAATGGTTACCGGTACTGGTTTAACGGTAACGGTTGTGCTAAAAGGTCGATTCTCCGATCTACTGCGATGGGTTTCTGTGTACATATCTGATCACGCGACGATCACAACAGCACTAAACATAACCAGCTTGTTTAGGGCTTAAATCACACCGGGACTACGCTTAACAGGCGTTTCCTGTTAGTCAGGTGTGGTTCTTTAAATCATTTAGCAGGGCGTAAGAGATCTCTCAGTTCCTAGTCTCTGATCTGGGATCTGTGTTCGCCCTTGGAATCAGCAGAGTCTGCTTGTGTCTTTGGTTTCCACAGCAACATGACCCGGCTGGACCGGCCAAATCATTCTGACGATTTTAATCCAGTTAAACAAACATATTATTTGCTAAATAGCTCAAACCTGAGAGCCACTGACAGTGGCTTCAGTACACAGGCCTGGTGATATGGAGAGATGATGTTCATTGCCTTCTGCTGTCATCGGTTAGCAGACATTAATCGTATTAAAGACATGGAATTTATTCTATGAACTGTCTGTCTATGGAACCATTCCTAACACCATTCCCTGTGTCCAGTCGTGTTCCTAATAAGTCTCTCTATGGAACCATTCCCAACATCATTCCCTGTGTCCAGTCATCTTGCTAATTAGTCACTCTATGGAACCCTTCCTACACAAGTCTGTCTACAGAACCATTCCTGACATTTGTCATAAACCTTCAAAGTGTGCCGATACAGGTTGTGATCGTCGCAACGGCCAAACATGTCCAATAGGAATCTGTAGTGATAGAGGTACCTCGAATAGAAGCTGTTTGAATAGAGGTATTTGATTTCCTCTATGACATGACAGGCTTCATGAACAGTAGACATTATGAACAGTATTCACAGTTGCCCTTAATGCCCAACACTTCACACAAAAGCGAAGCAACAAGTCAAGGCTCTTGGGTTGCAACGGGGATTCCCCATCCTGGACAAAGCAGACAGGTGTTCAGGTGGGAAGTCTATAGGACTGCACTGGGCCCTTGATTTGGCATTCAACGTGTGTCAGTCCCAGATGACACTCTGTTCAGGGTCATAGTAGCATGCATCACAGAGAATAGCATGGGTCATTTGGGACTCCTACTTGCCCACACATACAGTTGATATAGGACGTCTCAAAGATTTCAGTTTGTTTCTCAATTGAATTGTTCACATTAAAGGTGGAGAAAGTTCTAACACGATTTATCTTTGTCTCATTTCTTCACATCCCGGAAACCTAGCAAGGGTGTGTAGACTTTTTATAACAACGACGTGTGTGTGTGTGTGTGTGTTTGTGTGTGCGTTATTAAACCGTCCCGGTATTTACATTTAACATTTCTTAATTCCATTCGTCCGAACCGAATGAGTCATCCGTACTATGTTATCGGCCAACTGCATCTGCCTCTGTTCAATTAGTCTGGTCTGTCGTTCCCTGCGGCCGTCATGAGATGTCCTGTAGATGTTTGTGAATGAGCTCTTATAGCCCATTCATACTCTGCTGTCTGATACAATGAGCAGTGACTCACGTGTTTCACATAACCTGGGCGTAGGCAATCAAATACGTCCATAATCATTTTAATAATTGACTGATTAGTTAGTGACATCCACACCTTCAGACCAAACTAGAGATGTGCGCTGTTCATATTATCGTGCGTTAGTAGGAGAACTTCTCAGCTCAGGAAATGAATTAAAGGGCAAACCGACAGATGTTTCACCTCGGGGGCCTCGGGAATTCAAACCAGCGAGCTAACGGTGCCGACACTCTGGGAGTTCAGAGATGGATTTATAAATGAATGGGTCTCCTCTACGACTCTCCGGCATTGTTCTGGCCAATCGTCTCGCTGCACAACTCCTTCCTGACCTCCACACATGTGACATTTCACCTGAAAGCCCAACATGAACTCATTTGCTGATTTCCAGAGGGCTCCCGCCCCCCTAGGCTCCGCCCCCCTAGGCTCTGCCCGAACCCTTCTGTGAGAACATTCCTAGGGCTCGACATCAGATGGGCCTTTCTTGCGTTGACCTTTGAACTGTTTCCTAGGCCCTCTTGATCTCCGGGGCCGTTGTTACCCAGCACCTCTGCACAGAGGGGGGAGAGAGGGGGTCGATGGGGGAGGGGGGGGCTGTTCTGTAACAACCAGCAGCCCACCCAGTCTGACAGTTTGGCTGGCCTCAGCAATCCGTCAGGTCTGCAGACCTTCTCAGCCAATCACAGACCACCTTTACCTAGCGGATGTGTACAGGTAAATCCTGCTTGTCGATCCCAGGAACCATTACCATTGTCTTCTATTGTCTTGAGCCGGTTGTCCCCAAATTGTACGGCAGTGACAGCGATTCACTCCGGTATGAGCTTCTGCTGAAGTACTCAAACTAAAATGTGAGGTAAAATGTTAGGTCGTTGTTGGTGATATTTACAGGCGGAATGTAGCCGTATCGGACCAGCAAAATCAAAATGCATTGATAAACTGTGATAAAAGTTCAAAAAAAAATATTATCTTCCGATCACTAACATATCATCTTTAGTGCAGAGTTGTGTGCTTAATTTAGCCTATTTACCAAGAGCACGGCTAGAAAAATATCTGGAGCTACAAAATTGATTAGCCTAACATGCAAAACATGCTACTATAAATTTTCCTCCCGTGGTACAAAACAGGTCTCAGGCGGTGTACATAAACTATTTTACCAACGTATGGGGTATATTATATTTCAGACACCCCTGAGACCACGTTGGTTAAATACACAGAAGCTGTAGCTGTTCTACTGCCACTAACAAGGCAAAAACGCCCAACAATAGCATGTACTGTTAAAACACCAGCTCATACAGTCTGCTCCCGTGCCCATCTGTGCTGTCTGACAACACGGAAAAGAGCAAAACAAACACAAGCCTTATTTGGAGATCCACTTCCTCTTGTGCCCTCGCCACCATTTAGTCAATAAGGATCTTTTGTTGCTACCCGGATGCCAATGTGGTATTTAATATTGCACCAATTTGACCTGTTTCATTGCTATCTTCAAAGGGCTGTATACTGATAAGACAATGTTAACAGCAGCGAGGAACTGATTGCTCCAAGGTGGTGAAAGTTGTCCTAACAGACTGTATGCCACAACGCGATGAAAACAAGTCACCTCTTTCCAACCGATGTGACTGTTGGAAACCTCTTGGTTTCGGCTTGAGTCTTGTCCCTACCAGGGAGACACGGCGCGTCAACGAGCTGGTAACGTTAGCACTCAAATAGCTGAAAGCGTCACGGAAACTTTAGAATTCTACCGTTCAATCCTATTGAACTTTCTAAAAACTCTACTTCTAAATCTTGTCACATCTGAACATAAAAAAGAAAAATCCTGAGTTTGCTTGTACACATTATCCGTGTCTATTCTGTACTGTTTGTATATCATATTTGCACTATAATATTTGCACTCTTGCAGTCAGTTACTTATCTGTATTTTGTGTATTACTTAGTTAACCCTATACCCCCTCACCTCCTTAGTATAACTATTATCACGTTCCTCATATGTTTTATGTACGCACCTTCCTGTCTGTTCACACATTCATGGCGATTAAACACTTTTCTGATTCTGATACTATTGCATAAATACAGCTTAGATTTGTAACAATCTTTTACATTCCGTTCACAAGTCACAGCCGGTGCAAAAAATAAACTCGTTTTACAGTGCGTAAAAAGTACGAGAAGTTACCTCAAACATCTAACACGCCTACTACCTAGGACAACGAACCTCGTTAGTCTAGGATAAAATGTCTGCCGAATAAGAGTACAACAAACCAAACAGAAAACATGCACGATAAGGTCCAATACGATTTGTACTCATTTGTTCGGTCCTCGACACCAGGCCTCCTTCCCGTGGGGGTATTAGATGTCACCAGGGGCCCGATGGTTGAACCAACACGACCGATGCTCCTTTCTCTTTGTGCGTACGCTGCCCCATCGATTGGACCCCGCACAACCTAGATGCTTCAAACAATAGGAGAAGGACAGATATTAGCGAACAATGATGATTTGTTGGTGACAGTGTCCACTCTCCAGATAAAGGCTGTCAACATGATTAGAACTGGGTTCGCGGCAGGACAATGCAGCGTGTTTGCAAATGCATACGGGTGAGGGGGTCCCCGTACGCCATCCGTGCACCCCCTGCTGGGTTCGCTCCAAACCCGAATCGGGGTTGGGGTGGGGAGAAGCCAAACTCACAGAAACTCTAATTAAGTGAAACCAGCATCTATACAGAGGAGTAGCTAGGTGCCTTAGTTAGAAGATTATGTACATTTACATTTCATAAATACTTCCCGGAATCAATTATGTCTGAGGTTCCTTGGAGAAAAAGTTTTTTAAAAGTTTTGTGGATAGTTCAAGTTAAAGCTAAACTGCCCCGGTTTGAGACAGTACCTTAAAAAAGCAAAAAATGACAGTAGTCTGTTCTAATGTTTGGTCAAGCAAATGACCTGAAAAAGATCACAACCATGGCCTAGTTGCACTTTAAACAATCAGCAAAAAGACATGATGGTTTTAGAAAACGTTTTTCCCCATTCACACAAAAATTGTATCCCTTTTTTACAGGCATTTTCAGCTTTCTACCAGTTTGCTGTTTTCTCCTCTATAAAATACGTGCCAGCCTGAAATGCACTGATTATGGACAGATAATAACCAGAGGAGTATGGACATATAATAACCAGAGGAGTATGGACAGATAATAACCAGAGGAGTATGGACAAATAATAACCAGAGGAGTATGGACATATAATAACTAGAGGAGTATGGACAGATAATAACCAGAGGAGTATGGACATATAATAACCAGAGGAGTATGGACATATAATAACCAGAGGAGTATGGACATATAATAACTAGAGGAGTATGGACATATAATAACCAGAGGGGTATGGACATATAATAACCAGAGGAGTATGGACATATAATAACTAGAGGAGTATGGACAGATAATAACCAGAGGAGTATGGACATATAATAACCAGAGGAGTATGGACATATAATAACCAGAGGAGTATGGACATATAATAACCAGAGGAGTATGGACATATAATAACCAGAGGAGTATGGACATATAATAACCAGAGGAGTATGGACATATAATAACCAGAGGAGTATGGACATATAATAACCAGAGGAGTATGGACATATAATAACCAGAGGAGTATGGACATATAATAACCAGAGGAGTATGGACATATAATAACCAGAGGAGTATGGACATATAATAACCAGAGGAGTATGGACATATAATAACCAGAGGAGTATGGACATATAATAACCAGAGGAGTATGGACATATAATAACCAGAGGAGTATGGACATATAATAACCAGAGGAGTATGGACATATAATAACCAGAGGAGTATGGACATATAATAACCAGAGGAGTATGGACATATAATAACCAGAGGAGTATGGACATATAATAACCAGAGGGAGTATGGACATATAATAACCAGAGGAGTATGGACATATAATAACCAGAGGAGTATGGACATATAATAACCAGAGGAGTATGGACATATAATAACCAGAGGAGTATGGACATATAATAACCAGAGGAGTATGGACATATAATAACCAGAGGAGTATGGACATATAATAACCAGAGGAGTATGGACATATAATAACCAGAGGAGTATGGACATATAATAACCAGAGGAGTATGGACATATAATAACCAGAGGAGTATGGACATATAATAACCAGAGGAGTATGGACATATAATAACCAGAGGAGTATGGACATATAATAACCAGAGGAGTATGGACATATAATAACCAGAGGAGTATGGACATATAATAACCAGAGGAGTATGGACATATAATAACCAGAGGAGTATGGACATATAATAACCAGAGGAGTATGGACATATAATAACCAGAGGAGTATGGACATATAATAACCAGAGGAGTATGGACATATAATAACCAGAGGAGTATGGACATATAATAACCAGAGGAGTATGGACATATAATAACCAGAGGAGTATGGACATATAATAACCAGAGGAGTATGGACATATAATAACCAGAGGAGTATGGACATATAATAACCAGAGGAGTATGGACATATAATAACCAGAGGAGTATGGACATATAATAACCAGAGGAGTATGGACATATAATAACCAGAGGAGTATGGACATATAATAACCAGAGGAGTATGGACATATAATAACCAGAGGAGTATGGACATATAATAACCAGAGGAGTATGGACATATAATAACCAGAGGAGTATGGACATATAATAACCAGAGGAGTATGGACATATAATAACCAGAGGAGTATGGACATATAATAACCAGAGGAGTATGGACATATAATAACCAGAGGAGTATGGACATATAATAACCAGAGGAGTATGGACAGAAAAAAACCCACAAATCTAAATATTAAATCTACTGTATCCAAGTCATGTCCAATGGCTTAATTACTTGAGTTAGCTGGAGAAAGAAACAATCAAGTGGAGTGCCTCATGTCTGAAGCGTGCTGTAGCTCTCCTGACAGCAGGATACAGTTTACTCGTCACCGCATTACAATAAAACACATCTGCTTTCAACGACAGCTAGACTGACAGGCGGGTTGCACGTGTAGCATCTGTTAGAGGCAAGATTTCGGTAAATTGTTTTGGTTATAATTACAAGCCCCCCCCCCATCTACTACTTCTGTAGTCGAAGATACTAGCACAGATACTTGCAGTTCCAACTACTGTATCACTGTAGTTCTGTATGAATGGATGTCCAATCACCATTGTATCATTGCTGTCGCGTCATCGTTTCTCCACCTGGTTACTAACATGTCCCAGGATCGACGTGGTGACTGAGTCGCGGATCTCTGGACGTCCCGTTTTCAGGGTTCGGCTTCCGCCTGAGGCCGTGTGCTGGATGAAACGGTTTCCAAGGGTCAACTCATGTGTGTTCTCCGACGTAAACACCCGCCCCGTATCTACTCTATTGAAGTCCAGAGAGGCGTGTGACCGCGTGGTTGCCGGAGGGGGCCCGGTCCGGTCTGCCGGGTCATCTAAGATCGAAGGTCGACGCTCTGCCCTCCGCCGCTACTGTCGACCGGCTGTGCAGGGTATATGTCATGCATGATTCGCCAAACAAATAGCCGGCCGACTGTCCGGCAGAAGTTCATCATCCCGGTCCTTTTGTCCGAGCGAGCCGGCCGAACTCAAAGACAATAGGAGCACCTGCCAGATCACTGAACCACCAGCCACTTCCATAATTCCAGCCATAGGCCAACTGGGCCCCATACTGGCCTGCCACGCGTCGGGCACAAGGCTGCCTTTGTCCCACCCTGAACCCCTCTGCCCCTCCGGGTCCCCCCCCACCCACAGGGGCGTGCAGTCTGTGGGACACCCGCCGGGCCCGGTTCAGATCCAAGGACGGAGCGAGACATGACCCTACATCTGCTCCGGTCAGAACGCGCCAGCAGACAGGGTTTGTGCAATTAGTGCCATCTCTGTACGTGCCCCTGCCTCGCCAGCCTGCTTCATTAGCAAACAACCTGACCACCAGTATAAGTGGACCTGGGCCTCGGATCTGCACGGCACTGGGCTTTACATTAGCAAACAACCTGAGCTGGTGCTATGTGAGCTGGTGCTATGTGAGCTGGTGCTACGTAGAGCTGGTGCTATGTAGAGCTGGTGCTACGTAGAGCTGGTGCTATGTGAGCTGGTGCTATGTGAGCTGGTGCTACGTAGAGCTGGTGCTATGTAGAGCTGGTGCTACGTAGAGCTGGTGCTATGTAGAGCTGGTGCCATGTAGAGCTGGTGCTATAGAGCTGGTGCTATAGAGCTGGTGCTATGTAGAGCTGGTGCCATGTAGAGCTGGTGCTATAGAGCTGGTGCTATAGAGCTGGTGCTATGTAGAGCTGGTGCCATGTAGAGCTGGTGCCATGTAGAGCTGGTGCCATGTAGAGCTGGTGCTATAGAGTTGGTGCTATAGAGCTGGTGCTATGTAGAGCTGGTGCCATGTAGAGCTGGTGCTATGTAGAGCTGGTGATATGTAGAGCTGGTGATATGTAGAGCTGGTGCTATGTAGAGCTGGTGATATGCAGAGCTGGTGCTATGTAGAGCTGGTGCTACGTAGAGCTGGTGCTATGTAGAGCTGGTGCCATGTAGAGCTGGTGCTATAGAGCTGGTGCTATAGAGCTGGTGCTATGTAGAGCTGGTGCCATGTAGAGCTGGTGCTATGTAGAGCTGGTGATATGTAGAGCTGGTGCTATGTAGAGCTGGTGATATGCAGAGCTGGTGCTATGTAGAGCTGGTGATATGTAGAGCTGGTGATATGTAGAGCTGGTGCCATGTAGAGCTGGTGCTATAGAGCTGGTGCTATAGAGCTGGTGCTATGTAGAGCTGGTGCCATGTAGAGCTGGTGCTATGTAGAGCTGGTGATATGTAGAGCTGGTGCTATGTAGAGCTGGTGATATGCAGAGCTGGTGCTATGTAGAGCTGGTGATATGTAGAGCTGGTGATATGTAGAGCTGGTGATATGTAGAGCCGGTGCTATGAAGAGCCGGTGATAATTAGAGCTGGTGCTATGTAGAGCTGGGCAACAGATTATCTGAATACATTTACTTGCTTGGCAATTAACAGTCACATTTCCTTTTCCTTTTCCATTTCCTTTTCAAATGCATATTCGACACATTACCACATCAATGCATAACATTACCACATTTCTGTTTTGGCAATGTTCAATGTTTATAATTGATCAGGAGTGTCTTTGTGTAATTAATTATGAATTATGGACATTCAAACAACATATAACATATTCATCCATAAAGATTTTGATAATTCAGAAATCGCATCTTTAGCTTTTGAGCCTAATCTTACAACCCAATGGACTGACCTATTTAAATCACACATACCACAACGATCGCCACGCCCATTTGGAGGTGTCTTCTGGTATACGCAAACTGTTAAAGATTCCTTCCTTAAATCAATCTCTTTAATCTCAATGTTGTACAGAGACAATAGTGAAGACCGGCCCATACAACAAACTCGAACACTCAGCATAGTGTATTTCACACCAAACAGGCCACGTCCCAAATATCACACTATCACCTACCACGGACCTTATGAGCACTTGTCAAAAGTAGCACACTGCTGAGAACATGGTTCCATTTGGGACTCAGTCCTTGTGTGCCCAGACAATCAGGTTGCCCTAATCCAAGTGGACAGCCAATCAGCACAGCGTGGTTGGTAGACACAATGCCCTGTAATTACTCTTTCACTAAATGCAAGCATCTAAATGTATGTGGAAAACTGGGAAAAAGGCTTTGTAAACCAACGTTAAAAAAGCCTGGGATATATTTTGAGCCGGGGTCTTTTTAAGCAAAGAGCTGTGGGCTCCGTGTAGCTGTGGCTGAATGAGTTTGAGCTTGGCAGGATAAATGTCTCAGACAGATGAACTGGTTAGGTAGCTTTGATACGCGGCCTGTGTCCCAAAAGGTCAGTGGTTAAAAACAGGAAACTGGTGTTGGGAACACCTTCAACAGCTTGTTCTTTAAAATGTAAATTGTGCCAGGAAAGACTTTGCCCAATAGGGGTGGTCGTTGATAGGTAATTGAGGTCGCTCCGCTCAGCGCTAATATTCTTGTTGATCATGTTTGCGATTATATCCCAGAGGGCCGATGCAGCTAAAGCCCTTCGCTAGTTATTCTGCAATTAAATCCCCGCAGTAGTTTCCCTGCAGTGAAGTCCACCCCTATAGTAAAACGGTAAACGTCGACAACTGCGACATGTGACAACTGAAATGTCTTCCTCAGCCGCCATATAACGCAGGCCTCTTGTTTCTCTCTTTCGGGAATTCTCCCCGATGTCCGAGGGGACTTTTTCCCAGGGCCTCACAATCGCGAATGACTGTTTCGGAGATCTTCCACCCATGAGGAAACGTCTTCCATCCATAAGGTCGTTATTGTAGACAAACCTATTACCGACCAATGATTCTATGACACAGCCGTAGAAATGGAATCACAGCATGTCGTTTTTGTCTCCGCCGATCTCATGCAATAACTTAATCAGCCCGAGCGCTGCTCATGATCGCCCAGCCGTCCGAGTCATTGTCTAATGGCCGTACGGACAGACCCGGTAGGTGATTAGCCACTTAATACATTTTTATCAGCAAACTTCATGGGAAATCACCCGTGGCCCGTCAGGAACAAAGTGCAACAGTGTGTCTGTGACGGTCCGAGTGAGCCCGTGCCTCTGGCAAACCCGAACTGCTGGAATTCAGATGAGCAGGAAATGACACGGACATGAATGGATATAGACGGTGATGCCCGTGTCTCAAACGGCCCCCTTGTTCCCATTGGCTCCAGGCAAATGTAGTGCACTGTGTATGGGATAGGGCGTCGTTTGGGATTCGTCCGCGGGCTGGTCCCGGAGATCACGGGTTCAGCAGTCAGAGGATGCTAATCGCTTGACATGTGCTGGCTCATAAAATGTCATGCTGTGTACGGAGTTCAGAAATAAAATTGGAGGAATCAGAGATAGAATGGACTCATGTCAGCTTGCAGGCTCATTCAAAAGTAGTCGCTAAAGTGCTACAGCATTATGCTAGAGCACTAGTCTGCTGCAGTACTACCCTACAGCACTACACTACAGTACTACGCTACAGCAATACGCTACAGCACTACGCAACAGCACTACGCAACAGCACTAGTATGCTACATCACTAGTATGCTACAGCACTACACTACAGCACTACGCTACAGCACTACGCTACAGCACTACAACACTACAGCACTACGCAACAGAACTAGTATGCTACAGCACTACGCTACAGCACTACACAACAGCACTAGTATGCTACAGCACTACGCTACAGCACTACACAACAGCACTAGTATGCTACAGCACTACGCTACAGCACTACACAACAGCACTAGTATGCTACAGCACAACACTACAGGACTATGTTACATCACTAGTATGCTACAGCACTATGCTACAGCACTACACTACAGGACTATGCTACAGCACTACACTACAGGACTATGCTACAGCACTACACTACAGGACTACGCTACAGCACTACACGACAACCCTCCTCTAACCAACACAGTTAACACAAATAAGCCAACAGTGCCCCGTTCAGTGGGACTCATGGTTGTGACCAGCTGCAACACATCCTCATTTCTGTTTATTCTACACATTTTCATCATTTAGCATTTAACCAAAACAACTTACTGAAGTGTTTATGGATACGAATGACCACGGTGGACATACTGTACTATAGCTGGCCATTGCTCTTCTTTTGCACAACTGTGTATATAACTAGGTATTGCTCATTTGCATAATTTGATACTTGAACCTGGACATTGCTCTTTATTTTTCTTAAATCTGCTCACACGTCTGGACACTGCTTCTTTGGATTATTCAGATACATATTACACATTCCATATTCACCCAGCACAGCAGGTTCTCTTGACTTAAAAAAAAACACAAGTTAGCATGGAAATAGTGCCTTGACATTCCACAAGTCTCCGGATCGCTTTTGCAGCCATTCGTCACCACGCTCGTTAATAAGGTGAGCGGCAAAGCTTCCGCAAATTGACATAGCATAATCATGTCTAACTCAAATGACATGGTCAGAGAGCTAAGATGATGTTTCGTGTTGTGTGTTTTTCTCTGTTTGCACTGTTTTTTCTTAAAATACATATAATATAATTATAATATAATTATAATTCTAACGCAGCAGCTGGGGGTCAGAAAGAAATCCTTGTGTGTGTAAACAGACTTGGCAAATAAACCTGATTCTGATTCTAATAAATGTCTTTCAAAAAACAGAACAATAGATTTGTCTCTGATATTGGTGGCTCTTCGGTTCTGTCAAGTAACCTTTAAGATAATGCTCAGATGTACTAAACGCTTACAAGTCGCTCTTTGCTAAACACTATAAAAAAACTTTGCGTGGTGAATGTCAAGAAACAAGAATATTATATTGAAAGGAAGTGAGTTCCAATACAGGACATTCACTTTTCACCTCCACCTTAACCAGCAACTGTAAAAGAAACCATAAATCACGTTTGCTCTGGTAAGGTGGCCACCATGACTAGAGAACAGAGTACCCGTATTGAGGAGAGCCGGAAAAGTCTAAAGAGAAAAAAAAGAAAGGTGTGTAAAGATCCCGTAAGCATGAAGACAGAGAAACATAAACATCCATCCATCTAACGTCTCTCTCCGGTTTCTCCAGAGAAATACCACAGAACTGTGTCCCCTCTACTAGCCTACCTGACTCTCTGTGCTCTCATTATAACCAGACGTGGAATGAAATCACTCCGACACGTAAACATCGGGATTTAAAGGTGAACTAATGGGGTTGTCAGGGCGACCTTATTGCATTTCCCTCTGGTTGGGGGGGGGTCAGGCACTACAAGTCCAGTTGGGCCCACATCTCCGTCTCCATTTCATGGCTCACTAGATATATTCAACATACATTGTGTGTACAATACAAGGTACATTAGCAGCTCACAGGATGAATGGAACTGTTGGAACTGTGACCCACACTGTGTTTCTAATACCGATCGGGGCAATTCGTCCCGGGGTCCCACAGGGCTGAAAAAACGTTTGTTTTTTCGTCCTGTCTTTCTAATTAGGGGCCAACTCACATCTCGCGCACGAGTCATTAACAACTAGGTCAAATGAACGAGCAGAAGTGTTTACGACCTTCAGGACCGGAGTTCAACAGTCCAAACCTGAGGGAAAAATACAGAACGAGCCTCAGCCTATCACTGCTTTCGGATCCGTGTCACCTGGCAGGTTATCACCGTTAGCGAATCACAATATGCCTAACCTGAGCTGCTTCAGTGATGATTATAAATAAAGATGTGTGTATCTGAACTCCCCTGGTGTAGTTATGCTAGAAGTGACAACAACACGTCCTGCGTTTTCCCACGGTCCAAAAATCATCCAGGTCCTCCGTGACCCTTGACCCCTGATGCTCTAGACCACAGATTCCTCTTGTGAAAGCCATTCGCTGATAACAACCGCTCCTTGATTTACACCGAGGCCAAGCCGCAAAACCTCATAGCGCCCAGAGTAGTCCTTTGAAGCTCAGATAGCCAAAGTATTCAGCCACTCCACAGCTGACATGGCTGCAGGACGGGAAAGGTGCTTCTGGTATGAGACAGTGTTTTGTGGTCGGGTTGTGTTCGTGTGTCACTGGGTGGTGGTTACTATCACTGTGAGATTACGCAGGTGTGACATTATTGGAAAGCTGAAGGAGCCGCTAGAAAATGCTGTCAAACTTGTGAACACTCAAAGCATGTGGTGGTGGACATTTGGAGCAGTGGATATAAATGATGAGAATACACCCTTACTGAAAATGCAGCTTGTGTTGCATGTTGAATGCTGAATTCGTGTGTGACATATTTAATTTTTAAAGAGTTCTTGACCAACCAATATTTACATTAAAAACAAATAATTAGAATTGGAATTTCACAGAAAAATTCTCTTTTTAGTAGCACCTTTTTCTTGCAGTTTTAAGTGTGTTTTGTTAGGACTGATGCAATATTATCACACTATTTTTATGCACAGGTTTTCAAGCACAACGACACTGCAAGGGGATATCCTATACAACCGCTCCTTATTTAACATTTTCCATATTTTTACCGCTACTCCTTAGGCGATTTGTGTCAGGGTGCTTTGGATCGGTGGTGTCATAAAAGTTTAAATAATTGTTTTACTTTAAAGCTTTCTGTCAAAAGAAACAAGTGTTATGTTTTGATATTTTGTACTATTCAATATCCCCTCGTTATTGACCACAGCCCCTGAATCTGAGGAAAAGCAGCCCCATAGCATGATGCTGCCGGATCCATACTTGACGTGTAAAACCAGCAGGGACCACCGTGGCCCCGGTCATCACAGGAGCCCTGGTGTGCTCCGCAAATGGCTAACATATGATCCTGGTATACATAGAAGGAATGACAGGCATTTTGTGATAGGGCCAGGACTCGTTAGCTGTAAAATGAACATGGTGTTTTTTAGGGTTCTGACATACTAATTGACCCCGGCGACACCTTTTACTGGATACAGTCATGACGTCTAGGAAGGCCCTGTCGTTTTAATGGGCAGCCAAATTGTCTTCAGGCATGAGGCCGACTGTGTGCAAGAGAAAGTCTGTCTCAGAGATATAACTAGCGCTGTGAACACTAAGCCCATGTTTCTATAAGCATTCTTTCATTCAGATTTTCTTTGATCATTGAAACCCTCAGACTGCAATTATAAAGGGATCTTTCAATGGGATTCCAGCCTGGAGACTGAGATGGCATTTGCAAAGTTGCACGGTGGACGATTTTTATTTGTTTATTTCACACATACTTTTTTGCTCCGTTTTCTGAAGTCTTTCTACATGTGACATAACTAACCTGGCTGATCAAAATAATCAGTTTCCCTTTTTGTAGTGGTTCAAAATGCTCACTCATACACACACACACACACACACACACACATGCACACACACACACACACACACACACACACACACACACACACACACACACACACACACACACACACACACACACACACACACACACACACACACACACACACACACACACACACACACACACACACACACACACACACACACACACGCACACATGCACACGTTCTCCGACACAGGAAAGAAGGTGGGGAAATTGTTCAGGAATGCGATGGAGGACAGATGCCACAATAAAAGCAGGGAGGGGACCTGAATATTTCTCTGTCTCTGTTTGAAAGGCTGCCATCCATCTAGACATAGCTAGTTTACAAGCCCTCTGAACCACCCCGGAAGAGAGCCACAAGCCTTGTCAACTGTGAGGGCCTCTACAAACGGTGCAATGAAATTACGGTTAACCGTAACCACTATGGGAGTGTTACCTAACATTAACCGTTAACCGTAGTTTGTCTGCCGGCACTTCCTCTGTGTGCATACACCACCAACACGGACGTTAGCAATGCAGATCGGACAATGTATTTCACGACGCGGGGAGATTACAAATGGTGATTTTAGCATGTGTGTTTTCGCATGGTTCAACGTTGACTTCTGCCTGGTACAAATACACCAATAAGAGCGGACAGCTTGAGGGGAGGGTGCACGCAAAGTCCTGTCAATCAATTTCACACAGTGTTTGTGAAATACTCGAGAAGTGCGATATATACACGAAAAAGGAAACACAAAATAGCTTGTTAGTTGTTATCTGGATATATTACCTGTCATAAATTGACAGGCTGCTGTTGCATCTGCTGCTACTAGGGGGCGTGACCACACACCTCTGTCTTCCTGGTTACTAGGGTGCATGACCACACACCTCTGTCTTCCTGGTTACTAGGGGGCCGTGACCACACACTTTGGTCTTCCTGGTTACGAGGGGGCATGACCACACACGTCTGTCTTCCTGATTACGAGAGGGCGTGACAGCGGAATTACCGGTGGTCGTGACGTCGGTGAGTCTCTGGTCATCCGGCTTTTAGGACGGTACACCAGTTTGGTTCTCTCCTACCGCTCATTTACAGTGTAGTGATATAAATGGCTCACTCCAAGCACAGCCTCAAGAGGGGCTGACTCAAAATTCAGCCAATGACCATTCAATGTTGCAGGACTACTAAAGTGATTCCCAGAACAGACAGGAAACATGTGCTGAGTACTGTACAGATATAATGTTAAGGTAAAGTGTGTCTGTGTGGTGGGGGGGTTGCTTACCCTGAGACTATACACAATTCAGCTTAGGTTCTCCCTCTCCTTCCAGTCTTTTAACAATGATAGCTTTGTCAAATGAACTCAAAGGAGCCAAGAGAAAGTAGTCTGTATATAGCTGGCCCCGGCTCTGAAGTGTGCCTGCCCCCCCCCCCGCCTCTCCTACTCTCACACTCTTTCTAAGTCTTCCTTCTTTTCTTTCTTCAACAGCATTGACGTAATCTCAAAGCAAAGCCACAGAGGCAGCTGCTCGTCGAGACGCTTAACTCTCTCTCTCTCTCTCTTCTTTATTACTCTCACTTTCTCTCTCTCTCCTCTTTCTCTCTCTCTCCATCTATCTCCTTTCCACTCCTCTTTCTATCTCTCTCCATCTATCTCCCGTCTAACTCTCTCTGTACGCTCATCTCCGTCTTATTCACTTCAGGGATGCACGTCCCTTGGGTCTCCCAGGGGCCGTTGTGACCTTTCTGACATCCCATCCTGACCCCTGTCTTATTTGTGGACTGACTCTCGTAGTGTACAGACAGATGGTGGATGGTACTGTCCCTGTTCCACTGAGAAATACAACAGAACACAATCCCAGCCCGGTCCAACGCCAGTGTCTGTCATCGTCATTATGCAGCCCCGGCAAGCGTAGGCATCCCATTGGTGGACGGCACACATGACTTCTGTTCCCATAATTCCACAGGGTATTGCGCCAGTGGACCACACACACAAATGACTCCAGATACTTTATTGTCTGGGTCAGGCTGGTCGGCGCAGACAATGGCCCGGCTCTGACATCCCTCACAAAGACGGAGTGTGAAGTCATTGTTGCAGCCGTCATAATTGAGTCCCCGACATGATTTCAGATGCCCGGCTACAGGCGTCATTATGTACCGGCCTGTCATATTGCCCGGGCGCTGAGCTCAAATTCGGGACCACGATGAAGGAAAAACCTCCCGACGACGATCGGAGGAAGACCAAGGAAGTGCTGAGTGTTTCGGTTGGCCATCGCAATGGCCCTCGTTGGCCCGGTTACCAGGACAACAATCTGCTGCTGATGGTGGATGGAAGAGAATTAAACTATACTGTAAAACAAGCATTATACTGTAACTCAGGGAGGGGGGACTCTGTGCTCGCTGGGGTCGAGACCTTAGTGGCTCAGGTCAAGACATTCATCCGTTGCGATGTGTTTTTTTGAGCTGTGCTGGTGTTTCCACACCTCTGTCAAATCCTGAGGCCGACACTCCACATACAGAACCTGTCGTTGCTTTGTGAATAACGGCCTGGATACAGGGAATAAATATGTTGCCCGTGGGGTAGGGTAGCGAGGGATGGAGGGGAGGTTCAGCGGAAGAAGGGACGTGGATCCCGCGGTGGGGTTGAGGGGGGAACGGGTTAGGAAGACCCGTGGAAAGGGGACAACAAATAGCTGGCGCCAGCGGCTGCCGATGCCTGGAGGAGATTTAGTGTTGGGGGGGGGGGGAGCATGAGCCCATGGGCCTGTGAATGTGGGCCTGTTCAGGGCCGATTTCATGCCTGGTTGATCAGAGGCTGCCGGGCCGAGCCGGGCCTCACGACAGCTGCAGGGCCCGCTGGTAGCCCGCGCCCCCGGCCTGGCACAAAGCACAAGCGCACAAGAATGGTTGACAGGCTGTTGTTAACGACAGGCAACTGGGTGAGGTATGTATATCAGGGTGGTAAATACTGCCAGTGTTAATCAAGCAGGGAGCGCGGACACAGGCTAGGATAGAGCCGGGCAGATGACTCCCTCGTCTGATGCCTCGTTCTTCTGCACGGTTGGTCGACCGCTGGGGGGGGTATTGGGTAAGATGTACTAGTGTTTATTTAAAAGATCACCACAAACTTGGTATGATTATATTGTCACAGTCATTGGCCAGCGCTACCTGAACTAGTTAACAAGGTGTATGTTTAGGATGAACCAGGTAACAACTAGATGTATGTTTAGGATGAACCAGGTAACAACTAGATGTATGTTTATGAACCAGGAAACAACAAGGTGTATGTTTAAGATGAACCAGGAAACAACAAGGTGTATGTTTAGGATGAACCAGGAAACAACAAGGTGTATGTTTAAGATGAACCAGGAAACAACTAGATGTATGTTTAAGATGAACCAGGTAACAACTAGATGTATGTTTATGAACCAGGAAACAACAAGGTGTATGTTTAGGATGAACCAGGAAACAACTAGATGTATGTTTAAGATGAACCAGGTAACAACTAGATGTATGTTTATGAACCAGGAAACAACAAGGTGTATGTTTAGGATGAACCAGGAAACAACAAGGTGTATGTTTATGATGAACCAGGAAACAACAAGGTGTATGTTTAAGATGAACCAGGAAACAACAAGGTGTATGTTTATGATGAACCAGGAAACAACAAGGTGTATGTTTAGGATGAACCAGGAAACAACAAGGTGTATGTTTATGATGAACCAGGAAACAACAAGGTGTATGTTTATGATGAACCAGGAAACAACAAGGTGTATGTTTAAGATGAACCAGGTAACAACTAGATGTATGTTTAAGATGAACCAGGTATGTTTCAGGGTGATGTGTTGGGTTTTATTGGACCGTAAGACATTTACAAGTAAACCAAGTCTGAACCTGAAGGCCAAGTTGTCCATCTGGTTTAAGCTTTATTGGAATAGGGCTCCAGGAGAGGACGTGTGCAGAGGATTCCACAAGTACAAGCCACAAAACCATGACTTTAACCCATTCTCTCCAGACTGGGTCACTGGGTCAGGCTCTGTAGCTTCATAAAGCCCCATAGGGAAGTTATATAGCCCCATATCATATAGCCCCATAGGGAAGTCATATAGCCCCATAGGGAAGTTATATAGCCCCATATATAAGTTATATAGCACCATAGGGAAGTTATATAGCCCCATATCATATAGCCCCATAGGGAAGTTATATAGCCTCATACTGAGATTCTACAGCCCCATTGGGAGATTATATAGCCCAATAATGAGATTCTATAGCCCCATTGGGAGATTCTATCACCCAATTGGGAGATTCTATAGCCCCATACTGAGATTCTATAGCCACATTGGGAGATTCTATCACCCAATTGGGAGATTCTATAGCCCCATACTGAGATTCTATAGCCACATTGGGAGATTCTACAGCCCCATTGGGAGTTCATATAGCCCAATAATGAGATTCTATAGCCCCATACTGAGATTCTATAGCCATATTGGGAGATTCTACAGCCCCATTGGGAAATCATATAGCCCAATAATGAGATTCTATAGCCCCATACTGAGATTCTACAGCCACATTGGGAGATTCTATTGCTCCTTAATGAGATTCTAAAGCCCCATTGGGGGATTCTTTCTGATTAAAGCAGTCACCCAGCTTGATAGGAATCACACCAAAACGGGCTCTTGATCCAATTGCAATAATCGGATGAGTGCGCACACACGCACACACACACACACACACGCACACGCACACACACACAGCAGCATTTATTATAGTATTTGTCGTCAAGTTCTGTTGTTTTTGTCTCAACAGCACAGGCCAACTCAGGAAAACCCAATAATATGTTTGTGGCAGAACAGAAAGCACAAGTGGCCCAATACTATCAAAAGGGTGGTTGTTCTCATCAATAGTCCTTATTTTAACCACTGAACCACTAGAACCACCTCTGGGTCCAGTCCTGCCCGCGTGTTGCTGTTTGAAACAGCGTGGAATTTCCTCTGTCCACGTGTTTCCTCCTGAACTCTGAAGGGGCACGTGTTTTTTAGGGAACTTCCCCACGGGCTTGTCTGATTTCCAATATTCTGTCGTTAGCGGCATCCTCGCAGATAACCCAGACTTAAAGTTGTCACGGAGTCCTAATAATAGAAAATCTGCATGTGTGAATCACTTCCTGATCCCAGCGCACAGACCTTTGACCTCCTCAGCTTAACGAGGCGGCAGCCAATCAAGAGTCACGTGTGTTTTTTCTCAGTTTGTTGCCATGATGCAGCGACGTCTCAGGTGAGAAGCAGCCAGTCAGGCGTCCCGACATGGGAACGTAGGAGGGAACTTTCCCCGACGCTGTTTAACCAGCCCCGGCCCTCGCTAATGACGCCCCCGGGTTACTGTGCTAGCGTGTGAACCCTTTCCCCTCGACCAGGTTACCTTTCTGTGTCTCTGGGCTCCACGATATCATCGCCATAGAACCATTGTGCCGCTGACACCGAGACTGACTGTTGTTTTCACCGTGGTTTGTGTGAAACATAATGATAACATAATACGGTGAACGAGTCCTTGCCACGGGCAACCGTCGTCGCAGAAAAGAGGATGTATTTTCCCACCGTCAACGCAGTGCTTCTGCACAGCGGGAACTGGCTTGTACTAGATGAAGCGGTTTCCGATTCTCTGAATGTATGTGATGAACGAAATGATAGCAAGATTGGTTAAGTTTCAAATTAGGCTTAATACCTGAAACTCATCAGTGTCACCGGCGGCAGAGAGGAAGTAATCTGCCCAGTATTCCTCATGTAGTCACCTGCCCCTTGAGAACTGAAATATAGGCATTTTGTCTTCCTCCAGGCAATCAACACTTATAGCGGGACAATGTTAAGAGAAAACATGTTGGATCACCTTCAAAGCCAAAAAGATTGGGGGGGGGGAGTGAGGAGAGGAAAGGGAGTGAAGCAGACAGATAGACAGACAGACAGAGAGAAGGGGGGAGTAGCTGAATATTATACTTTCACTCAGCCAAGACTGGCTTCATTGTCCCGCCACTGTGGGAAACTCTGAAGACTTCCTTCAAGTGATTGTCAGCATACTTTAGATGCCATATCAGTGACCCTGACACTTTCTTACTGCAGCTACATGATCAGAACTACGTCCGATGTATCACTGCCGTGCAACAGAGATTACACCGCTTTCCAAATGACCTTATCAGTGAACGCATGGAATAATCAATTAATCGATGTCATGAAGTGGCCACGTCTGATCTGAAGCACACAATATCTCATTCTCAGAGATTACTCAGTTCTTCGCTCAGCTCAAACGCCTCACAGGATGCATTCTTTAAAGGCTGTAGATGTCATAACCATAAATACAAAAGTCAGCAGTAAACAGAGTGGGCTAAATGACTGTCTGTTTCTCTGTACACCTGGAGTGGCTGAATTAACCCCAACTGTGATTGCCCAACGGCGTGTCAATATCGAGACAAAACGGAGTAGCTTACAACAATCTGCCTAGAGACAAAACAATAACATATCAATCATTCAGAACAAACCCCTAGGTGGAACCACTAGAGGGCATTGTTTTTCACGCTTAACACAGATTGGTCTAAAACATCAGCTTCGTTATTTTGGCAAAGTTGAAGACCCAGGGAGTATTTCTTGAAAGTCATCGCAGGGTACACATAACCCTGGCGTCTGTGGCGTAGCCGTTATGCATTATCATGTTAATAAACCCTTGTGTTATCCCACAGCTCACAGACACATGGTAAAATATGCAGGTAAAAGGTGAAGGTCTGAGGAAACAATGACTGGAAGTGTTTCAGCCAAAGGACCTGTTATTGTTGTTAAATGCCCATGCAATCCTCTCACGGTATGCCGTACACACCCTCACACATAATCGCCCCATCAACAACATAACAACATGTGCATTGCTCCTCCTGACACTCCGAAAACGCCTAAACACAACCGCTCGTCTCGATAGCAGCACAGGCAGGACCCGAGGTGGCCACGCATCCAAAACCTAACATCCAATAACACCTGTGTACAAACGTGGTCTAACCTGAGGAGATGCAGACCAAAAAAAGTAAAAGTCATCAAGGCCTTAGAACCTGAGATTCTCACAGCATGTTTTTTTACCCACAGGTTAATGTTCTCCAGATGGACTAACTACAGGCCAGTCTGCGTGGGCGGAGGGTTCTGTCGTTAGATTGCCGGGTACAAGGACAGTGCCTGACAGCGGCACTTTGAACTGTCAACGTGATATCCCCGCAAACACACATAATGTCCGGGAAGCTGTACTGTCCTCACACACAGGGCTGGAACCCACATCTACTGCCCTGAAGATAAACTGCCTCTCAGACATTCTAATGACACTTCGAAACCGAGCTGACGCGTCGAAAACCAAGTGAAAACGATCAATTATGACCAATCCCGCGGTCCTCCGAGAACTTTCCCAACCGCCCCGCTGTGCAGGCAAACGCGTTTAGACAAAGAGAGAGGGAAAAACGGAGAGACAAACAGAAAGAGAGAAAGAAAGAAAGCAAGCTAGAGACACACAGAGAGGGTTCGAGAGAGTGACAGAGTGGCACACGAATAGGTCCAGCTGCGGTCCAGAAGTCCACCTGGCAAACAGGTGTTGAAAAGCTGGACAGGATGGTGGGGTGGTGGGAGGCGGTCTGGGGGGGGCTACAGAATGATCCGCTCCCGCCATGTGACTCTTTTTCAGGTAGAAGGCTGGTCTGGCTGAGGCCCAAACGGGGCCCCGACACATTGGTAGTAGGCTACTTTTCACGACAGCCACTGTGGGCCCTGCAGAGGCCGTAGAATGCCAATTGGGACGCACGACGTGGGACAGGTGCAGGAAGCGCCACCACAGGCCCGAGACCGGGGTCTCTTATTGAAATGGCCTGACAACCGAGAGAAAAGGACCATGAAGCATAATTACAGTGTGGTCGTACAACGGGGGGACGGGGGGTTAGGGGCGGCCGGGGAACGTTCTCTTTCACACTCTTTCTCTCGTGGGCTTTCATACTTTTATCTTCCTGCTTCTCACTCTCGCTCTCAGTTTAGGCCCCTCCCCCCTTCAATCCGTCCTTCTGTGTGCGGGTCGTGTTCCGCGGTGACTGCGGCGCGACTGACAATACAGGGTCTCCTCCCACACAGAGCAGGGGTGTAATCAGAGTTCTGCCGAGGAGTTTGATTTCGGCGCCGCCTACCTCATTGTCTCACCGTCGCAGCGGCACGGCAGTCCCCGGGTCACACCGGTCTCAGTCAGCTGTGGCCTGTTGTTATCAGAGATAATTAACTAGATATTACAAGGAGAGGAAGTGAAAGACCAGGTCGGGGGTGTCATATGGAGATGTGATGTCGGTGACTCGAGAACATTCGAAGAGTTTTAATTCTGAAAGACAACCGTGCTGAACGCTGAACGGAGCGGTACATGGTCCAAACGGCCGGACTTGTCTGCGTGTCGATGTTAACGTGCAGAATGACACGTGATATGACAGGTGTAATGTGAAAACAGTTTTAATCGGAGACACATGACTAGAATGTAGCGGGTCGGCCAGCATTGGCTGATTGGTCCGGACACATAGCATTCTTATCAGGAAGAGAGGTTAGCTGATAAGGCATTGGCCGGGTTGCTCTGTGCTGTGGGGGAGAGGGAGCGGTCTACACACAGGAGGCCAGGAGGACCACACACACACACACACACACACACACACACACACACACACACACACACACACACACACACACACACACACACACACACACACACACACACACACACACACACACACACACACACACACACACACACACACACACACACACACACACACACACACACACACACACACACACACACACACACACACACACACACACACACACACACACACACACACACACACACACACACACACACACACACACACAGCTGGTGTGAAACTGAGGGCTGAGGCAGGTCGAGTCAGAGCAGGTGGCTGAACGGCCACCCCAGACCCAGAAATAGAATAGAATAGACCAATATTGTCAGTTGTACAATGCCTTCAACTGAAATGTGTTCTCTGCATTTTACCCAACCCTGAGGTGCAGGGGGCAGCCCTAATCAGTTACCTGATTTGACTTCCACGTCACGGCGCCCGGGGAGCATTTTAGGGTTAACTGTCTTGCTCAAGGACAGAACGACACGTTTTTCACCTTGGCGGTGGGGGGATTAGAACCAGACCCAAGCCCTAGTCCCTAACCACTAGGCCACCTTGACGGTCTGAAATCTGATTAAAGATAACTTTACTGTTGCCAAAGGTTATGTTTTATTCTTTTATGTCCAGAACCAATTATATGTAATGTAGTAAAATTTTTACCCGGGCCGGATAGTTCTGGGCTGAGCGCGAGAGTTCTCCGCGGAAATAAACGCGATGCGAGTTGGGAATACAAAGCAGTTTTGGTCGCATGTGTTTTGTAACGCCAACCCTGCTGGGTAATGCGAAAACACTCAGGTCAGACGATAAAACATCTAAAAAACAGACCGGGTCAGGGGGATTCCAGACAGGTACCGAGGTTTCAGACCGGGTCTGACTGGGTCAGGTTGATACCAGACAGGTACAGAGGTTCAAACCGGGTCAGGTTGATTCTAGACAGGCACTGATGTTCAGACCGGGTCAGGTTGATTCCAGACCAGTACTGAGGTTCAGACCGGGTCAGGTTGATTCCAGACCGGTACTGAGGTTCAGACCGGGTCAAGTTGATTCTAGACAGGTACTGAGGTTGAGACCGGGTCAGGCTGATTTTAGACAGGTACTGAGGTTCAGACCGGGTCAGGTTGATTTTAGACAGGAACTGATGTTCAGACCGGGTCAGGTTGATTCCAGACCGATACTGAGGTTCAAACCGGGTCAGGTTGATTCTAGACAGGTACTGATGTTCAGACCGGGTCAGGTTGATTCCAGACCGGTACTGAGGTTCAGACCGGGTCAAGTTGATTCTAGACAGGTACTGAGGTTCAGACCGGGTCAGGCTGATTTTAGACAGGTACTGAGTTTCAGACCGGGTCAGGTTGATTTTAGACAGGAACTGATGTTCAGACCGGGTCAGGTTGATTCCAGACCGGTACTGAGGTTCAGACCGGGTCAAGTTGATTCTAGACAGGTACTGAGGTTCAGACCGGGTCAGGCTGATTTTAGACCGGTACTGAGGTTCAGACCGGGTCAGGTTGATTTTAGACAGGAACTGATGTTCAGACCGGGTCAGGTTGATTCCAGACCGATACTGAGGTTCAAACCGGGTCAGGTTGATTCTAGACAGATACTGATGTTCAGACCGGGTCAGGTTGATTCCAGACCGGTACTGAGGTTCAGACCGGGTCAAGCTGATTCTAGACAGGTACTGAGGTTCAGACCGGGTCAGGCTGATTTTAGACAGGTACTGAGTTTCAGACCGGGTCAGGTTGATTTTAGACAGGAACTGATGTTCAGACCGGGTCAGGTTGATTCCAGACCGGTACTGAGGTTCAGACCGGGTCAAGTTGATTCTAGACAGGTACTGAGGTTCAGACCGGGTCAGGTTGATTTTAGACAGGTACTGAGGTTCAGACCGGGTCAAGTTGATTCTAGACAGGTACTGAGGTTCAGACCGGGTCAGGTTGATTTTAGACAGGTACTGAGGTTCAGACCGGGTCAGGTTGATTTTAGACAGGTACTGAGGTTCAGTCCGGGTCAGGTTGATTCCAGACAGGTACTGAGGACCCGGGGGCGAGGCAGGTCACACACAGCGCAGAGCTAGAGGCAAAAAAATATGACAGCGTCTTTCTGTACTTGTACATTGTATGCACGAGTACATTGTATGCATGCAACACAACAGAGAACAGGTGCAGAGGTCCACTCCAGTTGCAACAGAGTAAGAAGTGTGAGTCAAGAGTGAAATAAAGCGAGAATGTGCTCTTCCCTTTCCAGAACATTGTGGCAGCAGGAATTCAGGGGGAGGCGATGTTTTAGAATGTCTTTGTAGCTGATTAGCGAATTCCTTACTTTGTTTTAAATCCATTCGACCATGTAAACTAGGTGAAAAACACAACCTGTTTGAGAGCTCAATTTGGGTGAGTGTACTTCTGACAAGAGGCTATACAAACGGATGTATGGAGACGAAAACGTCAGCCAGACCGTCCCCGGACCACGACGCAACACTCAACTCAGCTAAAATCTTTTATCCTCTTGAGGGGTTCTTAGGGTTTATTTTGCACATTAAGGCACATGTATAAGTTGAACCCTCCACAGATGAGGTGAAAGTAAAAAGAAAAACTTTCTTTTGATCTCCCTTGTGAAACGTTGCCCAATCACCTTATTACAACCCTATATAAAGCTATATAACTTGAAACATTCACTTTCATAATTTAAATAATTCCCAAACATCATCATAAAAATATTTCCACAAAGCAATACTGCGAAGCATATATTCATAAAAGGTGATACGGTATCTACATTGTATTCACTGACATAGACAGAGTTAGGTGCTGAAGGTGATGGTGGGCGAGTAGTTTGGTGAGAACTTCCTCCTCAGTAGGCTCTGCTATTTGCTCTCTGAAAACCGGGAGTCAAAACAGTGTTTCAATCAATCGATCAAATGTCAAAAGCCCAGATAAGAAACTGCGGTTCACAAATTGCTCTAAGGTCAATCCACCCAATATAACCACGGTGACATTGCACATGCCTTTCATATCTCACAGAACGCCCCGTGTTACATAATACCAAGGACCAGGTCCGGCGCCGGGGCCAAGTAACTGGGGGTGCTTTTAAAAATGATAAGGGGGCTCATCTTTTGTCATTGCACATCTTTCTATACAGTATTTACAACTTAAACTGGACAGAATGGGGCAGAAAATACAAGCCCCCCTGTGACGCGGGGCCTGTCAAGAACACGTGTCCGAGCATAGACTAGAACGCGTGTCCGAGCGTGGACTAGAACGCGTGTCCGAGCGTGGACTAGAACGCGTGTCCGAGCGTGGACTAGAACGCGTGTCCGAGCGTGGACTAGAACGCGTGTCCGAGCGTGGACTAGAACGTGTGTCCGAGCGTGGACTAGAACGCGTGTCCGAGCATGGACTAGAACGCGTGTCCGAGCATGGACTAGAACGCGTGTCCGAGTGTACACTAGAAAATGTGTCCGAGTGTACACTAGAACACATGTTCTAGTCCACGCTTGGACACGTGCGGACAACCTTTTCAAATAGCTTCAAATATCTCCCGGCAACCATAAAAACAACATGAAACAACACAAAAAACATGTTTTAATGGTCCTACCTGAACATGAGCTGGACAGTTGTCTCCAAGTCAGTCACCTCCATATCACGGTTGGAGCACCTATGGGTTCTGTCCCACTTGTAGATGAAGTTCTGCATTTGATTGACAGGGTTTGTCAGTTCAGAAAATTGAATTTCTCAAAAAAAATCAAAAAATCCTAACAGACATTTCAGACCAAAGTGGGATGGATGCTTTTAAAATAGAAAAATAAGAACATTAACTTAACTTAATTAAATTTTACCTCCAGGATGAGTGCAACAAACAGGTTAACCCACATGACAGAGGAGGTAAGCCACCAGGCTATGAAGTAAAGTTTGGACCACCTAGATAGAAGATGAACAGCCAGACACATTGGCTTATCAGTCAATATGTTGTTCAAATTTGGTCACACTTCAGGTAGGAAAACATCAGTTATTGTTTTAATTTAACTTACTCAGTGGTGTATCTTGAGTACGCATCCAAAAATACATTCCAGTTATTCATCATCATTATGTTGTAGAGGAGAACCAGAGCAGACTGAGAAAATAGAACATGGAGAGAACAAACTTCATCTACAGTCCCTCTTGACAGGTACTACATTCCGGTCTCCACATCCCTCGTCTCCACATCCCCAGTCTCCACATCCCAGTCTCCACATCCCGGTCTCCACATCCCGGTCTCCACATCCTCTGTCTCCACATCCCAGTCTCCACATCCCCTGTCTCCACATCCCAGTCTCCACATCCCTGTCTCCACATCCCAGTCTCCACATCCCTCGTCTCCACATCCCCAGTCTCCACATCCCAGTCTCCACATCCCGGTCTCCACATCCCAGTCTCCACATCCCCAGTCTCCACATCCCAGTCTCCACATCCCCAGTCTCCACATCCCCAGTCTCCACATCCCCAGTCTCCACATCCATGTCTCCACATCTCAGTCTCCACATCCCAGTCTCCACATCCCCAGTCTCCACATCCCAGTCTCCACATCCCCAGTCTCCACATCCCCAGTCTCCACATCCATGTCTCCACATCCCAGTCTCCACATCCCTCGTCTCCACATCCCTCATCTCCACATCCCAGTCTCCACATCCCAGTCTCCACATCCCCAGTCTCCACATCCCCAGTCTCCACATCCCCAGTCTCCACATCCCAGTCTCCACATCCCAGTCTCCACATCCCTCGTCTCCACATCCCTCGTCTCCACATCCCAGTCTCCACATCCCTCGTCTCCACATCCCCAGTCTCCACATCCCCAGTCTCCACATCCCGTCTCCACATCCCTCAGTCTGTCTCCACATCCCACATCCCAGTCTCCACATCCCAGTCTCCACATCCCGGTCTCCACATCCCGGTCTCCACATCCCTCGTCTCCACATCCCAGTCTCCACATCCCAGTCTCCACATCCCCAGTCTCCACATCCCAGTCTCCACATCCTCTGTCTCCACATCCCTCGTCTCCACATCCCAGTCTCCACATCCCAGTCTCCACATCCCAGTCTCCACATCCCTCGTCTCCACATCCCCAGTCTCCACATCCCAGTCTCCACATCCCAGTCTCCACATCCCTCGTCTCCACATCCCCAGTCTCCACATCCCTGTCTCCACATCCCCAGTCTCCACATCCCTGTCTCCACATCCCCAGTCTCCACATCCCAGTCTCCACATCCCCAGTCTCCACATCCCAGTCTCCACATCCCGGTCTCCACATCCCAGTCTCCACATCCCTCGTCTCCACATCCCAGTCTCCACATCCCCAGTCTCCACATCCCAGTCTCCACATCCCCAGTCTCCACATCCCAGTCTCCACATCCCAGTCTCCACATCCCAGTCTCCACATCCCAGTCTCCACATCCCCAGTCTCCACATCCCAGTCTCCACATCCTCTGTCTCCACATCCCTCGTCTCCACATCCCAGTCTCCACATCCCCAGTCTCCACATCCCAGTCTCCACATCCCAGTCTCCACATCCCAGTCTCCACATCCCTCGTCTCCACATCCCCAGTCTCCACATCCCTGTCTCCACATCCCCAGTCTCCACATCCCTGTCTCCACATCCCCAGTCTCCACATCCCAGTCTCCACATCCCCAGTCTCCACATCCCAGTCTCCACATCCCGGTCTCCACATCCCAGTCTCCACATCCCTCGTCTCCACATCCCAGTCTCCACATCCCCAGTCTCCACATCCCAGTCTCCACATCCCAGTCTCCACATCCCCAGTCTCCACATCCCAGTCTCCACATCCCAGTCTCCACATCCCCAGTCTCCACATCCCTCGTCTCCACATCCCTCGTCTCCACATCCCCAGTCTCCACATCCCTCGTCTCCACATCCCAGTCTCCACAAACCCCTGTCTCCTGTGCATAAATTACAGAGCGCTCCTGATTAACGTGTGGATAAACATCTCTAGCCACCTTGCCTAACGTTTTTACTGTAGAAGTTTCTAACCATATGCATTTAATTTTAGAATTAGTGGGAGTTTTGACACGATTGGGACCATCCATCAGAAACGCCCCCTCCGTAACCCCATTCTAACAACACTTTTGAAACATCAAAGGACAACAACTTAAAACCCATAGCTGGGATTTGGTGTGGCATCAAATGCCTGCACATCCAACGGTTCTCCAGATAAGAGCATGTGTTTCATATAGCAGCCTAACATAATAGGTTAGTGACATGACCAGGAGCACGTAAGCAGGGAAAGAGTGGTTTTGAGGCAAACATTTGATGAGATTATAAAATCGTAATCAAGATGAGTCATCGTCTTTATTTGACCGTTTGCACTTGAAATAAACGTAAAGCATGTGCAATTATATTCTTGGTTTTGATATGTGTGAACATTGGTTTGCCATTCCTCACCGCAAAGTCGTCAAAGTTGTTTGACCAGTAGCCAAGTTGCTCATAAGAACCACATTGTAGTGATATATTAGCAGCCATGATTCTGGAGTTGACAGTACTGGCGGGAAGAAAGAACACGCAGTTGACTGTGACTGCTGGATTAACAGCTGATATATCTGTTCAGACTGCAAATACCTCAAATTCGCAGGAGGTGCGGTAATAGCCCCTTCAAACAGCCAAACACCGAGCACAGCAAACACATAATAAACCACCTAAAAAGAGAGAAAGAAGACAATACAGTGTTACCATCATATCACCAACCGGTTTGTTTCAACTACACCAACATGGGGAAAAGGCCCGTAGAGGTTCTTACCACTAATATGCCAGCAAAGGCCCTGAGGTTTTTCACAAGGTCAGCCAAGGTGCTGGCAACAAGAGCCATCAGCTGTTATTAAACGGAACAACGTGAGTTTCAACCAACCACAGGATACTATGACTAGAACATTCTAGATAACGTGGCCATGATGCAGTCTGGGCATATCAACATAAAGTACCGGACAATACAGGGGAGAACACCCTCCACCGTGACGGGGTTTTTACCTTGATGTTTGGGATGATCCTCAGGAATCGAAAGACAATGAGCATATTGACCAGTCGGACCAAATCCCATAATGACATGAGGCCATCATTGACTGGGTTCCAGTGACAACCAGGGAAGTAGCTGTAGATGTTGTTGCTCAAATGTTTACAGGAATATACTAAAGTCATACCAGAAGCACATTAGACGGAACAGAAGACAGTCATATGCGGTTTAAAAATCACAAAGGTTTGAAAATCACAAAGTAAAAGTAGCTGTGTAAGCTTGACTGTAAAACAGTATAGGAAGGTTTCAAAATAAGAGCTACATATCCAGTTAACAGTAACTTCCCCGTAACTGCAATAAAAAGTGTGAAAATGTGTCAATTAAGGTCACTGGTTAATTCTGAACTCCATTAACCTGGTAAATAGGTCTAAATTCTAAACTGTTCTAGACTGGTATACACAACCGAATACTTTGTACTTTTACCCCTCTGGCCTCGTATACAGTATAATGTCTGACAGGATCCGTTGTTTCTATATTGTATATAGGGTTAAACACAGTTGTTGAGGCAATTCTTATAATGTCCACTAGATGTCAGTCCATTTCTGTGGGTGAAATACAGCCATGCAGCATGCATGACTGACACAGTGACCAAAGTGCTGGTTTAAATCTATGTTTACCTGTTGTCAGCATGGCTCGTTGGTCTAGGGGTATGATTCTCGCTTTGGGTGCGAGAGGTCCCGGGTTCAAATCCCGGACGAGCCCGATTCCTTTTTAAAGTTTGTGCAATTACCTCGTCAGTTTAAACTAGAAGCTTTACATGGCAACAGTCAGAATGGGGATTATTCTGCCACGTCGGTGAAACACTCACAATTTGTTCTGACACCTAGCTGCGACACTAAATACACACATTAAGGAATGGATTGGAACAGTACAACAGAACACACAATATTAATAGCAAGAGAGGCCATACATATGTAATGTTTAAATAAAAAATGTAGTATATGTATCTGCATAGTGCAATTGTGATGCGTTAGCAAAGGTGAAATGTTAGCAAAGGTGATTGGTTAACAAAGGTGATAGGTTAACAAAGGTGATAGGTTAACAAAGGTGATAATTTAACAAAGGTTGAAAAGCAAACCACATAAGGCAGATCACCAAGAGACAATGGAGATTACCATGTCATTGTTGGAAAGACTAAACAACATCCAGCCAATGTGAAACTTCCATATATATTTGTTTGACGCGGTGACAGCAGAGCTGAGCAATAAGACCTGTCTCTCAATTTTATAGTGTAATTCAATTGTTGTTTATACCCCGGGTAGAAATATATCTGTACCAGTGAAGAAAAACAAAAGAACTAAACGCAACGCATAATAACATAGGTGAGGTATATTGCAGTGTTTTTATCCCTGGATAAGGCCCATAGCCATGGTATGTTGTGGTGTATTAAAAATCTCAAACAATGTAAGTGAGTAACAGAAGAAGGTTTGGCTAGTCTGTTCGAGACCTGGTCTGTTCGGTTAGTCTGGAAACATAAAACATCAAAAACAGTCTTAAAGTATGGCTCGTTGGTCTAGGGGTATGATTCTCGCTTTGGGTGCGAGAGGTCCCGGGTTCAAATCCCGGACGAGCCCGTTTTTGGTGGAAATGAGTTGTAGGGTTATTTAGAAGCACAAGCTATACTTCGCAAACTACAATGTTATTAAGAAAACAAGAAGCAAGCCTAATCGGCATACTCATATACGTATATCAATGGAAAAGCTACATTCCATATTCTTTGCATCTGAGACACTATAATCCGGATAGTTGTGCATTTATATAAACAAAAAGGAAAAACTTTAAAAAAGTTGTTCACTGAAATGCCAGACACTGACAAACAAACATTTAGTAACTAAGCAATGTATGTAAAACTATCAAAACAGTGTTGCTGACTACCACTAGAGGGCACTCAAACAGGACATCACTTGCCACATCACAACTTCTGGAAGTACATGCACAAAATGAGGAGAAACGGAGCAAATTTAACATTAAAAAGCCCCCACTAGCAGGTCCCGGGTTCAAATCCCGGACGAGCCCTCATTTTGTGCCACTAATAGGCCAGCACTGCCACATCACAAATTCTAAATGTTTTAGGTCAGTTATTATGGAAACGATGAGGTAATAATAATAATAATTAATTACATTTATATAGCGCTTTTCTTCCTGGGAACTCAAAGGTCTAAAGTGTTGTACATTTGTGTCCATAAACAATCTTACTGACTACCACTGGAGGGCACTAGAACAAGAAACAAGTTGCCACATCACAACATCTGGAAGTTAAAGCCTAAAATGAGAAGGAGAAGGGCTCACCTAAACTAAGAAAATGCTTACAGTTCAGGCTCGTTGGTCTAGGGGTATGATTCTCGCTTAGGGTGCGAGAGGTCCCGGGTTCAAATCCCGGACGAGCCCTCCTTTTGTTATTGCCTATACTTGAAGTTATTTAAGGTGCACAGTTTAATAACATAATAAATTATCTTTTTAAAAATTAGAGCCCTAACCTAAGAATGTATGTTAGAGACAATTCATACTGCACTCATATCTTCAGGCCTTATATCGGAAATCTGTTGTGGTTGTTAAGGATGTAAAAAGGCCGAACCGACACTGAGTTGGTTTTACATAAGCAGACTGCTCGTTTTAGGGCAGTGACAGACTGGGTACGTGGTGAGACTTAAAAGGGGATTGCCGGGGAGCTTCAGGGAAGACTACAATATGTAGCGTTACTTTACACTTGCTGACCACCAGATAACACAGATGTTGCACCTTTTCCATAGCTTGTTATATCTAGGTATTACAAGCCAATGGCAGAGCCATTCTCTGCTGCAGTAGCAGCTTTATATGACTTTTGGAGTAGATTTGTACCTTTGCAAAACAGTTTTACTCTCCACACAATAAAAAACATGCACTTTTGCAATACTTTTAGAAAAAAATAAAACAGTGAAATCTAATCTTTTATACAAGTGGGTCACGAAATATTTGTCTAGGGACGTGGAGTTCAAAAGGTTAAGAACCGTGTCTAGGTGAATCAGTGTTCATTTGTTTTTTTTATTGTACATAATACTAGTTAGAACCATGTCTAGGGGAATCAGTGTTAATTTGGTTTCCTATTGTACATAATACTTGTTAGGCTTTAGCCTTTAATCAGAATCAAATATTATAACTGTTTATTGAGAGATTATTGCTACCTTGTTGAACTGATTTCCTGCACATTCACTTATCCATGTGAATTGCACATCCTCACACTGTACTCCATATCTTTTTGCACACACCTACAATTTTTACCATGTCAACTGCAGACAATTGTATCGGCTTACAAATCTGTTAATGAATGCAAAAATTCCTTAGACAATCTTACTGACTACCACTGGAGGGCACTAGAACAAGAAACAAGTTGCCACATCACAACATCTGGAAGTTAAAGCCTAAAATGAGAAGGAGAAGGGCTCACGTAAACTAAGAAAATCCTTACAGTTCAGGCTCGTTGGTCTAGGGGTATGATTCTCGCTTAGGGTGCGAGAGGTCCCGGGTTCAAATCCCGGACGAGCCCTCCTTTTGTTTTTGCCTATACTTGAAATCTGTTGTGGTTGTTAACCTATGAGGTAGACTTTTCTTAATAAACCCTTTTATTAGAATATAAGTTGTCTATTATAAGCTGTATATAAAGCAAAGATTGTTCCTATGTAACAAGTTAGCGTATTAAACACTCCCAAAGTTTGAAAAGAATCTTACCAATAAGAAAATGGTAGCCTGTAAGTAGAAAATATGGATATCTGTAGGCCCTTTGGTAAAACGGAGATGCAAAACAATATCCAGTGAGTTCAGCGAATTGGAAAATTGTGACTGTAAGATGAAACAGAATCGTCTCAAAATGTCCTGACAGCGTGTGCACTTTGTTAATAGATGTTACAGCAATGTACTTACCAGCAAAAGGACTGTAAGAGAGCCATCAAAGATATTACTACCATGGGACACATATCCTTTCCAGCCAAAAGCAATCATCTTCAACACCATCTCCAGCAGGTAGTAGAGGATGAAGAAACAGTTGACTGTCTAAAAAAACACATTTACAACATATTTCTTTGATTACTGTGTGTCATTTCATTGTTCAGATTGAACGCAATGTTATTAGATGCAAATGACAAATACAATACTTTGACTTTGAGACAAAGATGCACTAGTCAATAATGACAACTGGTAACTGGCAGATATATATATGCAGTGTTGTGCCTGAACGCGTTCATTGAACGATAGTTCATGAACGCGTTCATATTTTGGGCGAACGTGAACTGAACGTACTGCCTTACTGGCTGATGAACGTTCCTGTGAACTCGTTCATTCTGGTGTCTTTGAACCGCACGTTCTATTAGTTTACCCTCGTTTAATATGATGCCAGATTTCTATAGTGCCTTCTTTGCGCAAACCCGGCAACAACATATATTAATATGTATCGGAAAAAACACCCCATCTGGCAACATCAGCCACTAGTGTCGCACCGCCGCATCATCATTAAAATAAAAAACAAAAGTATCTATGAGCGACAATGGAGCAAGGAGGCGTCGAATTGTACTATTAATGAGTTTAATTAATTAAAAGGTTGCAGCCATCCAAAAACGTGCCATCAAGAAAGAAGGTACAGACACTGTTAAACCCACAACACTGTTAACCCCATAAAACACAACACTGCCCTGCCCTCAAGCGCTCCAGTAGAGAGGCTACTCAGCATCGGTGGTCTAATATTCAGGTAGGAATAAACAGTTATTATATTACAATATAATAATTACAGTAAATACACAGTCTCAATCAATAGTTATTGGTGATATTATTATAGTTCTGGTTTTCAATATAAACATGTCCAATTATTTCAGTGATGTCCTCAGCTCACAATTACTTTAATAGATATTACTGTGATCATTTTGGCCATGATAATCATGATGTTAACATTTCTTGTTCTTCATGTCTGTGGTTCTATATGCTATATGGGCTCTTGCAATAATATGGAAAAAGAACTATAAATGAACTAGTTCAAAATTTGAACTATGAACTATGAACTGAACTAGTTCATTTTAAAATGTGTGAACTGAACTTTGAACTAGTTCATGTAGAAAGTGAACTTTCCCAACACTGTATATATGACATTGTTAATGGATTACCTCCAAATAGTCCTCTCGTACAGAGACCGCCTTCTCACACTCAATCACCAAGATTATCTGGAGGAAAATTAATGTGTAAAAGCTTACATTTCAAGTATATGGGCTTATACGTTTTCGATGGAAAAGAAAAACAATGCCGCAAAACTTTGCATTCAATTTTTAAGGCCCAATAACATACAATAGCACAGGACCCCGGGCATCTAGCTACTCTCCCTTCAAGCTTTTTAACATGTAACAAGGGGTTGCGCAGAGGCCAGAATGTAAAACCAATTTTCCAGAGTATATGTTACCATAAATGAGTGAAATGTCTCATACACGTGATAGTGTGGGGAGTTCAAAATCCTACTTGCACATGACAGCGACTGGCTCGTTGGTCTAGGGGTATGATTCTCGCTTAGGGTGCGAGAGGTCCCGGGTTCAAATCCCGGACGAGCCCTTGTTTTACGAAGTGAATTTATGCTTAGAATGAAATGGCGTGTACTAACCGTAGTATTGCATTCATGTCAGAAATTATAACAGTGTTGTAGTGAATAAGTACGATTCGAAGTGTTTCAGAACAATGCTGAAACAACATATCCGGACAACAAACAAAAGCCGGGACGACCAAGCAGAAAGACAAGGGGAATAACTTAACTAATGACATACTGTACGGCGTCATTGGTCGTTTGACATAGTTACTTACACAGATGCTGACAACATTGGCCAAGGCCACCACATTCCCCACCACTGTGACAGCATGTTTTGTAAAGATATACTGGACCATCTGCAGAAACTTAGATGAGTACTCAGGCAGAGGCTGAGGCTAAAAACAACAACAGTAGCTTTAATTGTCTGTATTATTGGACCAGAAATCCCATTTGTTAAAATAAAAACAAGTACCTTTTTGATCCTATCCTTGTCCAGTTCCTCAAACAGCCTCTGAAAGGCGTCTCTGGAGATGCAGTTACTGTATGACTCACTTGCTTTCTGAGGAGAATGTTAGCAAATATATGTTGACATAATAAGTACAATATAGCCGGAGCAGCTTTTTCGGTCCACTTACTAGTCATTCTCTTTGCAGTGACAATAAGAGTTTGCAGATGACCAAAAAGAAGCATAAACTTAAACAAAAAAAGATTGTTCAGATGTACAGATTAGTTTTGTAGTTTTGGGGTGGGATGGGAAAACCAACCTTAATTATAGCTGCCCTGTAGTAGTCCTTCATCTGAACTCTCTGCATCACCATATGAACTGTCTTAACTGGAATTAACTCACTAAAACACGAACACGCGAGAGAATGTTACACTGATGAGCCAAAACATTATAAAATACTTTTGAGAATTTGAGAACATTGTTCTGCCTGAAAAGAATATGACAGCCTGAAAATGACAAACTGTACTTTTGTTCATTTTTGCAGATAGACATTGCTGAATGCCAGGTTGTTGTTATTATAGTATACACATCCCAGGAATACCAAAGTCTGTCTTCTTAAGACATGTCAAGACATTTGATGAGGTATTGTTGTTTTAATATTTTCTCACGGACACGTATCTTTCTCACATGGCGTTGTCTTCGGAGAAGGTGAGGTCCTCGTGTCTCTGAGAGTGTAGCAGCTCAAATGCTGCCCTAATACCCATGCGTCTTCTCAGTATGGACGTCTGCACTGACATCTAGACAATAATAGGCGTCATTATAATCACTATACTGACCTACATGATGACGTAAATAAGCAATCCTGTCCTTAATTTTTCTAACTCACCACTAAATATCCTCTGAACTGGTTGTATATGATGGCAGTCAGGAGGTTCATAAGGAAGTAGGTTCCTAGATTGCAGTGATACATGGTTGAGTGGTTATTTAACAACCATTATAATGATAAGAAAATACAATACTGGAATAAATCACAACTAACATTACTTACCAAAGCCGCTGAAGAAAATGAAGAAGACGGAAAAACCTCTGTGTAGTGTGTAGGCCGGTATCATCACTTTAGAGGCAGGAGAACATTTTAAGTTGTCTTAGAAAAACTACATTTGTAAAAATGATATTTTGAGTTAAGCAAAACAAGCTAACCGTCAGGGTTGTTAGCAGTTGTGAGGAGAACTACAAGCGAGGTGAAAGACTGAGAAAGGTTTTTGAAATATAATTCCCGCTCCATGTCTTCTTCTAGGTTCTAGTACAAAACAAAATCAGAAAAAAAGATATTTTAAAATCAGTAGATGTATTTGCGCTGAGTTTAGAGCGTTCATAGATTTATTTACAGATTTTTTTGTATTTTCAAGAGAATGAGTCAATAAAATATGAATAAAACACGCTTCTGCAATAAAGTCATTCTTTTTTAAATAACCTTATCACCATTAAACCTTAAACTAAATATAAACACAAATATACATTTACAAAAAAACAATTATGTTTTTTTTTTATAATTCATAATCATAATTATAGTCTTAACAGTATGTTGAGTATGAACAAGTAATCAAAGGTTTTACTGTACTTCTCTCTTTGCAAACAACAGCATGCCAAACAAGGTGAAGAGACATACGTGGAGAACCACCAGGAAAATCACGCTGGGTATAAAAAAAGTCACTATTTGTTGACATAAGAACGTGTTAAATGTTTTGGGGATTCATAAGTCAGTAAACTGCAGAAAGAAAATGCTACCTGGTGATTTCAGGTAATGTTCTTTGAATGCATTTCAAGGTCTTCTTCATTAATGATGAGTTTTGAAGGAGATAGAATGGCCTGAGAAGTTTTCTGATTCTCACAGTCTACAACACAAATAAAGCTAACATCAAGACAGAAACTCGTGAAAAGAACAATGTGAGAAAAAAGCACAACAAGACTTGCACACTCAATATGAAATCAGAATATAAAATGGAAGTATCAAGCATGTGTTCTTAACTCACGGAAGACAGTAGTTAAACACGTAGACAGTAGGTATGCTTACCTCATCACAGGTCATACTCAAAGACAACATCCAATCAATGATGGACACCAAGATGACCACAACGTAGCCCACCAGCCACTTACATTTAAAAAACTCCTCACGTCCAATCAGATAACCCTAAGGGGTGGAGAAGATGAATAACTTCTCAACAATTACCTCCTTTTATATTGTGACACTTGTCAAAGGCGATGTACGACTGTACACTATGAGACAGCGTGTACACTATGACGAGACAGCGTGTACACTATGACGAGACAGCGTGTACACTATGACGAGACAGCGTGTACACTATGACGAGACAGCGTGTACACTATGACGAGACAGCATGTACAGAATGACGACACAGTGTGTACGCTATGACCAAACAGCATGTATGCTATGGCATCACAGGAACACTTGCAACCAGCGCACAACCTAAGTCTGCTTCAAGATGTGTTTGCACATTTACATATTTAAATTTTCAGGCCGAAAATCTATTAAGTAATGGTGATCGGGAGCACATTTCAATTATTCACCTTGGCACTCTTATGCAGAACAACGGCAAACCTTTTTTTTTGCTATGACATCAATAAGGCTTTTGCGTTTAGATGATTTACAATGCAATTGGTGTTGATGTCAGAGTGATAATGCAGGCATTTAAGTACTGAGTGCCGGGCCATTAGCGACCTAGGCTGTTAAGAGTTATGCATTATTAATTGATCTGTCAGATTCCAGTATGCCTACTAAGTGTGAAACAACATTAGCATCACTCAGCAGTTTAAACTGGCAGTGGTAACAACTCATAACTGTCAGTCTGACAGTTATGTGGTCACCACGACAGCACTGGGCGTTACCATGGTATCACACATGCTGTGGTCAGACGGTGCTACTGTACCTTAACTACGAGGTCAACAGTGAATACGAGTAAACAGATGATCTCAATGACCTCAGTGAGGCCACAGGGTGGGTTCCAGAGGGTGTGTTTAAAACGCAGGTCAGAGGTCACAGACAGGGAAGAGGGTTTCTCAATAAAGGCTAGGGCCAAAATCACAAATATTCCTACATTCAGGCCCCTGTGGATACAAAGAGTACAAAACCATGGTCATTTCAAAATAGCCAAGAAAAAATGCTTTACTAGCAAAATAATTACATAAGGTTACAAATAAGTAACAGTTATTAATAATAATTAATAATTCACTACATTTATATAGAGATTTTTTTCCTATTAACAGTTTTTCTTGATTGCTCACATGTGAAACTGCAGTCTGCGGTATAACAGGCACAGCTAGCAGGCATAAAAGTAAGTAAGCAGTACAATTCAAAACCCCTTTACCATTGACATATACTGGAGTAATACCATCTGTAAAGTTGAATTGATCTTCCGTCCATTCGGTGGTTGACAGATCGATACTGCAGAACATGTTTTACTCATTATGAGACGACACAGGCAAAAATGCACATGAGCTTTGTTTCAAACGCACGGTAATTAAGTAAAGTACCGAGTTAGCCTTACATGTATGGCATCTTCGATGAGTACCACTGCCTGTTGAATTAACAGCTCCTCGTCTGTGTAAGATAGGCTGGAATTAAATATCACTGCAACACGAGGTTAGGTTTAAACAATATGTTTCTATTATCTGATGTAGGCGCGTGTGCGTAGACGTGTGTACGAAACTTCACAGAACTTGCCTTGTTTCCCTGTACCAAAATGGACAGGTACTTCCTCTGGCGGTCCAATTGATCCATACTGTGCGACACCACCAGCTTGCAGAGGGCATCGCTCCATCCTCAGTGATTCAATGTAGTTGGAAACGTCAACAAGTGTCTAGGACCATTAATGGAATTAAATAATATATTAGACCTAAAAATAATACATGCACATTACTGTCATAAAAACGCCCGACATAAAATACAACGTTATTTTAGTCCGAGAGCATGGTTCTAAGTGGGGAAAATGGTACAATTACTTTTAATGTTTACGACAATACCCGGTATCAAGTGCACCTACCTGGGAGTCGGTTCATATCTCGCCAGCGGTTTAAATAAGAAAATACCGACAGTGCGGGACGCTGCATTCGACTTGAACATTGTAATGCGCATGCGCGCTGGTGACTAACCAGAGAAACATCTCGAAGTGCAATTAAAGCGAGCATCTCACACCATCCGCGTAAAACTCGCCAGTTGCTGATGTTCCATCTATATATGTTAAAATTAAAAATAAATAAACACAATGGCATTTTTCATGGAATACAGTGTGTCAGAACAAAATACTTGAGAAGTAGGTTAAAAAAACGTTGGCCTCGAACACAAACAAGAGGACAAGGCTGGGGCTAAAACAGAAACATCTTTGTTTTGGATTACATGACAGTAACCTTAGCTGTCAAAAACACTTTACCGCATCTTCTAAATTCTGGTGAATTATTGTTCAAAACCCCCACACAATGAAGAACTATAGGAATTGTGTACTTTATGTCAGCATACTGTATTGACATTGTTAACAGTTAACAGTCAATAATATAATTTTAAGTTCATGACACGGTTCTAATAGGGCTTGTCCTCTCAGCAGTTTGCATTATGTATAGGACTAATCATCACTGTCATTATTTGATGCTTTTGTATGACGTCCGAGGGCAAAGTCTAATCTGTATTCCAAAAAATAGGATTTAGAGCAATTGTTAAACTAAATTTTCTGGGTTTGGACAACAAGTGTTACCCTTACCCTCGAGAAGTGTGTTAGTGTTGTAGTCGCCTACACACTCAGAACATAACCTGCAGATAGGCCAATTAATTACCCCCATGGGGTTAGTATCCAGTATTTAGGGTGTCTAACCCCTGGCCTAACATCCAAAGTAATATACCGGAACTGAACTACAAATCCCATGATGCTGTAATCTCTCGGATAATCTCATCATCCCCGGGTTTTGGAGTTCCACTGATTTGAGCCGAGGAGTTAACATAACATTGAGGCTGATGTGCACGGATACAGACCATATATGCTTGTCGACCGGAGCACAATATTCCATTGGATCGGGAACACAACACATATTATAATGGATTTAGATGCAATTATAGAAAACATGGAAACAGGGGATCAAGATGCCGCATTGATGGCATTGCAAACGTACAATGAAAAGGTAAATATTTTTCAATGTTTTGTCATTTACTGCTGTTTATTCTCTGCGTTGAATCCCGTAACTGTTAGTCTACTAGACAGGACATCTATTTCATAATTTCACGTTAGTCATGACACTGTCTACGGCAAATAAAACGTGCGTACACTTTGTTTCTAAAAGGTTTATCTCTTTAAGTGACGCGCGCACGCACTTTTATATTGTCCAAGCCAATTACTACGGTGTGATGGTTAACTCTCAGATGAGCTCTATCAGACAGAACCCATCTGACACCACCCATCAGACACCACCCATCTGACACCACCCATCAGACACCACCCATCTGACACCACCCATCTGACACCACACCCATCTGACACCACCCATCTGACACCACCCATCTGACACCACCCATCAGACACCAACCATCAGACACCACCCATCTGACACCACCCATCAGACACCACCCATCAGACACCACCCATCTGACACCACCCATCTGACACCACCCATCAGACACCACCCATCAGACACCACCCATCTGACACCACCCATCTGACACCACACCCATCTGACACCACACCCATCTGACACCACCCATCAGACACCACCCATCAGACACCACCCATCAGACACCACCCATCTGACACCACCCATCTGACACCACCCATCTGACACCACCCATCTGACACCACACCCATCTGACACCACACCCATCTGACACCACACCCATCAGACACCACACCCATCAGACACCACCCATCTGACACCACACCCATCTGACACCACACCCATCAGACACCACCCATCTGACACCACACCCATCAGACACCACCCATCTGACACCACCCATCTGACACCACCCATCTGACACCACACCCATCTGACACCACACCCATCAGACACCACCCATCAGACACCACACCCATCAGACACCACACCCATCAGACACCACCCATCTGACACCACACCCATCCGACACCACCCATCTGACACCACACCCATCTGACACCACCCATCAGACACCACACCCATCAGACACCACACCCATCAGACACCACACCCATCAGACACCACCCATCTGACACCACACCCATCCGACACCACCCATCTGACACCACACCCATCTGACACCACACCCATCAGACACCACCCATCTGACACCACACCCATCTGACACCACCCATCAGACACCACACCCATCAGACACCACACCCATCAGACACCACCCATCTGACACCACACCCATCTGACACCACCCATCTGACACCACACCCATCTGACACCACACCCATCAGACACCACACCCATCAGACACCACCCATCTGACACCACACCCATCTGACACCACCCATCAGACACCACCCATCAGACTCCACCCATCTGACACCACCCATCTTCAACTGTCCAGAATGCCTTGTTTGTTATTTACGGTCACTTTACCTGGCATTAGAACTGATCCTTATGTAAACGCGTCCAAAATGTATTATTGTGTGTTGTGTTCAATTATCTATTAAGTTTTTCTTGTAGGATTGTGTGCATATTATATGATGTGGTGGTGAATAATTTTACAGTGATCAATTGATTGACATTTGGTTGAGTTGTCAACCAATGTTAATTCTAGGTACATTCAACAACAATACCATGTCTTTGGGGTTAAATCTATCTTCCTAGACTTTCCTAAATCACATTTAACATTAAAAACAATATCCAGTGGGAGATTTATTAGATGAAGACAACATTAGCTTTCTCTTCAGATGATGTTCAGACATTTTTTGCTGTCCTTACAGGCATTTATTTTTTGTGATGCCACGTCCCAATGCTATCTATGAGAACAGAAGCAGAGCAATATGCAGACCAACTTTGAGTATCCGGATTACTGAGTCTGAGTGACATTTCCTTCCATTTATTTGAAAACCTCCATGGTCGGTTCAGCTCTGTTGAGTGCGTCACCTAGGCAACCAATCCCATACTAAGTAACCCTCTTTAGTGAGAAATCCCCTCTCTTTCTCCCTCTTTCTCTCTCCCTCTCTCTCCCTCTCTCTCTCTCTCTCTTTCTCTCTCTCTTTCTCTGCACAGGCAGTTCCCTTCACAATAGATTGGCAAAACACACAATGCAACTTTGCCTATTCAACCAATTGAATAAGTAATGACTTATTACATAAATCTAAAAGACTTTAGACAGATACCTGTTTAACTTCACAGAGACTATCCACCTAACAACAGCAATCAGCTCTACCTAAACCACTGTGGGTTGTTTCAATTGATTTAATTGGATTAAGTCTTCGTAGAAACACAAATAGATTCCTAAGGCTTTGAGGCCTGTTCAAAAATCTGTTAATCTAAATTGCTCTCATTTTATGCTAAACTGTTAGCCTGGTTCTGCTCTCATTCCAACCCTGTGTGATACTGTAATGGCAAGCATGGCTAAGTGTGTAAAAAAGTTAGCACAAACAAACAGATCTAAGATTAATTTCTCTCGTTCTTCACTTAACAAACATAACCATGCTTTACAAACATTCGTTACGTGACAGTACACACAGCAAGGTATCGTAAAAAAGCGTCCAATCATCTTTTCTGAATCACAATTGGGTTGAATAACTGTGACGTGTATCCTGAAGCTTGACCAATGTTTAACTTTCTCCTTTTTGCCTCTTCATAGATGACCCTGTGTTTCTCATTTACCACAGAACAAGAGGAGAGAGAGGTACAGTATTTTTGTGCCGCACAAAAAGTATTGTCGTTAGTCACAGAGACATTGGAGATGATTTAACAAGGTCAGTCATAATGAGCAAACATTATCAACAGAGACCTCATAGTTTGTTAAACTGTTAATGTTTGATTAAAAGTAACCATAGCAACTAGCCAACGTATCATAGAGTAGTATACTGCATATTCATACAGGTTAACTGTGTTTTGTTTATATTTCCCTTTTGGCATTGGCCTGTATTAGGATGAAGGAAAGTTCCAAGAGGTACACATGTGGAATGGTATCTCTGTTTCAATACAGTATCGTTGAACCCACAGTTTATCTCTTTAACAAATCACATTATTAAAAGTCTATTTAGATATTTGCCATAATTTATGTGTAATGTTTCTTACGTGAATGAATTGTTATTACATAATGAAGAATTACACTGTGGGTTCCATGTGACAGAATATTAGCGTCTTGGTAGATTTAGAAGTAGACATACAGTAGATAACAGTTTTTTTTATCAGAGTCAACGTAGAAGAGTTTGATTGCCAGGGAGAATACAGTCTACACACATTCCATTAGCCACAGAAAAACAGTTGGTAGGATCAGCTCGTCTGCGTGCTCAGCTGCCTAGTCATGATGTTGCTTATGTCGTCCAGAGATTAGGAGAGCTGGCCATGGGCTTTCTGGAGAGGGACCTCCAACCATCCTGCCAGCTGGCCTGTCTGGAGACCATCCGCATCCTGTCACGTGACAAGAACAGCGTTGCACCATTCGTCACGCACACCGCTATGCTGTCCCTCAGCCGGCACGCCGGCATCGCTGTCGCCCGCGGCGATGACGAAGCGCCCGTCACCGAGCACCCTGACCTGGAGGTTATCGTGGAGGCACTGAAGAGCATCTGCAACATCTGTTTGCACAACAAGGTGGGGAAATTAAGGAGGTGTCGTTATGAAGGAGGTGTCGTTATGCAGGAGGTGTCGTTATGAAGGAGGTGTCGTTATGAAGGAGGTGTCGTTATGAAGGTGGTGTCGTTATGAAGGAGGTGTCGTTATGAAGGAGGTGTCGTTATGAAGGAGGTGTCGTTATGAAGGTGGTGTCGTTATGAAGGAGGTGTCGTTATGAAGGTGGTGTCGTTATGAAGGAGGTGTCGTTATGAAGGAGGTGTCGTTATGCAGGAGGTGTCGTTATGCAGGAGGTGTCGTTATGAAGGAGGTGTCATTATGAAGGTGGTGTCGTTATGAAGGAGATGTCGTTATGAAGGAGGTGTTGTTATGAAGGAGGTGTCGTTATGAAGGAGGTGTCGTTATGAAGGAGGTGTCGTTATGAAGGAGGTGTCATTATGAAGGAGGTGTTGTTATGAAGGAGGTGTCGTTATGAAGGAGGTGTCATTATGAAGGAGGTGTTGTTATGAAGGAGGTGTCGTTATGAAGGAGGTGTCGTTATGAAGGAGGTGTCGTTATGAAGGAGGTGTCGTTATGAAGGAGGTGTCATTATGAAGGAGGTGTTGTTATGAAGGAGGTGTCGTTATGAAGGAGGTGTCGTTATGAAGGAGGTGTTGTTATGTTCACACAAACCAACCTCTTGAGAGGAACTGTACTGTACAGATATACAGACTTGCATAGATTTTTTTCCGTCATGTTTTTTATAAAATGCTTTTATTACATTATATAGTGGCTGTCCGAAGCACTACATTATGCATTTATTGATTTGTATCGAGAAGGTTGTTGCTTTAAATTGCCTAGTAGACGCAATTTTAAGTTGCCCGGGGCAAGATCGTCCACTTGCTGACTTGAGTCATAATGCATACATGCTGAAAAAGTAGTGGACTATATAAGTGAATGGTTTGGAATGGTTTCCGGTTCTTTCCGTTTCACCAACCAGGTGGCCGTGGGAGTGGCCCAGGAGCTGCAGCTGATCGTGGGCATAGCTGAGCGCCTGAAGCAGTGCGGCGAAGACCAGTGGAACCACCACGTACGGTTCTTTGACCTGCGGCTCATGTTCCTCCTCACTGCCCAGCGCGTGGAGATGCGCACCCAGCTGCTGAAGGAGCTGCACGGAGTCAGCCTGCTGTCCAATCACCTGGAGGCTACACTGGGGCTGTGCTGGCTGGACACCTATGAGGTGGCACGGGCCGGGGTGGAGGTGGATCCAGATCTCGACCGATCTTTCAGACTGCCGCCCTTCAGCCGGGAGACGATAGAACGAGCCATGGAGATACTGAAGATCCTCTTCAATATCACCTACGATGCCAACCGCAGGGGGATAGACGAGGTGAGTTGGCAATGAGGAGAACATGCTATGTAGCGTATTACTGTATACACTGATGAGCCAAAAAATTATGTCCAATATGTTGCTGGTCCTCCACATGCCGGCAAAATAATGCTGACCCCTGAAGATGTCCTGTGGTATCTGGCAATAAGACATTAGCTTCAGGTCCGTTGAGTCCTGTTTGCTGTGAGGTGGCACCACCGTTGATCTGACTTGTTGGTCCAGCACATCCCACAGGTGCTCAATCAAATTGAGATCTGTGGAATTCTGAGGCCAGGGCGCGACACTTTGAACCCTTCATCAAACTCGGATTCCTCACTCCAGCGCCAAACTGCCCCGGGAAACAAAATGTGGAATATGTGGAATGTTACCAGAATGGGCATAGGGCTAAAATGTTACGCCGACACTGGAATAACTTAAGTCTGTTGATCCTGGTGTGTTCTAGGAGGAGGCGGCCTCGTTCCGACACCTGGGAGCCATCCTCAGACATTGTCTATTGAGCCGTGCTGACGGAGAGGATTACACAGAGGAGTTTCACAGGTGAGAGTGCAGGTAAAATAGAAAATGCAAACGATGTTTACAACCTGAGTACCACCGACATCAACGGTGCCTGTTTTCATATGCCCATGTGCCTCTAACTTGAACCTAAAGATCTACGGTGCCTGTTTTCATATGCCCATGTGCCTCGAACTTGAACCTAAAGATCTACGCTGCCTGTTTTCATATGCCCATGTGCCTCTAACTTGAACCTAAAGATCTACGGTGCCTGTTTTCATATGCCCATGTGCCTCTAACTTGAACCTAAAGATCTACGGTGCCTGTTTTCATATGCCCATGTGCCTCTAACTTGAACCTAAAGATCTACGGTGCCTGTTTTCATATGCCCATGTGCCTCTAACTTGAACCTAAAGATCTACGGTGCCTGTTTTCATATGCCCATGTGCCTCTAACTTGAACCTAAAGATCTACGGTGCCTGTTTTCATATGCCCATGTGCCTCTAACTTGAACCTAAAGATCTACGGTGCCTGTTTTCATATGCCCATGTGCCTCTAACTTGAACCTAAAGATCTACGGTGCCTGTTTTCATATGCCCATGTGCCTCTAACTTGAACCTAAAGATCTACGGTGCCTGTTTTCATATGCCCATGTGCCTCTAACTTGAACCTAAAGATCTACGGTGCCTGTTTTCATATGCCCATGTGCCTCTAACTTGAACCTAAAGATCTACGGTGCCTGTTTTCATATGCCCATGTGCCTCTAACTTGAACCTAAAGATCTACGGTGCCTGTTTTCATATGCCCATGTGCCTCTAACTTGAACCTAAAGATCTACGGTGCCTGTTTTCATATGCCCATGTGCCTCTAACTTGAACCTAAAGATCTACGGTGCCTGTTTTCATATGCCCATGTGCCTCTAACTTGAACCTAAAGATCTACGGTGCCTGTTTTCATATGCCCATGTGCCTCTAACTTGAACCTAAAGATCTACGGTGCCTGTTTTCATATGCCCATGTGCCTCTAACTTGAACCTAAAGATCTACGGTGCCTGTTTTCATATGCCCATGTGCCTCTAACTTGAACCTAAAGATCTACGGTGCCTGTTTTCATATGCCCATGTGCCTCTAACTTGAACCTAAAGATCTACGGTGCCTGTTTTCATATGCCCATGTGCCTCTAACTTGAACCTAAAGATCTACGGTGCCTGTTTTCATATGCCCATGTGCCTCTAACTTGAACCTAAAGATCTACGGTGCCTGTTTTCATATGCCCATGTGCCTCTAACTTGAACCTAAAGATCTACGGTGCCTGTTTTCATATGCCCATGTGCCTCTAACTTGAACCTAAAGATCTACCTGGTGCCTGTTTTCATATGCCCATGTGCCTCTAACTTGAACCTAAAGATCTACGGTGCCTGTTTTCATATGCCCATGTGCCTCTAACTTGAACCTAAAGATCTACGGTGCCTGTTTTCATATGCCCATGTGCCTCTAACTTGAACCTAAAGATCTACGGTGCCTGTTTTCATATGCCCATGTGCCTCTAACTTGAACCTAAAGATCTACGGTGCCTGTTTTCATATGCCCATGTGCCTCTAACTTGAACCTAAAGATCTACGGGGCCTGTTTTCATATGCCCATGTGCCTCTAACTTGAACCTAAAGATCTACGGTGCCTGTTTTCATATGCCCATGTGCCTCTAACTTGAACCTAAAGATCTACGGTGCCTGTTTTCATATGCCCATGTGCCTCTAACTTGAACCTAAAGATCTACGGTGCCTGTTTTCATATGCCCATGTGCCTCTAACTTGAACCTAAAGATCTACGGGGCCTGTTTTCATATGCCCATGTGCCTCTAACTTGAACCTAAAGATCTACGGTGCCTGTTTTCATATGCCCATGTGCCTCTAACTTGAACCTAAAGATCTACGGTGCCTGTTTTCATATGCCCATGTGCCTCTAACTTGAACCTAAAGATCTACGGTGCCTGTTTTCATATGCCCATGTGCCTCTAACTTGAACCTAAAGATCTACGGGGCCTGTTTTCATATGCCCATGTGCCTCTAACTTGAACCTAAAGATCTACGGTGCCTGTTTTCATATGCCCATGTGCCTCTAACTTGAACCTAAAGATCTACGGTGCCTGTTTTCATATGCCCATGTGCCTCTAACTTGAACCTAAAGATCTACGGTGCCTGTTTTCATATGCCCATGTGCCTCTAACTTGAACCTAAAGATCTACGGGGCCTGTTTTCATATGCCCATGTGCCTCTAACTTGAACCTAAAGATCTACGGTGCCTGTTTTCATATGCCCATGTGCCTCTAACTTGAACCTAAAGATCTACGGTGCCTGTTTTCATATGCCCATGTGCCTCTAACTTGAACCTAAAGATCTACGGTGCCTGTTTTCATATGCCCATGTGCCTCTAACTTGAACCTAAAGATCTACGGGGCCTGTTTTCATATGCCCATGTGCCTCTAACTTGAACCTAAAGATCTACGGTGCCTGTTTTCATATGCCCATGTGCCTCTAACTTGAACCTAAAGATCTACGGTGCCTGTTTTCATATGCCCATGTGCCTCTAACTTGAAATGATCCTCTCCTGTTCTCTCCTCCTCTTTCTTTCTGTCTTTCTGTCCTGTATTCATATTCCCCTCTGCTCCTGGAGCAGCCATTCTTTGAACCTCTTGGGGAATCTCCCTCTGCCATGTCTGGATGTGTTGCTAATGCCCAAGGTCCAGCATGGAGCCGTAGAATATATGGGTGTCAACATGGAAGCTGTCAACATGCTACTGGAGTACATGGAGAAGATGCTGGATCGGGTAAATTTAACTGTTACAGCGGACAAGAGGGGAGACCTCAACTGTGTCCATGGGGAGGTGTAAAGCAGGGCACAGTGTGTGTGTGTGTGTGTGTGTGTGTGTGTGTGTGTGTGTGTGGGGATCAACTGAAGACATCTGTTTAATATCTGTCCAGTAACGTGTGTTTGTGGGACGGGTCTCCAGGGCAAGAGGCTTAAGGAGACAATGCTCCCCTCTCTCAACCTGCTGACTGAGAGTGCTCGCATCCACAGAGAGACCAGGAAGTTCCTCAGGATCAAGGTACATGTGACCAGGTGTTCATCTCCTCATTGGTCCAGCTGCACCACAGTAGTCCCATTGGACGGATTGTTAATTTTTTGGTTCATGTGGACGTGTTTTTGTGTATGTCTGTGTGTGTGATTGTTCACTTGTGTGGCTCTGTGTGTGTATTTGTGGCTGTGTGTGTGTGTGTGTGTTTGTACTGTAGGTACTACCACCTCTGCGGGATGTGAAGAACCTACCAGAGGTTGGGGACGCCATCCGCAACAAGCTCATTCGCCTGATGACCAACATCGACACCGACGTGAAGAACTGCGCAGCCGAGTTCCTGTTCGTCCTCTGCAAAGAAAGCGGTGGGCACCTTCTGCTTCCCTCCGCAGAAAAATGGCTTTTAACTTGGGCTGGGATATTTAACGCGTTAATCTGATGCGTTAATTTCAAATGTTTAACGCGTTAAAATAATTTAACGCAATTAACGCACCACTTTATTAAGTTTCGGTTTCGGTTTGCTAAACCGAATTCAAATACCATAGAAGCAGCTCGTCTTTAGTTTATCATATAAAAGCAAACACATGGTCATTATTTACGTTACTAGAGAGTATATAGGACAGAAACACCCGATCATTATTGATGTTGCAATCCGCCAATCCGCGTTACTGCAGTAATGTGCGCCTAATCGGGCTTTTGACCAAACAAGTAATCGTTAACCGATGTTTTAGATAAATAGATAAAAATAGATAGAAACTGCCGCCCGATAAACACAGTAGAAGACGAGGGACTGAAATAAATCATTCCAATTGCATTGGGATCCCCATCATACAATCTACCCTCTAAAACAATTGTTTTGAGACATAACCTGCTGGAGAAAGCAGAGAACGTCACTCTCATGGAGACCCTAACCAACCCGACATAACCAAACTTAATTTCACTTCATTCTGTTTGTCATTCATATTACAAAGGCTGTGATAGACTTCTTTAAAATTAATCTGGCAACTTTACATATAGTGCAATTATTTTGGCCTATAGGCTTACTTTCTAAAATAATCTTTGACATTGATGGTTTCACCTTACACTTTGTCATTTTGTTTTTGAAAATGTTTTATTTCATTTGGACTATTGCCAAGATGATCCAGTATTTTTGATAACCTTCAGGTTTAAATATATAACTTGCACTTCAACACTTTGTTTATAAAGTTGCTATATTTGATAAGAATGACTATTCTGTATTGTTCACAGGAGAGACTATCATAAAATAATGTATTTAAAATATACTTCATTGTTTTAATTGATTTATTTCATTGTTTCAAACAACTTGGGGAAAATGCGATTAATCGCGATTAATCACAGGATTGTGCGATTAATTAGTTAATTTTTTTAAATAAATTGGCGGCCCTACTTTTAACGTTTTTCTCGATAGCCGTGTGACGAACACGCCTGGGACGTATCTATGGTAACACGAGAAAAAGATAGTTACGGGCTGGGTAATGTAATTGTCTCTCATTGACCTCACTTCCTGTTCCCCGGTGCAGTCTCCAGGTTCATTAAGTACACAGGCTACAGTAATCTAATTGCCCTCTTTCTCATTGACCTCACTTCCTGTTCCCCGGTGCAGTCTCCAGGTTCATTAAGTACACGGGCTACGGTAACGCGGCGGGTCTCCTGGCCGCCAGGGGGCTGTTGCGAGGCGGCGTCACGCCCGGCATCTACTCGGAGGACGAGGACAGCGAAACAGAAGAGTACCGCGAGGCCAAAGCTAAGTGAGTTTTTGGGATTTTCGCGACGGTGATTACATGCCTACGAACACATTGGCTACGTTTTACTCGAGACCCACAGCTGATGAATGCTATAACTTCTGCGTGTCTGACCCGCCAAACCTGAAGCACATTTGAAAAGTAGAACATCTGCCTCCCTCTCTAAATTGTCCCATTATTAAGGCACACTGTCCATAGAAAGACAGCCAACCATGGTGTTGTTCTCTGTCCCGGCTAGAATTAACCCGGTGACGGGCAGGGTGGAGGACGAACAGCCCAACCCGATGGAGGGGATGACGGATGAACAGAAGGAGCTGGAGGCCATGAAGCTGGTCAACATGTTTGAAAAGCTCTCCAGGTGAGGCTGTACTTTCACAGTCGCCTAATCACTGACCTTAAACAGTCATATAGGTGAAGAAGAAATGGTACGACCCTAGAGAAGGGCAAAGGCAGCCGTCATCATTACAGATTAGCTTAGCATACTCTATCTGGTTTTCATTCAAATGTTAATGTCTTGTGACAAGGCACGTTGGGTATGCCTACAAGTGGCCTATATGTTAGGCTATGTTGGGTTATGTTGGGCTATGTTGGGTTATGTTGGGTTATGTTTGGTTATGTTGGGTTATGTTAGGACAGCTATCTGAATATTTATATATTGTACTCACGCTACAATACAACTGGTCTAGACTAGTATAATGTATATTGGAATATGTGTTTTCCAGACCTATCCAATTAACGATAGAAATGGACTGTCAACATATGGCCTAATCCATAAAATTACTATCAACTGTTAATATAATACCTAGCGCATAGAAGTAATACAACTACTGTCAGTAATGTTCTGTAATGACACAAAACTGCAGCTGTTATGCATTGTAATGAACGCACCATCAAGCTGACACTCTGTTCTAGGTCCAATATTATCCAGCCGATGACGCTCAGTAGTGATGGTTCAATGACACAGATGAATACCGATGACCTGCTACGAATGAGAGACCAGATACCACATGGACAACTAAACATCCGACAGCGAGCCGAAGATGAAGAACAAGAGGAAGAAGAACATCGTCTACGACAACACCTACAACGACAACAAGATAATGTACTAGAAACGCCAGAGCAACACGACGCGGAACAACGACAACGTACGGTTGTACAAAGGCCACAGCAACACGAAGAAGAAGAACAACAAGAGTCACTACTGCCACACAAAGAAGAAGAAAAACAGGAAACACAACAGGAAGAAGAACAACAAGAGTCACTACTGCCACACAAAGAAGAAGAACAACAGGAAACACAACAGGAAGAAGAACAACAAGAGTCACTACTGCCACACAAAGAAGAACAACAGGAAACACAACTGGAAGAAGAACAACAACAAGATCTAGATGAAGAACAACAACTTCCACACGACTCAGGTAGCGACGACTCGGACGAGGTTGCATTAATAAAAAACGGCCAATGCTGTCCCAGTCGGGCGGTTGATACAGTAGATTAAAATATATAGTGAGATAACTACCAGAAGAACTCAGAAACGATTATATTTAACTCTGGTTTTGTTACTGTGTGGTTGCTTATCAGCTTAAATTGAGTAAACACAATACTGTAGAAAAAGCAGAAACAAAGTGTCTCATGGCACCTTAATTCCTTCTGTTTCTAGTGCAATAGTACACTTTTAGTCTGAAGCTTTAGGCAAGAACAAAATATTATCTAACCAGGCATTTGGGATAATGACAAACTTCAGAGTATTTTGTTTTTAATTTCATATTGTTTAGCTTTAGAAAAAAAGGAGCACTCATTTGGTTCAATTTGATTAACTATAGGATTCATATCTAATTGGCCAATGACAAAATTCAGGGTAAATCAAAAAATCTCCAAACATGTGAAATGCCCAAATACATTTCTGGGTTGGTCTCACAGTAGTTGGCATTTTGGACAAATTATCAGTGGAGTCCTGAGTTGTCTTTATTTGTTGGGGAAATTCTTTACATCAGTTAAATCGACCTATTGTTCTGTAAATGTTGATATTTTATTTAAGGACAGACTGGAGTTTTTTCCAATTTCCCTTATATTAATCATATACTGAGCAGATTTTAAATATTATTGGAACATAATTTTCACTATCCTTACTGTACACATTTTTTTTATTGTTATGTCCTAAACTTGTGCAGAGACTTTCAATTTGTGTGTATAAACAGATAAGAAGATATATTATATTTAAAGTGATACATGAAGGAAGGTGTATTTTCATGTTTATGTATTTCCTTTATATGGTCAATATGCTGTGTGATATGTGCATAATTCTGGCCTAAGTGGAATTCAGAAAATAAACTAGATTCAAGTTGGATTTATAGTAATTGTAAAGTTGGATATAATAATAATACATTTCCCCAATGTATATTGCTTACCAACTGTAATGTAAGGAAAATGTCAAATTAAATAAATATATAATCTTACAAAGAATTTTTTTTGCACAGCATACCTGTGACTTACAGTAGATCACACAGCCAGAGTTGATTGGGTACCAGAGGATTTGATTATTTCCGTAAGTCAGTTCAAATGTTTGAAATCTATATATTTTTTAAATATTAACTATACTATAACTATATTTATTAGCAATAAACTAAACAATATCAAACGATTTTTTCGCAGCACTTCAAAATGCACAAACAACTCAGTGACCACAGTTGGAGAATTCTGCTTCCAAAAATAAAAGGAAAAATCTGAATTTTAACAATTTTAGTATTATTTAAATCATATAGTGAGAAACCAAATTCATGAATATTACAACTTTCAGTCCTTCCTTGTCTGCTGGCAGCGCCTCAATATTGGTTGCCTTCTAATCCACTTGTGTCATTGGCAATAAGCCAATAGTCTACTAATCGCATTTAGTGCCACGCCCAGACTTCTGTCCAGACAATCGAATTCCAGGTCTCACATACTGTACCAGTATTCAGCTTTTTGGAGGCAGAAATACATATAAATACTTTGCAATACTCTGCCATATGCGTAGTCCATTATTGGGAAAGACCTTCAGTTCTTACCTGTGCTTAAGAAATTATCATATTTAAAATACATTTGATCGTTTAAATCAGATGAGGTAGCCATCGTATTGGGACAATCATTTATTTGTACAATCGTTGATATAATCATATTTCATATGGCAGGTTTAAGAGTCTTTAGCAGACACTCGTTTGTGGTCACTCCCAGGTGAGGTGGCTCAGGGAACAGCTCAGGGGCGATGTTTGTAGCTCTCCAGGTGCATCAGGACCCAACCGGACGGTCCCAGGATGGTGACGAACATGACCGCCAATGCAAAGCCTTGCTCCTGGGTAGAGGAAACAACACACGGTTTTGATGAGGATAACTGAGAAATTCTGTACAAGAACCCCACATGGAATCCAGCCGGGAACAGGAACAGTTGTAGGGCTAGAACAGTGTTATTTGGCCCACAATGCCCCAGCTAAGTATCCCACATCAGTAATGATTGAAAGTTCAAGTTTATTTACATGTATTCACGTTTATTCTATGAAGCTGTGCGAATCACAACAGTCACTTATCTATCAAACAGATTTATTACTGCAACATGTGTCCAGTCATACATGCATTGATTCTAATACATGGTACAGCCTGATGTATATTTCTTTGTGTACATGAAACAAAAAGCTAATTTTGCAAAGCAATACATGACTATGTACACAGCACCGCCTGGTGCCACATAATGAGTCAGAAGAAGAGTTGTTTATATGCGAATTGCACACGAACCAAAGCTATTGGACTAAGATGGCGCTCATTTTTTTTAACACTTAATCTTGCTTAAAGTCCATGTGTGTGTTTAGAACTGTTAGATTGATATCAATTGAATTATTACTGAATTATAACATAAAAGTCCAAATATGTGGAGTTTAAACAGAGACAAACCTATCAGCATATAAGTCCTGGCAAAAGCTTCAAATGAGTTAAGTTTGTCTGTATTTGGATCCCTACAAGGTCACTTTATTGGTACAATTCCAACTAGGCTTCGTGTGCATGCTGACCACAAGGCAGGAAATGTGAGTGGCTCAATAATATGGTGCCAAACACAAGACAGACAACCCTAAACATATAAAACAAACCAGTCGACACATTATCCCATGCAGCCAGCTACGTGAAGGAATTTACAGTCAGAATGGAGTTGCAGTACACTCCCTCTATATATTGAAACCCTAGAAGCGTTATAAACCTGTATGCACAGTTATAAATATTATCATATTCACACAACCCTAAAAAGTTGACATATTATTCTACCAAAAAAAGAAATGCATCCGTGAAATATGTCGAATATAAGTGCGATCTTATTTCTTCAAGTCAATACATAAAAGTGAGTGACCCGACCCGGGGTCAGTACTTACGGCCGCCGATATGTCGTGCTTTGCGGGCTTGTGCGACAGGGCGGCTCTCGACACCAGTTGCGACCTGACGGCGACCCGCAGCAGATCCACTGAACTCCTGAGCCCGGACATGGTGCCTGTATGGCTGATATATCAGCAGCACAATACACTTAAATGTATGTTTATATATTTATAAATGTATATTCTGCACAGGAGACTGGTAACAGTGTCCCTTCTGACGATATCCCAACTGCCAATATGGGCACGTCGCAAATAAAACCAGTCCACGAGTGAGGTGGGTCCCGGAGCTCCTGCTGAAGATGTGTCCTGGTATTTAATTGGTCCGATCGGGTCGTTCGGAGGCTCGGCTCTGCAGATTGGGGGGTGAGGCTGATATCCACCAGTCGGTTGGTTGGTTTGATGCACACAACAACCACCAATGAACTTTAGGCATGAAATGCCGCATTCAAATCTTTAAGACATTGGAAAACAAAAATAAAAAACACACCCATTAAAAAGATAGTGTGGAGCGAACATGCACGACGCGCGTGCGTGAAAAACAGTGTGTGTTGTGGTGTGTTTATTATCAGAGAAGGGTGGGGTGCAAAATGTGCCCCAACTGTTACAACTAGGGGACTCCAACACGGTCTATAGTTTTTTGTCCTGTGTTTGCATAAATGCACCTGTCATTATTTTAAAGCAGCTACTAGTACTCATTATGTATTTAATAGTTGCCTACCTGTTGCAGCTACTCATCATGTAGTAGTTGCCTACATATTGCAAGTAACATGTTTGTGTTTCACTTAAGAAACTGAACTTCTAATTCAGTAGTTGTGTGGTCTGGGGAGGGCATGTTTACGGTTTTTGTTTTTGTTGTGTCTGGTAATCCGGGCGGACTATCATGTAGGAAATACGTGCACGTGAACTACTAGAACATTACATTAGACAATAATGGGCAACAGGTGGCCGGGAACACGTAACACATGGACTGGTGCTGTGATTGGTTGGTTGGGGTGCAGATTGTGTCGTCACCAGGACATATATAGCAGTTTGACGCACGTACGTAAAGAAGAAAAAACAGGGAACATCATGCGGCTGTTCAGAATGATTTAGGCTTTTAATTTTTACCAATGTTACTGTACATCAGTGTACACTTATTTTGGAGAGATGTTAGAAAACCCCTGAAAGGTATTTAAAAAAGTATCTATGGCATTATCCGTTTAAAATAATCCATTAATTAGCTTGGTACTAATCGCAAAGTCAGGGGAAACAAGAAGGGGGAAGAAATGTACGGTATGTATTATTATTATTATTATTATATCAATTTTGTCCCCGCCTACTCCTCCCACAGTTTTTGCACTAGATGGACAAAAAAGGTGTCAAAATGTGCGTCCCGAACTCTATTTAGTTGGCATTGTTTTGTAGAAGGTTTCGTTATGTAGTTTACGAAATATTAACGATAATGTCGCTAATTAATCCCCATTGAAATACATTGACGGAATCTTCAAAACTAGAGTGTGAGAGCCCATTCAGCAGAAAATGTAGAGAACATTTGTAAACTGCTACTGCTGCCTGAGTTTCAACCCTTTACACACAAATGGCATATCAAAACGTTCATCTATTTGTGCTGTCACTCAAAATGTTCAAATATAAGCTGTAACATATATATTTATTTCGTTATGTCCTTTTGTTTCCAACTTGCGCCTCCCCATAGACATCCATAGAAACGGTGATTTTCTCCACTCTAATTTGAAAGCGATTTTTGGTGTTTTTTTGTTCGTTTGTAAATTGTGATAGCGCCTACATTTCTGGGGTTACAGATACATGTTATACATCAAAATGACCGCCTGGTTCTTAGGATTCTCATGATGTAATTGTTTAAACTGTGTGAGTAAAACTCTGGTTAGTAGAGCTAAAAGTATACGACCATGTCTGAATCTTTTGAAATGATAGACAGTGAAGCAGCATTTTCTGGTTGTTGATTGGCTAAATAGTAGGAACATTCTGGAAGGGGCGGGGGGGAAGGAGGCAGCGCGCTCTGATATCGATGAGAACAGCTGGTCCTCCTGACAAAGGCATAGTTGCCTGGTTACAGACAAAGACTCTGCCTGCAATGAACGAATGAATGAATTGGTAAGTTCTTTCTCTGGGTCTCTGTTTACATGTTAGCATGTTAGCTAGCGTTAGCGCGTTAGCGCGTTAGCTATCGTTAGCATGTTAGCTAGCGTTAGCTACTACTGTAAGTTTATGCATACATTCAGACAGCCTGCAGCAATGAATGGATGGGTAACTTCTTTCTCTGGGTCTCTGTTTACACGTTAGCATGTTAGCTAGCGTTAGCGCGCTAGCGCGTTAGCTATCGTTAGCATGTTAGCTAGCGTTAGCATGTTAGCTAGCGTTAGCTACTACTGTAAGTTTATGCATACATTCAGACAGCCTGCAGCAATGAATGGATGGGTAACTTCTTTCTCTGGGTCTCTGTTTACACGTTAGCATGTTAGCTAGCGTTAGCGCGTTAGCGCGTTAGCTATCGTTAGCATGTTAGCTAGCGTTAGCTACTACTGTAAGTTTATGCATACATTCAGACAGCCTGCAGCCATGAATGGATAGGTAAGATATTTCTCTGGGTCTCTGTTTACACGTTAGCATGTTAGCTAGCGTTAGCGCGCTAGCTATCGTTAGCATGTTAGCTAGCGTTAGCTCGCTAGCTAGCGTTAGCTACTACTGTAAGTTTATGCATACATTCAGACAGCCTGCAGCAATGAATGGATGGGTAACTTCTTTCTCTGGGTCTCTGTTTACACGTTAGCATGTTAGCTAGCGTTAGCGCGTTAGCGCGTTAGTTATCGTTAGCATGTTAGCTAGCGTTAGCTACTACTGTAAGTTTATGCATACATTCAGACAGCCTGCAGCCATGAATGGATAGGTAAGATATTTCTCTGGGTCTCTGTTTACACGTTAGCATGTTAGCTAGCGTTAGCGCGCTAGCTATCGTTAGCATGTTAGCTAGCGTTAGCTCGCTAGCTAGCGTTAGCTACTACTGTAAGTTTATGCATACATTCAGACAGCCTGCAGCAATGAATGGATGGGTAACTTCTTTCTCTGGGTCTCTGTTTACACGTTAGCATGTTAGCTAGCGTTAGCGCGTTAGCTATCGTTAGCATGTTAGCATGTTAGCTAGCGTTAGCTACTACTGTAAGTTTATGCATACATTCAGACAGCCTGCAGCCATGAATGGATAGGTAAGATATTTCTCTGGGTCTCTGTTTACACGTTAGCATGTTAGCTAGCGTTAGCGCGCTAGCTAGCGTTAGCATGTTAGCTAGCGTTAGCTGCTAGCTAGCGTTAGCTACTACTGTAGTAATGAGTAATGACTGATAGGTTTAACACATTGTATACTATGTTTACACGTGCATGTAGCTAGCAGTGTGCATATTCATGAGTAATGACTGATAGGTTTAACACATTGCATACTATCTTGCATGCAGCAGCAGTGTGTATTCATGAGTATTGACTGATAGGTTTAACCCATTGCATACTATGGTGCATGTTGCAGCAGTGTGTATTCATGAGTAATGACTGATAGGTTTAACACATTGTATACTATTGTGCATGCAGCAGTAGTGTGTATTCATGAGTAATGACTGATAGGTTTAACACATTGTATACTATGGTGCTTGCAGCTGTAGTGTACATTCATGAGTAATGACTGAAGGTTTAACACATTGCTAAACTATTGTGCCATTGTACTGTCTTCTCTTTTTCACAGAGGTCACGGTGATAGGTGGCAGGAAAGTGATTCATGAGACAGGGGGCCTGTATGGTTTAACTTGCATACTATTGTGCATGCAGCAGTACTGTGTATTCATGAGTAATGACTGATAGGTTTAACACATTGTATACTATGGTGCTTGCAGCAGTAGTGTGTATTCATGAGTAATGACTGATAGGTTTAACACATCACATACTATGGTGCTTGCAGCAGCAGTGTGTATTCATGAGTAATGACTGATAGGTTTAACACATTGCATACTATTTCGCAGCAGCAGCAATGTCACCTCAGTCTGGCAGTTGATATCAGTACACAGTCGACTACGGGTGGCCGCAAGCACACATCATCACAATTTCAGCAGAAATTGTTCTAGTTATTATTATTATTATTATTATTACTTATATTGTATCTCATCAATTTTGTCCCCGCCTACTCCTCCCACAGTTTTTGCACTAGATGGACAAAAAAGGTGTCAAAATGTGCGTCCCGAACTCTATTTAGTTGGCATTGTTTTGTAGAAGGTTTCGTTATGTAGTTTACGAAATATTAACGATAATGTCGCTAATTAATCCCCATTGAAATACATTGACGGAATCTTCAAAACTAGAGTGTGAGAGCCCATTCAGCAGAAAATGTAGAGCACATTTGTAAACTGCTACTGCTGCCTGAGTTTCAACCCTTTACACACAAATGGCATATCAAAACGTTCATCTATTTGTGCTGTCACTCAAAATGTTCAAATATAAGCTGTAACATATATATTTATTTCGTTATGTCCTTTTGTTTCCAACTTGCGCCTCCCCATAGACATCCATAGAAACGGTGATTTTCTCCACTCTAATTTGAAAGCGATTTTTGGTGTTTTTTTGTTCGTTTGTAAATTGTGATAGCGCCTACATTTCTGGGGTTACAGATACATGTTATACATCAAAATGACCGCCTGGTTCTTGGGATTCTCATGATGTAATTGTTTAAACTGTGTGAGTAAAACCCTGGTTAGTAGAGCTAAAAGTATACGACCATGTCTGAATCTTTTGAAATGATAGACAGTGAAGCAGCATTTTCTGGTTGTTGATTGGCTAAATAGTAGGAACATTCTGGAAGGGGTGGGGGAGGAGGCAGCGCGCTCTGATATCGATGAGAACAGCTGGTCCTCCTGACAAAGGCATGGCTGCCAGGCAACAGCCACAGACACTGCAATGAACAGCCACAGACATATCCTGCAGCAAAGAAAGAATGAATGAATGGGTAAGTTCTTTCTCTGGGTCCCTGTTTACACGTTAGCATGTTAGCTAGCGTTAGCGCGCTAGCTATCGTTAGCATGTTAGCTAGCGTTAGCTCGCTAGCTAGCGTTAGCTACTACTGTAAGTTTATGCATACATTCAGACAGCCTGCAGCAATGAATGGATGGGTAACTTCTTTCTCTGGGTCTCTGTTTACACGTTAGCATGTTAGCTAGCGTTAGCGCGCTAGCTATCGTTAGCATGTTAGCTAGCGTTAGCTAGCGTTAGCTACTACTGTAAGTTTATGCATACATTCAGACAGCCTGCAGCCATGAATGGATAGGTAAGTTCTTTCTCTGGGTCTCTGTTTACACGTTAGCATGTTAGCTAGCGTTAGCGCTAGCTAGCTAGCGTTAGCATGTTAGCTAGCGTTAGCGCGCTAGCTAGCGTTAGCTACTACTGTAGTAATGAGTAATGACTGATAGGTTTAACACATTGTATACTATGGTGCTTGCAGCAGTAGTGTGTAGTCATGAGCAATGACTGATAGGTTTAACACATTGGATACTATCTTGCATGCAGCAGCAGTGTGTATTCATGAGTATTGACTGATAGGTTTAACCCATTGCATACTATGGTGCATGTTGCAGCAGTGTGTATTCATGAGTAATGACTGATAGGTTTAACACATTGTATACTATGGTGCATGCAGCAGCAGTGTGTATTCATGAGTAATGACTGATAGGTTTAACACATTTGTATACTATGGTGATTTAACACATTGTATACTATGGTGCATGTAGCAGCAGTGTGTATTCATGTGTAATGACTGATATGTTTAACACATTGTATACTATGGTGCTTACAGCAGTGTTTATTCATGAGTAATGACTGATAGGTTTAACACATTGTATACTATGGTGCATGCAGCAGCAGTGTGTATTCATGAGTAATGACTGATAGGTTTAACACATTGTATACTATTGTGCATGCAGCAGCAGTGTGTATTCATGAGTATTGACTGATAGGTTTAACACATCGCATAGTATGGCGCAGCAGCAGCAGTGTGTATTCATGAGTAATGACTGATAGGTTTAACACATTGCATACTATGGCGCAGCAGCAGCAGCAGTGTCACCTCAGTCTGGCAGTTGATATCAGTACACAGTCGACTACGGGTGGCCGCAAGCACACATCATCACAATTTCAGCAGAAATTGTACGCTATCTAGTTATTATTATTATTATTATTATATCAATTTTGTCCCCGCCTACTCCTCCCACAGTTTTTGCACTAGATGGACAAAAAAGGTGTCAAAATGTGCGTCCCGAACTCTATTTAGTTGGCATTGTTTTGTAGAAGGTTTCGTTATGTAGTTTACGAAATATTAACGATAATGTCGCTAATTAATCCCCATTGAAATACATTGACGGAATCTTCAAAACTAGAGTGTGAGAGCCCATTCAGCAGAAAATGTAGAGAACATTTGTAAACTGCTACTGCTGCCTGAGTTTCAACCCTTTACAGATAAATGGCATATCAAAACGTTCATCTAATTGTGCTGTCACTCAAAATGTTCAAATATAAGCTGTAACATATATATTTATTTCGTTATGTCCTTTTGTTTCCAACTTGCGCCTCCCCATAGACATCCATAGAAACGGTGATTTTCTCCACTCTAATTTGAAAGCGATTTCTTGTGTTTTTTTGTTCGTTTGTAAATTGTGATAGCGCCTACATTTCTGGGGTTACAGATACATGTTATACATCAAAATGTCCGCCTGGTTCTTAGGATTCTCATGATGTAATTGTTTAAACTGTGTGAGTAAAACTCTGGTTAGTAGAGCTAAAAGTATACGACCATGTCTGAATCTTTTGAAATGATAGACAGTGAAGCAGCATTTTCTGGTTGTTGATTGGCTAAATAGTAGGAACATTCTGGAAGGGGCGGGGGGAAGGAGGCAGCGCGCTCTGATATCGATGAGAACAGCTGGTCCTCCTTACAAAGGCATAGCTGCCAGGCAACAGCCACAGACACTGCAATCAACAGCCACAGACATATGCCTGCAGCAAAGAAAGAATGAATGAATGGGTAAGTTGTTTCTCTGGGTCTCTGTTTACACGTTAGCATGTTAGCTAGCGTTAGCGCGCTAGCTATCGTTAGCATGTTAGCTAGCTAGCGTTAGCTACTACTGTAAGTTTATGCATACATTCAGACAGCCTGCAGCAATGTATGGATGGGTAACTTCTTTCTCTGGGTCTCTGTTTACACGTTAGCATGTTAGCTCGTTAGGGTCTATCGTTAGCATGTTAGCTAGCGTTAGCAGCTGTTAGCTACTACTGTAAGTTTATGCATACATTCAGACAGCCTGCAGCAATGAATGGATGGGTAACTTCTTTCTCTGGGTCTCTGTTTACACAGCATGTTAGCTAGCGTTAGCGCGCTAGCTATCGTTAGCATGTTAGCTTAGCTAGCTACTACTACTGTAAGTTTATGCATACATTCAGACAGCCTGCAGCAATGAATGGATGGGTAACTTCTTTCTCTGGGTCTCTGTTTACACGTTAGCATGTTAGCTAGCGTTAGCGCGCTAGCTATCGTTAGCATGTTAGCTAGCGTTAGCGCGCTAGCTAGCGTTAGCTACTACTGTAAGTTTATGCATACATTCAGACAGCCTGCAGCAATGAATGGATGGGTAACTTCTTTCTCTGGGTCTCTGTTTACACGTTAGCATGTTAGCTAGCGTTAGCGCGCTAGCTATCGTTAGCATGTTAGCTCGCTAGCTAGCGTTAGCTACTACTGTAAGTTTATGCATACATTCAGACAGCCTGCAGCAATGAATGGATGGGTAACTTCTTTCTCTGGGTCTCTGTTTACACGTTAGCATGTTAGCTAGCGTTAGCGCGCTAGCTATCGTTAGCATGTTAGCTAGCGTTAGCTCGCTAGCTAGCGTTAGCTACTACTGTAAGTTTATGCATACATTCAGACAGCCTGCAGCAATGAATGGATGGGTAACTTCTTTCTCTGGGTCTCTGTTTACACGTTAGCATGTTAGCTAGCGTTAGCGCTAGCTAGCTATGTTAGCATGTTAGCTAGCGTTAGCTAGCTTAGCTAGCGTTAGCTACTACTGTAAGTTTATGCATACATTCAGACAGCCTGCAGCAATGAATGGATGGGTAACTTCTTTCTCTGGGTCTCTGTTTACACGTTAGCATGTTAGCTAGCGTTAGCGCGCTAGCTAGCGTTAGCATGTTAGCTATGCGCTTAGCTGCTAGCGTTAGCTACTACTGTAAGTTTATGCATACATTCAGACAGCCTGCAGCAATGAATGGATGGGTAACTTCTTTCTCTGGGTCTCTGTTTACACGTTAGCATGTTAGCTAGCGTTAGCGCGCTAGCTATCGTTAGCATGTTAGCTAGCGTTAGCCTGCTAGCTAGCGTTAGCTACTACTGTAGTAATGAGTAATGACTGATAGGTTTAACACATTGCATACTATCTTGCATGCAGCAGCAGTGTGTATTCATGAGTATTGACTGATAGGTTTAACCCATTGCATACTATGGTGCATGTTGCAGCAGTGTGTATTCATGAGTAATGACTGATAGGTTTAACACATTGTATACTATGGTGGTTTAACACATTGTATACTATGGTGCATGTAGCAGCAGTGTGTATTCATGAGTAATGACTGATAGGTTTTTATACATTGTATACTTGACAGGGAGGTATGAACCAGTCAATAAAAATAAGTACATATTAACTGAGAAGATTTAAACATGTGCTAAACTCCTGTCCATTGTACTGTCTTCTCTTTTTCACAGAGGTCACGGTGATAGGATAGGATGGAAAGGCCCAGGAAAAACATTTGAAGCCGGTGTGAAGCAAACCTTGCCCCCCCCACCAATGAACTATTACTGGTAATTTAATGTAAACTGTTGAGGGTTTCCCTTCTTTAAAGAAGGCTACCTGATGAGTCCATGTTTATTCTATAACAAATCAAAAGTCACTGCGTCAGGGCTGGCAGGAAAGTGATATGAGACAGGGGGCCTGTATGGTAACTTCCTGTTGAGCTTGACTGCCAGGTTAATACTAACTGTACGTTTATACAATACTAAAGCATGTGAATTGTTGCTGCTTGCTCTCCCTCCCTTTAGGCATCCCCCCATTGCATACCATGGTGCTTGCAGCAGTAGTGTGTATTCATGAGTAATGACTGATAGGTTTAACACATTGCATACTATGGCGCAGCAGCAGCGTCACCTCAGTTTGGCAGTTGATATCAGTACACAGTCGACTACGGGTGGCCGCAAGCACACATCATCACAATTTCTGCAGAAATTGTACGCTATCTAGTTATGTGTGCTTGACTATGGTCAAGGACACATATTGTAATCTCACATATATATTATTATTATTATTATTATTATTATTATATCAATTTTGTCCCCGCCTACTCCTCCCACAGTTTTTGCACTAGATGGACAAAAAAGGTGTCAAAATGTGCGTCCCGAACTCTATTTAGTTGGCATTGTTTTGTAGAAGGTTTCGTTATGTAGTTTACGAAATATTAACGATAATGTCGCTAATTAATCCCCATTGAAATACATTGACGGAATCTTCAAAACTAGAGTGTGAGAGCCCATTCAGCAGAAAATGTAGAGAACATTTGTAAACTGCTACTGCTGCCTGAGTTTCAACCCTTTACACACAAATGGCATATCAAAACGTTCATCTATTTGTGCTGTCACTCAAAATGTTCAAATATAAGCTGTAACATATATATTTATTTCGTTATGTCCTTTTGTTTCCAACTTGCGCCTCCCCATAGACATCCATAGAAACGGTGATTTTCTCCACTCTAATTTGAAAGCGATTTTTGGTGTTTTTTTGTTCGTTTGTAAATTGTGATAGCGCCTACATTTCTGGGGTTACAGATACATGTTATACATCAAAATGTCCGCCTGGTTCTTAGGATTCTCATGATGTAATTGTTTAAACTGTGTGAGTAAAACTCTGGTTAGTAGAGCTAAAAGTATACGACCATGTCTGAATCTTTTGAAATGATAGACAGTGAAGCAGCATTTTCTGGTTGTTGATTGGCTAAATAGTAGGAACATTCTGGAAGGGGCGGGGGAGGAGGCAGCGCGCTCTGATATCGATGAGGACAGCTGGTCCTCCTGACAAAGGCATGGCTGCCAGGCAACAGCCACAGACACTGCAATCAACAGCCACAGACATATCCTGCAGCAAAGAAAGAATGAATGAATGGGTAAGTTCTTTCTCTGGGTCTCTGTTTACACGTTTGTTAGCTAGCGTTAGCATGTTAGCTAGCGTTAGCATACATTCAGACAGCCTGCAGCAATGAATGGATGGGTAACTATCGTTAGCATGTTAGCTAGCGTTAGCGCGCTAGCTATCGTTAGCATGTTAGCTAGCGTTAGCGTAGCTAGCGTTAGCTACTACTGTAAGTTTATGCATACATTCAGACAGCCTGCAGCAATGAATGGATGGGTAACTTCTTTCTCTGGGTCTCTGTTTACTTAGGTTAGCTCTCTGTTTGTTAGCTAGCGTTAGCATGTTAGCTACTACTGTTTTATGCATACATTCAGACAGCCTGCAGCAATGAATGGATGGGTAACGGGTCTCTGTTTACACGTTAGCATGTTAGCTAGCGTTAGCGCGCTAGCTATCGTTAGCATGTTAGCTAGCGTTAGCTAGCTAGCGTTAGCTACTACTGTTTTATGCATACATTCAGACAGCCTGCAGCAATGAATGGATGGGTAAGTTTTCTCTGGGTCTCTGTTTCTCGTTAGCATGTTAGCTAGCGTTAGCATGTTAGCATGTTAGCTCGCTAGCTAGCGTTAGCTACAACTGTAAGTTTATGCATACATTCAGACAGCCTGCAGCAATGAATGGATGGGTAACTTCTTTCTCTGGGTCTCTGTTTACACGCATGTTAGCTAGCGTTAGCGCGCTAGCTAGCTTAGCGTTAGCTACTACTGTAGTAATGAGTAATGACTGATAGGTTTAACACATTGTAAACTATGGTGCTTGCAGCAGTAGTGTGTAGTCATGAGCAATGACTGATAGGTTTAACACATTGGATACTATCTTGCATGCAGCAGCAGTGTGTATTCATGAGTATTGACTGATAGGTTTAACCCATTGCATACTATGGTGCATGCAGCAGCAGTGTGTATTCATGAGTAATGACTGATAGGTTTAACACATTGTATACTATGGTGCATAGCAGCAGTGTGTATTCATGGTAATGACTGATAGGTTTAACACATTGTATACTATGGTGCATGTAACACAGCAGTGTGTATTCATGTGTAATGACTGATATGTTTAACACATTGTATACTATGGTGCTTACAGCAGTGTTTATTCATGAGTAATGACTGATAGGTTTAACACATTGTATACTATGGTGCTTGCAGCAGTGTGTGTACTCATGAGCAATGACTGATTTTAACACATTGTATACTATGGTGCTTACAGCAGTGTGTATTCATGAGTAATGACTGATAGGTTTAACACATTGTATACTATGGTGCATGCAGCAGCAGTGTCACCTCAGTTTGGCAGTTGATATCAGTACACAGTCGACTACGGGTGGCCGCAAGCACACATCATCACAATTTCAGCAGAAATTGTACGCTATCTAGTTATGTGTGCTTGACTATGGTCAAGGACACATATTGTAATCTCACATATATATTATTATTATTATTATTATTATTATTATTATTATTATTATATCAATTTTGTCCCCGCCTACTCCTCCCACAGTTTTTGCACTAGATGGACAAAAAGGTGTCAAAATGTGCGTCCCGAACTCTATTTAGTTGGCATTGTTTTGTAGAAGGTTTCGTTATGTAGTTTACGAAATATTAACGATAATGTCGCTAATTAATCCCCATTGAAATACATTGACGGAATCTTCAAAACTAGAGTGTGAGAGCCCATTCAGCAGAAAATGTAGAGAACATTTGTAAACTGCTACTGCTGCCTGAGTTTCAACTCTTTACACACAAATGGCATATCAAAACGTTCATCTATTTGTGCTGTCACTCAAAATGTTCAAATATAAGCTGTAACATATATATTTATTTCGTTATGTCCTTTTGTTTCCAACTTGCGCCTCCCCATAGACATCCATAGAAACGGTGATTTTCTCCACTCTAATTTGAAAGCGATTTCTTGTGTTTTTTTGTTCGTTTGTAAATTGTGATAGCGCCTACATTTCTGGGGTTACAGATACATGTTATACATCAAAATGTCCGCCTGGGTCTTAGGATTCTCATGGTGTAATTGTTTAAACTGTGTGATTAAAACTCTGGTTAGTAGAGCTAAAAGTATACGACCATGTCTGAATCTTTTGAAATGATAGACAGTGAAGCAGCATTTTCTGGTTGTTGATTGGCTAAATAGTAGGAACATTCTGGAAGGGGCGGGGGGAAGGAGGCAGCGCGCTCTGATATCGATGAGGACAGCTGGTCCTCCTGACAAAGGCATAGCTGCCAGGCAACAGCCACAGACACTGCAATCAACAGCCACAGACATATCCTGCAGCAAAGAAAGAATGAATGAATGGGTAAGTTCTTTCTCTGGGTCTCTGTTTACACGTTAGCATGTTAGCTAGCGTTAGCGCGCTAGCTATCGTTAGCATGTTAGCTAGCGTTAGCTCGCTAGCTAGCGTTAGCTACTACTGTAAGTTTATGCATACATTCAGACAGCCTGCAGCAATGAATGGATGGGTAACTTCTTTCTCTGGGTCTCTGTTTACACGTTAGCATGTTAGCTAGCGTTAGCGCGCTAGCTATCGTTAGCATGTTAGCTAGCGTTAGCGCGCTAGCTAGCGTTAGCTACTACTGTAAGTTTATGCATACATTCAGACAGCCTGCAGCAATGAATGGATGGGTAACTTCTTTCTCTGGGTCTCTGTTTACACGTTAGCATGTTAGCTAGCGTTAGCGCGCTAGCTAGCGTTAGCATGTTAGCTAGCGTTAGCCTGCTAGCTAGCGTTAGCTACTACTGTAGTTTAATACATTCAGACAGCCTGCAAATGAATGGATGGGTAACTTCTTTCTCTGGGTCTCTGTTTAACGTTAGCATGTTAGCTATTGCAGCTACGTTAGCAGTTTATAATGCTGTTTCATATGCTACTATGGTGCATGCAGCAGTGTGTGTATTCATGAGTAATGACTGATAGGTTTAACACATTGTATACTATGGTACATGTAGCAGCAGTGTGTATTCATGAGTAATGACTGATATGTTTAACACATTTGTATACTATGGTGGTTTAACACATTGTATACTATAATGACTGATGCAGCAGCAGTGTGTGTATTCATGAGTAATGACTGATAGGTTTAACACATTGTATACTATGGTGCATAGCAGCAATGTGTATTCATGAGTAATGACTGATAGGTTTAACACATTGTATACTATGGTCCTTGCAGCAGCAGTGTGTATTCATGAGTAATGACTGATAGGTTTAACACATTGTATACTATGGTGCATGCAGCAGCAGTGTCACCTCAGTTTGGCAGTTGATATCAGTACACAGTCGACTACGGGTGGCCGCAAGCACACATCATCACAATTTCAGCAGAAATTGTATGCTATCTAGTTAGTTCTTATGTTACAGCGAGTCCATTTGTAACAGCGTGTCCATTTGTAACAGCGAGTCCATTTGTAACAGCGTGTCCAATTGTAACAGCGTGTCCAATTGTAACAGCGTGTCCAATTGTAACAGCGTGTCCAATTGTAACAGCGTGTCCATTTGTAACAGCGTGTCCATTTGTAACAGCGTGTCCATTTGTAACAGCGTGTCATTAGCACTAATGGAGCACTATGAGAGTCTGTGTGTGTTTTCCACATCCTTGTTTGCCACTGTCTTTCTGTGTATGTGTGCCTGAGTGTGTTTACATGTGCTTATGTGTCTCTTTGTGTCTCTTGCGCGTGCGTGCGTGTGTGTGTGTGTGTGCGTGCGCATGTGATGTGATGTGTGTGTGCATGTGATGTGTGTCGTGCACCACAGGAATGTCTGGCTTGGGGTCATAACTGGCAAACAGGCACTGAAGTGTCTAGCTACCTGGACATTATAACACTCTCTGCTCTGGTAGCCGGCGTACTAAAAACCTCGTGACAGAATAGCGTCTGTTTCCCTACACCAGTGGGACTAACAATTGGCCCGTGGTGTGGAGTCTGTGAGTTCTCCGAGAACGCCGGCCCGTTACACACCTAGAGTGGCGAGGACACAAACAACAGGGATAAACAAGCAGCCGAGCACGGGTCACAGAGACAAACAAGGACACCTTTCTCTCAACTCTGACTCAGTTCGATCTGGGAAGGTTATAGTTCACAATGTGCTTCATTCTTTGGTGACTTGTTTGCGCAGGAGACCAATCTCCAGTGGCAGAACCAGCCAGGAAATCTTTTTTTACGGTCTATCAGAGACTAGTCGCTGACCAAAAAGGGTATTTCTGCTGTTATTGATTATCTGCGCTAAGCCAGTTGTGTCATGAACATCAACGAACCATTTGCGTCCGCTTGTGGTCGCTCCGAGACTTAACCGGTTATAAAGGAGGGCATGGTGGGAAAACATCTCACATCTTTCTCTTTTTCAGGTCGGTTCTCTTGACCTTGTAACTGTTCCACTGTCCTGCCAACCAGTAGAGGGCGCTGTTGTCTTCACGAAAGACAGGCCTGAATCTGCTACGTTAGCATTAACAGCTTTCAAAGGCTAGCATTGTGGAATTTATATTTTAAGGACAAAAAAACGTATACCAGAAAAACAACTAGCCTAATTGAAGTAGGTCCATCTGAGATGACTCCATTTACAATTGATTTACGGCCCTTCTAGAGCCCTGACTCTGACGAGGTTAAAACGGATCAATCACACGTCTGAAAGGGACCTCAGTACTGGGGTCTAAAAGCGTTATGCTTTCCCCTCTATGCTTTTCACAAATAATCATTTTTTCTTTCTTTGAGTGATGTGAGACACTGTGCTCCCTGAGTAAAGACTATCTCTACATCTATCTATACAAAACATTTTGAATTTGAGCAGGACGAAAGGGGGGTGAATAAATGCTAAAGGTGCGTTTAGTTTTGCTTGCACGATTGGAACCAATTGTACTGAAAGACATTCTTCTTCCAGCGAAAAGAGGGCGTGGCTTGACGTAATGACTGACACAAGGACAGTGGCCGTACTGACAGTGTATCTCCGCCCACGTGCCAACCCGTCTACATTTCTGACCTGGTCGTTCAGTAGAGCGCCGTTAAATTAAAAACGGGTTTTGACAACGAATGCAGCTCAGTTGTTTTAGGTGTACTGAAACACCAGGTCAGTATAGTGCACCAGGTGTCTTATGGGTGTGTCCCTTTGTATTTCTGTTTACTTCCCGTAGTTATATCCCTTAAGTGAACTGTAACCTGACCAAACACACAATGTGGAAATCTTCTAATTTCCTCGTTATCTGTCTAACAGTCGCCACTCTGGAAATGTTTTTACTACAAGCGAGACATTATTCATTGTCTCGCTTGTCCAACAAATGGGTACTCTTTCAAGGCCTAGCTTTTACATCCCAATAGCCAACCGTTTCCAAAATGCTACCCATGTCACTTTAAAATGTATTAAATTCAGTAAGAACGGCAGTAGGTGGGGAATGGAGTAAAGTACCTGCATGGATACCAGTGTGGCTGTCATCCATATCTGTCTCGTCAAAGAACCGATATATATATGGCAGACTGCAGACACTTCCCTGAGAACAAAACAATGGCATTTTAATGGAAAGCTTTTGCCACGCTACAACACACTTCAGTCACTGCACTTCTTTTACTGGCAACGTTAGTGCCATAATTTGACCAATTACAGGGCTCGATATTGTGTGGTTACTATGGCGATCTCCTATGTGACAAGAAAAGAAATGGGAAACGAAATAGCCAGTCGTGATCTGTTCAGGGAGATTTTGTGCCATCAATGTTAGAAAAAATATTGTCCCGTTGCATTGTCAACACAGGAGATTGGATCTTTGGATTTTGAATACGCAGTAGTATGAAACCGGTTTTGGGCGCTTCTATGTTCCCGCCCCAATGTTCCCAAACTGGATTTTTGTTTTTAATAGGAACATCTAACTCAGGACTGATGACAGAAACAGACACAGCCCATTGTTCTGCAGTCAAATGATGTACGATGAATTTTACGGTTACAGTAGAACGGGTCTGCAGAACATTTCGACACATCTTTAACATCACAACCATCTGAGTCTCATTTGGGTTTTTACCACCCCATATGGTGTGACAACTCCAAATTCCAGTCCCCCCCCCAACCATCTGCTGGGACCACTATCACGACTGCAGACTCAGCATCGTGCTGCTTCGTTAATGTTATGCATTTGACATGGCGATGGAAATGTTTGCAGAAAGTACCTATGATTACATGTGAGTAACATGGCCATTTATTAGTTATTAGTTATTACTCTGTATGTGCAGTATGGCGAGCAATGCTTTTCATTGAAGTGTTATCTGCTATCTCTATGTAGATTTGCAGGTTGTTATATGATTTGGTTGATGTACGGGCCTCGCTGATGTTTCTATTCGCGATGTGGCTTAGTTACTGGTCTCCTCTGAATGCTACTGAAGTGTTTAGAAACGTCTGAAGAGAGACACTCGTACTTTTGTTGATCCTCACGTGAGTATTGTGCCGAATGAGAGGTTTATAAGCGGAGTTGTTCTCATAGTGTTTCGATTATGACAAATACTTTCTAGTGATGGGGTTTTCATTGGTCAATTACAATATCTGCTGTTCTAATGGGGCAAGAGCAATCCCTGGAAACATTTATAATGTCAGTTCCTAGAAGGTTTTCTGAACGTTTTATTTGTTCATTGGAACAGTTTGATGGTAAGTTGGGAACATTGTGAAACAATTACTTAAGTTATGTTCCGAAAACAACATCAAACTTTGTGTAGTTGCGCATGTAGAGACAACACATGTTGTACAATAAATATGTTCCCCAAAAACCAGCTTTACATAAAACGTTTACCTGATTTATCAAAAAACTGATACTGTTGGTTCTTTAAACTATCCCTGAATGTTTCATTAGGATGCATGTTCAACAATCATTCTCGGAAAAGAACAATCTCAGAAACAAAAATATTTCTTTTAGAATCTGTCGGGAAGACTTTGGCGATCCTTTGCTCAACTACACATTTTCACTTTCTGTGATCTTCCCTTAAATAAAAAACGATCCCTTTAAAACCAATCGTTGTCTTGACACCAAAAACATCTCATAAATCACACGTGCCCGTGTGCTTATCTGTTGCTTTCACTGACATCATGTCACTGACATGTTTTTCTCGCCAGGACGATTTTATCTCGCAAAAAGAGCGTATCGCGAAGACGACGATGATGAGTGACACTGAATGGAGGAAAGTGAGAGCCCCAGCTGCTGACGCCTATTCAGATAAGCGTGGCCACAGCGCAAACCTTCCGTTGTTCAGGGGAGCTGTCCCACCTTCACGCCACACGTCCTCCATCACATTTACACGGTGCCTCTCATCTCCTCACCTGGCTGCATGAATCCACCTGGACAACGACGGTTGGGATCGCCGTTCTTCAGAAGAGGTGAGGCCACAGTAGGCAAACTCAAGGAATCACACGAGCGTCTACGACGATATAGCCTACTGGGCGTGTGCGTTCAGGTTGTCGGTAAGTTGGCATGGAGGCGACCTGGACGGCGTGAAGAATGGAGACGTGAATGTTTGATCTTTTGCTGAATGCCGAGTTCCGAGCGGAGAAGATGCTTATTAGTGTGGAAGGGGGAATTCTTCTGAATGAACATGTCCATCAGGCGGCATGGAGATCTTGGATTGTTATGTAGGCGGTTTCACCGATACGGAAGTTATTTTATTATTACAGAGAAAGCTCCTGTGGCTTTGTGTAATAATAGCCCTTCGTATTGATTTACTGCGGTTCACACACTCTACTAAACATGATTCGGGGGAATATTTTATGATCTTCATGATGGGAGTTTCACCTGGAATTTGGAGCGGTAAGAAGAACCTAAGAATACAGCTATGTTCACCTTCACCCAACTGCTGTGGGGATTTTCAGAGTTCCCGTCTTCTATGCAGCGCTAGGCAAAGGATCATGGGTAAAGAACCTGTGAGACTCGATTGTTCTTGCAGGACTACCAGTCTTGTTCTGGTTCATTGCACTAGACCGAACTGAGGGCTCATGTACATTACAATACATTTTCTGTGGGTTAAGGACGGTGCAACTCAGAGTCTTAGAATTATTGGTTAGATGCTCAAAACTCAAAGCTACCTAGGGATGCATGATGACAGTGGGAAAGGTTGAGTGCTAGGATTTGTGCTAAATTGTGATGTAATACAGCTCTTAAGTTGTGTGTTGTCTTATCTCCAGATTTGGGCACGGTCAGAATATTTTACTGGCTACGAACTGTAACATTCATACATCTGTCTTTTGGTCTGTCTTTGACAAAGAACTGTTGTTTCCCAGGGATATTATTTTTACAGGCCACGCTTGGCTCAGAGCAACAACTGCTGCGAAATTAGAAATGCATTATGGGACGATTTCTTCTGTGTTCCGTGTCGATATGGTCTGAGCATTGATTCTTTTCATCCTGTTTTCCTGTGCAACCTTGAGTGCTCATTTCCTGGTCACATGAAGCAGTATCAAGTGATTTATCCATGCATTCCTCGTTACAGCCAAATGTGAAATCTGGGATCTAAATCTGGACTGTTTAGAAGGACTCTGGAACTCAAGGTGATGAGTTCCCTTTGCCAAAAGCAAGAGATGCACGTATGAAATGTTTCTTTCATATAACACCTCACTGACCTAAGGGGACTTCCGCGTTCACGCATTTCCTACTTTATTTCAACTCTTTGCAAAAAACTAAACAAGTTAAAATATACAGAACTCTGACATATCCAGGTTAGGGAGAAACCACGTTTGATATACTGTAAGTGCTCTTTAAATCACCGGGGAGCAGAACAAAGTTACAGAATTTAAAAACGGTTAAAATAAACCATAAAGTCCAGGAGGCAGCAACCTTTCTGACAGATCAGGGGATTGGAGCCTTACGTCGCAGACGAATGTTCCCACATCTGGTTTTCACGGGAGAAGAAAGTTATATGGGTTGACGCTATCTCTGAAAAGCGGATGCTAAAGCGGAATCGAAAACGTCTTCAAAAGGCAAAGTACAGAACGAAGCGCTGTTTGTTTTTCTTGCTGTTATTGTCTCCAAAGAAATTCTGTGTCACTGCCTTGGTTGCTTCAAGTCAACCATGACAAAAAACCTGTGTAGCTTCCAAATAAGAAAGGAAATAGAATTACATTGTTTGTGATGGCTTTCCCTGCCGTCTCATCCACTGTGTCAAACCAGACTGAGACATGGACAGAGAGCTAGTGTCACGTGTAAATATGTGTGTGATTGTGTGTCTCGAACAGACTGAGGCTTGGCAGGTCTCTATACTTGTCCTGAGAGAGGAATAGATGGAGAGAAAGTCACAGAGCGGAAAAGGGCAACCAGAAAGACAATCTTATTATAAACAGCGATTTATGATCCAGTTGGCAGTAACCATAACAGAGATCCATACAGACTATATAACATTACCTGGCAGTAACCATAACAGAGACCCATATAGACTATATAACATTACCTGGCAGTAACCATAACAGAGACCCATATAGACTATATAACATTACCTGGCAGTAACCATAACAGAGATCCATATAGACTATATAACATTACCTGGCAGTAACCATAACAGAGACCCATATTGACTATCTAACATTACCTGGCAGTAACCATAACAGAGACCCATATAGACTAAATAACATTACCTGGCAGTAACCATAACAGAGATCCATATAGACTATATAACATCACCTGGCAGTAACCATAACAGAGATCCATATAGACTATATAACATCACCTGGCAGTAACCATAACAGAGACCCATATAGACTATATAACATCACCTGGCAGTAACCATAACAGAGACCCATATAGACTATATAACATTACCTGGCAGTAACCATAACAGAGACCCATATAGACTATATAACATTACCTGGCAGTAACCATAACAGAGACCCATATAGACTATATAACATTACCTGGCAGTAACCATGACAGAGACCCATATAGACTATATAACATCACCTGGCAGTAACCATAACAGAGACCCATATAGACTATATAACATTAGCTGGCAGTAACCATAACAGAGACCCATATAGACTATATAACATTACCTGGCAGTAACCATAACAGAGACCCATATAGACTATATAACATCACCTGGCAGTAACCATAACAGAGACCCATATAGACTATATAACATTACCTGGCAGTAACCATAACAGAGACCCATATAGACTATATAACATTACCTGGCAGTTACCATAACAGAGACCCATATAGACTATATTACATTACCTGGCAATAGCATTATGGAAGTCTTTTTCCACGCATTTTTGCACTGAACTTCTTGTAACAGAAGCCTGTTCAGGAGGGCTTTTTTCAATCAGCTCACCGAGCAGAAAGGACTCTCTGTTCCATTTAACTTAAGCAAAGCGGAGGAAAATTAGCCATGGCCGGGCTATAAAAACGAATTTAGAAGACAGGACACTAAAAGCTTAAAGCAGAGGATTTGGTAAACTATGTTTTCTGTCACTTCAACAGCCCAGTGGGTTGGCAGCACAGAGAGCATGTATGTGTGTGGTGTGTACTGAATGAACGCCCGTGGGTGGGGGGGGGTCACCTGTCTACCCGGGGGAGTCACCTGTCTACCCGGGGGAGTCACCTGTCTACCCGGGGGGGGTCACCTGTCTACCCGGGGGTCACCTGTCTACCCGGGGGGTCACCTGTCTACCCGGGGGTCACCTGTCTACCCGGGGGTCACCTGTCTACCCGGGGGGTCACCTGTCTACCCGGGGGTCACCTGTCTACCGGGGGAGTCACCTGTCTACCCGGGGGAGTCACCTGTCTACCCGGGGGAGTCACCTGTCTACCCGGGGGAGTCACCTGTCTACCCGGGGTCACCTGTCTACCCGGGGGTCACCTGTCTACCCGGGGGTCACCTGTCTACCCGGGGGTCACCTGTCTACCCGGGGGAGTCACCTGTCTACCCGGGGGAGTCACCTGTCTACCCGGGGGAGTCACCTGTCTACCCGGGGGTCACCTGTCTACCCGGGGGTCACCTGTCTACCCGGGGGGGTCACCTGTCTACCCGGGGGTCACCTGTCTACCCGGGGGTCACCTGTCTACCCGGGGGGTCACCTGTCTACCGGGGGGTCACCTGTCTACCCGGGGGTCACCTGTCTACCCGGGGGTCACCTGTCTACCCGGGGGGGGTCACCTAATTTCTCTCTGAGGACTGGAAAGTATATTTTGCAACAGCATCAAAATAAAAACGACTCCACAAAGTGTGATTGCACTCCAAATTGGTTCAATTGATTTCGCTCATCGTTGCCGACAACTGCAACTTTAGGAGACTAACTACATGAGAGGGTGATGTTTCTCTGCATGTCACATCTATGAATTGCCGATCAATATCATCAGGGGAGATCAATATCACCAGGGGAATTCCAATTAACCAGTAACTGATCGTCAGAGGAACAATCAAGGTCAAGGGTCAGAGAGTGAGTGAGTGGGATAAAGTGTGCTAATTCATCATGATTACTTCAACCAGAAGTTTCAACCAGACTGGTGATAAAGTATGTGTTGCTTATAGCCGGTGTAGCTTGACTGACTCTGGCTACAACTACTTGCTGTATCCTGTCTGAGACTTGGCAGTCACCAATGACAAAACTATTGGACTGGATTTTATCCTGCTCCAGTATAAATAGTTTCCAGGCGTAATGGACCTCTTTCCTGGACGTGCACGGACACAAACATGTGCATGTAGACGCCCATGCGCGCACTGCTGGTTAAAAAGCGTGTTGGTGCCAACCGGATGTGGCCAATGCCAACAAGATGTGTTTAATTAGGCTGCACCCTAGAGTGTGTGATGGTTTGTTAGTGTGTGTGTGTGATGGTTTGTTAGTGTGTGTGTGTGTGTGATGGTTTGTTAGGTTGTCTGTGCGTGTGTGATGGTTTGTTAGTGTGTGTGTGTGTGTGATGGTTTGTTAGTGTGTGTGTGTGTGTGTGATGGTTTGTTAGTGTGTGTGTGTGTGTGATGGTTTGTTAGTGTGTGTGTGTGTGTGTGATGGTTTGTTAGTGTGTGTGTGTGATGGTTTGTTAGTGTGTGTGTGTGTGTGTGTGTGTGATGGTTTGTTAGTGTGTGTGTGTGTGTGTGATGGTTTGTTAGTGTGTGTGTGTGTGTGATGGTTTGTTAGTGTGTGTGTGTGTGTGATGGTTTGTTAGTGTGTGTGTGTGTGTGTGATGGTTTGTTTGTGTGTGTGTGATGGTTTGTTAGTGTGTGTGTGTGTGTGATGGTTTGTTAGTGTGTGTGTGTGTGTGATGGTTTGTTAGGTTGTCTGTGCGTGTGTGATGGTTTGTTAGTGTGTGTGTGTGATGGTTTGTTAGTGTGTGTGTGTGTGTGTGTGTGATGGTTTGTTAGTGTGTGTGTGATGGTTTGTTAGTGTGTGTGTGTGTGTGTGTGATGGTTTGTTAGTGTGTGTGTGTGTGTGATGGTTTGTTAGTGTGTGTGTGTGTGTGATGGTTTGTTAGTGTGTGTGTGATGGTTTGTTAGTGTGTGTGTGTGTGTGTGTGTGATGGTTTGTTAGTGTGTGTGTGTGTGTGTATGATGGTTTGTTAGTGTGTGTGTGTGTATGATGGTTTGTTAGTGTGTGTGTGTGTGTGTGTGTGTGATGGTTTGTTAGTGTGTGTGTGATGGTTTGTTAGTGTGTGTGTGTGTGTGTGTGTGATGGTTTGTTAGTGTGTGTGTGTGTGATGGTTTGTTAGTGTGTGTGTGATGGTTTGTTAGTGTGTGTGTGTGTGTGTGTGTGATGGTTTGTTAGTGTGTGTGTGTGTATGATGGTTTGTTAGTGTGTGTGTGTGTGTGTGTGTGATGGTTTGTTAGTGTGTGTGTGTTAGTGTGTGTGTGTGTGTGATGGTTTGTTAGTGTGTGTGTGTGTGTGATGGTTTGTTAGTGTGTGTGTGTTAGTGTGTGTGTGTTAGTGTGTGTGTGTTAGTGTGTGTGTGTTAGTGTGTGTGTTAGTGTGTGTGTGTTAGTGTGTGTGTGTGTATGATGGTTTGTTAGTGTGTGTGTGTTAGTGTGTGTGTGTGTATGATGGTTTGTTAGTGTGTGTGTGTTAGTGTGTGTGTGTGTGTGATGGTTTGTGAGTGTGTGTGTGTGTGAGTGTGTGTGTGTTAGTGTGTGTGTGTGTTAGTGTGTGTGTGTGTTAGTGTGTGTGTGTTAGTGTGTGTGTGTGTTAGTGTGTGTGTTAGTGTGTGTGTTAGTGTGTGTGTGTTAGTGTGTGTGTGTGTGTGTGTGTTAGTGTGTGTGTGTTAGTGTGTGTGTGTTAGTGTGTGTGTGTTAGTGTGTGTGTGTTAGTGTGTGTGTGTGTGTGCAGACTACATTCTAAGTTCGCCGGGGCAGAAGAACGTGCGCTGCTGGAGCGAACTTGGCGTCCGGCCAGCAGAGTCTAAGTCTTACAAGAACAGAGAACCGTGGATGTGGCATTGTTCCAGGAGCAGATACCAGCTTCAGCTCGGGCAAATCCCCGCAGGGCACCGACTGAAATATCAGCCATGTAAACGAGAGCAGGAGCCGAGAGCGGTGCCACAATAGATGACATTGGCGTGTAAGTTTTAGGCCGCGATGCCCTGAGGGACTCCATTATGCGGCTGTCGCACAGGGTTAGACGACACACCAAACACTTTCATGTGTGGATTAGCCATTTTATAGATACGCGCTTTCGCTAATACCACTCCCCCTATTGATTCCTTTAACCTGTTAATAGCTTCATGCGAGCAAGACACATTTCTAATAAGCGAGAACGCTGACGACTAATGGTTCGATCTGTTTGGCGAAGATAAGCGGCTTATTGTATTTTCTGTTTTTTACACGTTGATTTGAGATATGATTTTATAAATCGTAGATATTGGACAGATTGGACGTAGGCCTTTGCTCGATTGGGAATATCAAGCTATTGGAATACAAAGGAGTTGGCCACATCCAATTATGCCATTTTTAGGCTACAGTTATTTAGAGTGACGTTTATGGTATTGTCCGCATAAACAGTTTGTGAACAGTACACCCCTTTAGGGAGAACTAAGTACTATTTCCGCTCCCAACAAAGTATAACCCAAATATTACCATGAATGGAAATCTGGAGATGGCTACACCTCCGTGATGCCGTCCTGAGGCCCTCTGTTTTGATGAAAGGTGGGAGGAAATCTAGATCCAGCGGACGTAAAGGATCTCTGTCTCTAAAATATGCAAGACATAGGCTGCGTCCGAAATCGCGTACTATGTTGAGTATGTACTACATTTAAATAAGAACGTACTTTGCGACCGTTAAAAAAGTACGTTCTATATAGTATGAATCCGGGTAGTATGAATGGAGTCCGGACGTACTACATATGCGCCGTGTACTACTTGTATAATCTACCGGGCAAGAGAAGCGTGTTTCATTCAGGTCCGCGTCCTCCTACCACCACGCATAAAGCAAACCCGCTTTTAAGTCAATCGTTTACTTATATGATGTTAAACAAATACAATTTAACCACAAAGAAACAAAAAAAGTGTTTTATAAAGTAGTTACACTTTTTTTATTTTTTTATTAACGTTTCTAAAGTAGTTACACTTGAAGACTGCCGCGTCTCCGGTTTCCGACATTTTTAAATGTAACGAGAACTGCTCTTTCCTATTGCATCATGGGATAGTAAAGTGTCCATCGTATGCACACTTCAGAATCTCGCCGGAAGTAGTAGGTCATCTGGGTACTTTTCGCATACTGTTTTTCGAATACTATGATTTCGGACATACTACTCTGCTCGCGTACTGTTTTTCGCATACTATACAGTATGGAAGTACGCGATTTCGGACGCAGCCATACACTGTATCAAGAACCGCACAGCTCTTAAATTAAATACCTCACTGCATTTCAGATAATCAATGAGGGTTTTACTCAGAGGTCTTCTTCAAGTGTGCACGCTGCAGTGTTCCGTCTGCACGGAGTTCGAGCGAAGATCAAGATGGTATTATGACCAAGATGAACAGCAGTGGCCTGTCAGACAGAATGGGAGGTGCCGAGGAAACGAGTAATGTGTGCGTGTGTTATGAATATGCTGAGATAAAGTTAAGTGGTAAAGCCGTAGCTTCGACTACGAGCTGTGTACCAGAGCCTCGGGTTTGAAACCATTAACGTGAAGGATCAACAAATGTTTTATATAAACCATACATTTAGATTTAGAGAACAACCTCTGTGCCATATCTCAACTACATTATGGAAGATAAAAATGTACGAAAAAGGACTGACGTGCAAATAATCTAAAGTCGCTCAATCGGTATTATCATCAAAGCGACAATGCAAATGGCAATTCCAGTGAAACGTGCGCTCCTCAGTCATTGGCATGTGTGTAGGATGTCCCCTTTCGACCCGTTTGAATAACTGAAGTTGCTCCGAACACAACATTTACTCTGGTTTCCTTGGGCAACTATTTAAAAAATGTGTTAATGTTGCACCTCTGAAGTATAATTTCATGCAATTACCATCACTACACAATCTCGCCCAATCCCCCTGGGAATTTAGGTTTTCAGTTCCGTTGACTTATAATTCATTGAATAAAAAAAAAACTGAGAAAATGTATTTTGTTGCTCACAATATCGCACACAATTCGAGCGAACACTTTTGGTCGCCCATTTATAATTGGAAGCTACAAAGCACATTAGAACCTTATTGGAGAACCAAGTCAATGAAATGTTTGTACTGTGATTACAACCCTGAGTCATCTGTCTTTATAGGCGTTACCATGGAAACCATTGATCACGAGCTTGATCTTTTTCCCACTCATTTATGAGACGCATGATTCAGTCCAAGCCCTCCTTCAGACTCTTCGTCATTTTGGAGTCCTGCATTACAGCTGCTGCAGCATCTCTATTTGATTAACCCGTTGTGGCAGGAACTTTCCAAAAAATGAGTTAAAAGCAAAATCTAGCAAACTCCAGGTTTATACAGTAAATGTCTGTCCTTATTTGTCCGAAGTGTATCAACCTATACACATTCTGCAATTTGAAATGATTAAAAGATAGCATCGGCTGAAGGTTCTCAAATAGCAAAAAGTATGAGAAAGCGCTGTGTGGACTCTCCTGGTTAATGGTGTCACATATTAAATTAACCACATCTGGTCACACATCTGTTTCTGTTTTATCAACTTTGGACATTATTATTTAATTATTACGATATCTACTATTAAAATGTTTACCCAGCACAGCCAGAAAAGGACTGGCCATTCCTCAGGGCCTGGTTCTTCTCTAGGTTTCATCCTAAATTTCAACCCTATTCGATTAGATTTTCCCCGGCCACTGTGCATCAACCCTGTTGTGGCTTGCTTTTGGGTTTTTTAGGCTAGGTGTTTTTAAAAGCGCTTTGTGACAACGGCTAATGTAAAAATAGTTTATAAAATACATTTGATTTCATTTTAACCTGCCAATGTCACCAAAAACAATTCCCATTTCAGCAACATATTCAGACTTGTGGGAGGATCAATGAGGGAAAATCATGGTCAATCACAACACAATTCGGGTAAGTTATTCCGAGAAACACCATCAACCCACCATTATGGCACGTTTTATTAAAATACAAAACTAAAAATGTGTAATAAAAAAAGGCCTTTCATCCGACCCCACCCTTGTATATCGTTATTCCTTGACCAATTGCTGTTCCTTGATTGGACAGAAAATCTGAGTGTTCAAAGGTACAACGACGGAGTCTTTCAATTCACGTTCCCAGGCTACGTCATGATCCAGTCACAACTTAATTGAGCCATCAGACCACGCCCCTTATTATCTCTTGATCCTCCTAATTGGTCACAACGCAGGATCAGGCTGTAGAAGGGAAGGGTTAATTGCCTGGGATCCCTGATGGCCTAAAGGTCTTGGCAGGGTGTCTATCTGCCTTCCTGGTGTAAAGTTATGTATTTATTCAGGACCACAGATGGAGGGGGTGTCAGGCCAATTGGGACAGAAGGTAATCCCTGACACACACACAAACTGCCACGATGCCAGGCCTGACTATACTGTCTCCGGTGTTTGAGCGACACACACACACACAAATACGCTAACACACATCTAGCCGTTCCCCACCGGTTTAGCCCCATACGGTTTGCTTTGGGGAAATACGATGATGTCACCCGCCTCAGCCAGCCTCAGGCCTGGAGTCCTCGTCCGGGTGGCCGGGGGACGGAAGCCTGTTAAGCCCCAGGGCCAACTGGCCTACTGTTAGAGTCAACTTCTCCCCGTGGTCCCTCCACTGTCTGGGCCTGATCCGGCTGCTGCATCCTGTTCCAGACCAGCTAGGGCCCTGTCACCACGGAAGGACCTCTGATTCATCAATATGGATGTGTGTGAGACCCGGTGGGTGTTGCAGATCTGATTGGGTGTGTGTGTGTCTGTGTTTATGTATGTGGGTGTTTACATGGTAGGATATTTAACATAAAAAGATGAATTTGTAAATTGTATGATTCTAAAAAAGCATGGAAATTTTAAAGGAAATACGGGTCTTTAGATCAACGGTGAGTGTGGTCCAAATATTGTTCATAATAGAGTATATCATACAAGTGTGTTTAGATTCAGGTGTTTTGTTTATACTTACAGAATTCTAACTTAAAAACTTAAAACTGCAGTGGCCCACCCTTCTAACCATAAAGTATGAATAAAATCACAATAATAAAACACATTTCCAAAATAATCTCTAATGCCATCTAGTTAAACTTGTATTTAGTGGAGCATTACATTTTATTTGTCTTTCGTCGTTAGCCTTTAGGGTTGTAGCTAATTTTTTCCTTCGCCTGCTATGTAACTGTTATTCAACTATAGTACTCAGGAAATCTTTCACACACACCCACCTTGGCCTCACCGTAATGAAGTTCTCTTTATGTCTTTCCTGAAAAATGTCGACCATTTCAGTGAGGGGGAGAGAAGCTTGTCAACCCAAATTCATAGCATGTCATTTACAGACGAGAGTACAGAGATAAATCCGAGAAAGAGGAACTTGTGCATCCACCCTCCATCTTTCAAAATGTCGACCCCTTTTTGGCAAGCACCAGTAAAATATTATCAAGACCACAAACTTTTCTATGTCTGGGTTTTGTTCACACCCATCAGTTCTGAAACTAGTAGAAAAGCTTCAAGGAACAAGGCAAAATGTGTGAACTTTTTTAAAAGAGTGCCATTTTGAGAAAAAACACCACGCATTTGTTAAAACCGGTTATTGGCGCACAATTCACAACAGCGCGTCCAAGCAATATTTTCACATTCACTTCCGCTCCTCTACAGTTACTTCCGAACAATGTAATCATTGTTATGTCATTAATATCAATCCCCATAGACAATGAGCAAGGTTCACAGTATCAATCCCCTCGTGAAAGGTAACAGGTGGATGCTGGTACCTCAATCAGCATTTCAGACCGAGCGATTAACCTAACCTAATTTATCGCCGGGCGTGTAATAGGACGTTGTGATAGGAGCAATCGGACATTGGCTGATGCATTCCCGGCCAAATACCACATTGGCTAATGCTAATCCTGGATCAAAATGAACCAATGCTCCCGCTTGGTCAGTTTGCGCTCGTCGCTATTAATAAAAGCTAAAAGATCTTGTGCTGTGGCATTAATGTTAGCTGATCAGATAGACTTCCAGTCAATGGCCGCTACTTGTCCGTCACTCCAGATATTACCTGGATTATTCTGAAACTCCTGGCAGATCTATAAATACAATTATGTGAGTCGATATAAAAACAACGTGGCCTTGGAACCAGCTTTTCCCAGATCTTCCGTTCTCCAGACTAAAGACGCATGAAAAATGCGTAGCTCACTTCTGTCGTGCTATTCTAGGGAAAGGTGCTTTTGCACATGACAGAAACATGAATGCCATTAAAATCCTCTCTCGTGTGGCTAAAAGTCAACCACGGCGTGTCATTTGGTTTCACTGAAGTCTCTGTTTAACACAGTGGGGAAGACGTTGACTCTTTATAACAAAAGTCATATCGTCAACGAAGCAAAGCCTCTCCAAAACCTCTACAGGGCACATGGATGAAACAGAATTTCACTTTTACAGCTCAATGAAAATCACTGTTTAAGTTTTGTCCCTGTCAATTTCTTTTGTGCTTTGTCCATTTTTCTTAGTTGGGAAAAAAGCAGTTTCCCAGTGGGGCCTTTGAAGTATAAGAGGGCATTGCAAATTCCTTGTATCGTGCACTGCATTTGGCCAAGTCCCAAACGGTTTATTCAAAAGCGTACTTGTTCTCACCCAATGTCATGGCAACCTTCTAGTTGGTACATACTAATAACAACGTGCGGTTCCTCATTCAGGGTCAGAGATCACGGTTCTCTGTTTCCTCTGCACTGTGAAGTCCACCTTTATGGGAGATGCTGTTCTGAACCCAGGACTGCTGCTCCGCCGACGCCACACCTGAGGAAGTAGCATCCCATTGGTTTTCTTTTGAATGTGCTGAGTGTTTGATTGGATCCGATTGGATGATACAAAAAGGGTGTGGTTTGTACTGCTGGGACTACTCAGTTGGGCCTATTGCTCTCAATTAAGGGAAGCAAAGGAAACAGATACTCGATCCATGGTCTGACAGAGGAAGCAGACGATTATGTAATCTCTGTTTCGCTCCGGCCCAGCTGTTTCTGTTTGGGTTATCTGGCTATTTGCTGACGCTGAACATCTTTGATGTTTCTGAGTGCCTGAAGGGAAGTTACGCTGGCTCTAATGGCCCCGCTGGAATGCTATCAGCCTGTTGGAGTTGCTATCAGACTGTTGGAGTTGCTATTAGCCTGTTGGAGTTGCTATCAGCCTGTTGGAGTTGCTATCAGCCTGTTGGAGTTGCTATCAGCCTGTTGGAGTTGCTATCAGCCTGTTGGAGTTGCTATCAGCCTGTTGGAGTTGCTATTAGCCTGTTGGAGTTGCTATCAGCCTGTTGGAGTTGCTATCAGCCTGTTGGAGTTGCTATCAGCCTGTTGGAGTTGCTATTAGCCTGTTGGAGTTGCTATTAGCCTGTTGGAGTTGCTAACAGCCTGTTGGAGTTGCTATCAGCCTGTTGGAGTTGCTATCAGCCTGTTGGAGTTGCTATCAGCCTGTTGGAGTTGCTATCAGCCTGTTGGAGTTCAAGTTTTACCAAATAGAGATGATCGGTCTTTGCTTCGGTCTCCGGCGCAGCAGACTGTCTGCTTTGTTTTCCGCTGCCTCAAATAGTTGTTCCTTTTTTCTTGTGAATCGTCTGACTAATCTCCAGTGAGTTGTGAGCATGTTGTGAATGGCGGGATCTTCATTGACCTATACAGAGAAGTGACAGCAGGTATTTCCGACAGCATTGTGAGATCCGTCAAAGTGGCGTCCTGGAGAGAATGACCAAGCACTTGGTCCCGAGGCCTCAGTAGCGGCCATGTCACGGTTCCCTGTCTGAACGTTATCCCACAGTCTCCGCTCTGCTTTTCTAATACACGTCTAATCTTCCACAGATGAACCGCTCGATTCGTTCCGGGACCTCCTCCCGTTTCACTGGTTAACTCTGCTGCCAAGCGTTCACGAAACAACGGAGATCGTCGTTCCACTGGAACAACTGGGTCTTTCTGTTTCTGAGCCTCATTTTATTTCTTTCTCCATTTATTTCCCTCGCTGTCATGCTTCCCTGTCCAACGTTGATTACTCACTTCATTAATCTTTTCTGGGCTTTTTTTTTGTGAGGATTTGTGAGCAGGGATCATCATAAACTCATAACGTTTAATCCATTCCAGATCGTACTCTTTGTTATGGGATTTTATTCCATCAGATGGGATGGAGTTTTTTTTTCACCGAGGCCCAAAGGCATTCGTTTGTGGACGAACATAGGAGGCGCTGGAGGAAAAGAGGGAGAAAGACAGGGAGGGCAGAGAGATGGAGGTCATGGTTCTGTGGGAGTTTAGAGGACTCTGCCAGAGATTCTTTAGCATCCTTTGAAGTGACACAAAACAGAGCTTGTGACAGACAAACTGCCTAATGTTGGACCAAAACAATCAGACGAAACCCAGTATGACAGATGTGAGACACTGAAGACATTATCTCAAAACCGTCAGACGGAACTCATTTGATAGGTTCTGAGTGTCATTTGATAGGTTCTGAGTGTCATTTCATAGGTTCTGAGTGTCATTTCATAGGTTCTGAGTATCATTTGATAGGTTCTGAGTGTCATTTAATAGCTTCTGAGGAACATTTGATTACAACAAATGAACAGCTCCATTGTGAATACTTCTGTAAGTTCGGCCAGGGCCACACGCGCGGGTGAACACGACTTCCTCAATCCCTGACTGAAACATAAACCTTTTTATTAAATGGCTCAACCAGTTCCAGCCTCGCTACACTGTACCTTCAGCGGGAAAAAAAACTAATGTGAAACAGAGTTCATGCATGATGTACTGTGTTTAGCGAGAGCTGTTTATACCATAGGCGTAGTCGCACAAAGGGAAAGATGATTCAAGTCAAAGTCATTTAGGCAGGAGTAAAAGTTTATAACAGTTTATAAAACTCCAGCAGGCTAAAACATATTCTTTAATTCCGCCTGTCATCGCCGACTTAAATATCGCCCATTACCCTAGCACGCTCATAAAACTTCCCTTCAGCAAATCTGTACAAGACACTTTTGTCAGATATTGTCCACAAAGCTAAATATACGGCCGATCGCTTTTATGTAAAGGGCAATGTTTTGATGTCAATGGGAAACGTTTTATGACGGCCTTGACTGTGCATTTACTGTAGCCCGGTGTGCGCACAGATGCTGAAGCTTGGTACTGTTAGTCTGGGATGGAAAACACAGCAAGACTCCATCAGCACGTCCATCCTAACGCTTCTCCCCGGTTCGGATTAGAGCACATGAATCAAGGACGCCGTGCTAACTGTTCAAATCTCGAAAACGTCTCAATTGGTATTCCATGGCATTTGCCTGATTTTAGATTTGCTGAACCCAGCTGCGATCAGAAATGTTTCATTTTACAATTTTTTTTTCGACGTGGGGGGATTTATTTATAAGATTGAAAATTACATTTACTGTTGATTTGATTTATACATGACTGCCGGCGTGGGTAGATTGAAAACCGACTCGGAAATCTGCCTCAGTGCCGAATCCGGACGAAATTCAAAGCCTAAGAAAAACATTGTCCTCTGGATAGCATAGCCAGGGAGTCCAAGAAAATTATTTAGGATTCTGGGCCAAAAATTATTCCTCACAAAGACACGGCTGCAAAATGAAATAACGAATAGCCTCAAAGTGTCTATTCCTTTCATCTTTTCATCTGCATTTTTGGCTGAGCACCTCCTGTGAAGAAAGCCTTATCTGGTCCGAGCAGAGGTCTAGCTGGTAGCTTCTAAAGTTTCAACGGAAGGGGGACACATGGTCCGGCGGCGCGGATAGAGGTCTTACTGTCATCCTCATTTTTTTTCTGTGCGGCCACTTTATTGGCTTACAGACATGCGTGAGACTGCGTTTGAAACCACTCTGTGGAGAGTATACCCTGCTAGCTGTGGGTTATGGCAGAGCATGGGGGAAAGACACACAACAGGCCAGAGAAATGGGAGCGTAGTAATTCAGACAGAAGGCTGTGATCCCTGGGACTCTCAGGGTAATCCCGCTGCTGGTGGTGCTGTAAATCTACGTCGTATATATGTGGCGTCCGCTCACCTCGTCTCACATTCCTGGCACACACCAGTGTAGAACACAGACACGTTTAACTAGATGAATGTCACCCTGGATGCATGTTGGCCCGCCTCCGAATGATAGACAGCTGCGAGAGCAGCCAATAAAAGCACAGCCAAAATCCCCGACTGTACGAGGCGAAAGAATGACGTTTCCCTGTCAGGACCATGAAACGCTGGGGTGAGGATTGTAATTGATCTCTGGACATGGATGCCGCCATCGTCACGGATAACCTGATTCGGAACAACGACGGCCTGTAAAACAAGCTGCCGGTCACATGACACTGCTACTGTCCTCTACCATTAATGTGTAAGGTTTGGCAGGGCGGAGTCTCGAACCCACACCCTATCGGTTCCCCAGCCTCTTCTCCAAATTGGGATATTCCCTTCAGAGGCCAAAACAGATGTAGAGGCCAAAACAGATAGTGGTTACTGCGTGGTTACTGTTCAATTCCACTTCCAGATAAACACGCCACAACAACCATTATATATGGTGGAGACACTTTCAATCATACATCACTTTTCCTTTCAGAGTGATGGTCACTAACAATAACAGATGTGAAACACGTCACATCAGCTCAGGAATTGCAGAGAGAGGAAATACCGGAGAGAGAACAAGACATGGTTAATGTTGACATCATCAGTAGATCTCCGGAGAACCCTTCTGGGTACCTAAAATCTCACCATTACCCAAATATCCATGTTCCCATATCCCATATTCCTGAATGTAGTCCTAAGCCTTATTTTCACCATTATTTCAATAACCTAACCTTCTAGACCAAAACAAAACCTAGCACTATGTACCAAGTTTACCTTTAACCTAACCAATGACCCAGAACTGTGTTTCTGTATTGGGGACCTGACAGCAATGTATTGAGAACGTTTGGTCAGGTTTTACTCCGTTTGTGGGGACTTTAAGTTCTATGAACACATGGATGGAGATCACAAACACATTTGTTTTGCTATCCAGAAACCCATGTCGTCTATCCTCTAGTACTACACTTAAACCTAACCCTAATCATAATCCAAGTCCAAACCCAACTACCCGAATCGAATTTGTTAAACCTAAAGTTCAATCAATGCCCAAAACAATGTAGGGGAAAGTTTTGACAGACGTCACTGTATTTATGGGGAGATCTGGTTCACACATGACTTCATAGAATTAGATTGCAAATACAATAACTGAAGCACATGCACACACACACACACACACACATTTCAGGTCCCAGTATGCAGAGCCTCCACGTGCCATTGTGGTAGGGACAGAGTATTTGAGATGTCTGATGTCATGATGTGCCGTGGTACTGAGACACCGCCTGCACTCTTGGTAAACACGGATGGAGGAGGAACGGGAAAAACAGACAAGTTAGAAGAAAATGATGACATCTCTACTGAGAACGCTGTCTCTGCCTGCCCTGAAATGTGATGTTGTCGCAAATATGACTGGAGTGAGGACTCACAAACAGACACAGACACACACACACACACACACACACACACACACACACACACACACAGGGGCATGCACAGACAAACCACAAAATGCAGACACTTGCAGAATCCAGATTTGCAACACAACTAAGAGTCCCCTGGGTAGGTAGTGCAAAGGTGTGGACCTGTAAAAAGGGCACCACACACACACACCCAAACCACACCCAAACCACACACACACACACACACAGACACACACAGACACACCCAGAAACACACCCACACACACTCACAGACAAACCCACAGACACCCACAGACACATGTTGTACACACATAGCGCGTAACCAGAATATGGACATTGCTCGTTTTCTTTTCTGGCACACGTGTAGACACCCAGACGCACATGCAGGGGATTAGAGCGCGCTCTCCTCAGGCACTCAGACATGCAGACAGACAGATGCAGGGGATTAGAGCGCGCTCTCCTCAGGCACTCAGACATGCAGACAGACAGATGCAGGGGATTAGAGCGCGCTCTCCTCAGGCACTCAGACATGCAGACAGACAGATGCAGGGGATTAGAGCGCGCTCTCCTCAGGCACTCAGACATGCAGACAGACAGATGCAGGGGATTAGAGCGCGCTCTCCTCAGGCACTCAGACATGCAGACAGACAGATGCAGGGGATTAGAGCGCGCTCTCCTCAGGCACTCAGACATGCAGACAGACAGATGCAGGGGATTAGAGCGCGCTCTCCTCAGGCACTCAGACATGCAGACAGACAGATGCAGGGGATTAGAGCGCGCTCTCCTCAGGCACTCAGACATGCAGACAGACAGATGCAGGGGATTAGAGCGCGCTCTCCTCAGGCACTCAGACATGCAGACAGACAGATGCAGGGGATTAGAGCGCGCTCTCCTCAGACATGCAGACAGACAGATGCAGGGGGAAGAAAACACAGTGGAAAACAAGTCCCTGATATGCCCCCTGACGCCATCTTTAAATGGATGTTCTGTGGGTGTGAGGATGACTAGTCTGGATTCCTGCTACTTATTCAACACTAAAACAACAGCGTCTGCTGATAAATGAAGGACCGCTGCTGTTTTGTGCAACGGCAGGAATAGTGCTGAGTCAGACGTGTTTGTGAATTCCACAGTGAAACTGAATGAAAACCCTTCGTTGTGCCTCCCAGACAGAGGGCATGTTCAGTACTGTGGTTGGACACACACTTATATGTTCTGATCCATTATGAGGTGAGACATGTTCAGTACTGTGGTTGGACACACACTTGTATGTTCTGATCCATTATGAGGTGAGGCATGTTCAGTACTGTGGTTGGACACACACTTATATGTTCTGATCCAACATGACACTTATATGTTCTGATCCATTATGAGGTGAGGCATGTTCAGTACTGTGGTTGGACACACACTTATATGTTCTGATCCATTATGAGGTGAGACATGTTCAGTACTGTGGTTGGACACACACTTATATGTTCTGATCCATTATGAGGTGAGACATGTTCAGTACTGTGGTTGGACACACACTTATATGTTCTGATCCATTATGAGGTGAGACATGTTCAGTACTGTGGCTGGACACACATATGTTCTGATCCATTATGAGGTTGTTCTACTGATCCATTATATGTTCTGATCCATTATGAGGTGAGACATGTTCAGTACTGTGGTTGGACACACACTTATATGTTCTGATCCATTATGAGGTGAGACATGTTCAGTACTGTGGTTGGACACACACTTATATGTTCTGATCCATTATGAGGTGAGACATGTTCAGTACTGTGGTTGGACACACACTTATATGTTCTGATCCATTATGAGGTGAGACATGTTCAGTACTGTGGTTGGACACACACTTATATGTTCTGATCCATTATGAGGTGAGACATGTTCAGTACTGTGGTTGGACACACACTTATATGTTCTGATCCATTATGAGGTGAGACATGTTCAGTACTGTGGTTGGACACACACTTATATGTTCTGATCCATTATGAGGTGAGACATGTTCAGTACTGTGGTTGGACACACACTTGTATGTTCTGATCCATTATGAGGTGAGACATGTTCAGTACTGTGGTTGGACACACACTTGTATGTTCTGATCCATTATGAGGTGAGACATGTTCAGTACTGTGGTTGGACACACACTTGTATGTTCTGATCCATTATGAGGTGAGACATGTTCAGTACTGTGGTTGGACACACACTTGTATGTTCTGATCCAACATGTTCAGTACTGTGGTTGGTTGGACACACACTTATATGTTCTGATCCATTATGAGGTGAGACATGTTCAGTACTGTGGTTGGACACACACTTGTATGTTCTGATCCAACATGTTCAGTACTGTGGTTGGACACACACTTGTATGTTCTGATTATATGTTCTGATCCATTATGAGGTGAGACATGTTCAGTACTGTTGGTTGTTCTGATCAACATGACACTTATATGTTCTGATCCATTATGAGGTGAGACATGTTCAGTACTGTGGTTGGACACACACTTATATGTTCTGATCCATTATGAGGTGAGACATGTTCAGTACTGTGGTTGGACACACACTTATATGTTCTGATCCATTATGAGGTGAGACATGTTCAGTACTGTGGTTGGACACACACTTATATGTTCTGATCCAACATGACACTTATATGTTCTGATCCATTATGAGGTGAGACATGTTCAGTACTGTGGTTGGACACACACTTATATGTTCTGATCCATTATGAGGTGAGACATGTTCAGTACTGTGGTTGGACACACACTTATATGTTTGGACACACACTTATATGTTCTGATCCATTATGAGGTGAGACATGTTCAGTACTGTGGTTGGACACACACTTATATGTTCTGATCCAACATGACACTTATATGTTCTGATCCATTATGAGGTGAGACATGTTCAGTACTGTGGTTGGACACACACTTATATGTTCTGATCCAACATGACACTTATATGTTCTGATCCATTATGAGGTGAGACATGTTCAGTACTGTGGTTGGACACACACTTATATGTTCTGATCCATTATGAGGTGAGACATGTTCAGTACTGTGGTTGGACACACACTTATATGTTCTGATCCAACATGACACTTATATGTTCTGATCCATTATGAGGTGAGACATGTTCAGTACTGTGGTTGGACACACACTTATATGTTCTGATCCATTATGAGGTGAGACATGTTCAGTACTGTGGTTGGACACACACTTGTATGTTCTGATCCATTATGAGGTGAGACATGTTCAGTACTGTGGTTGGACACACACTTATATGTTCTGATCCATTATGAGGTGAGACATGTTCAGTACTGTGGTTGGACACACACTTGTATGTTCTGATCCATTATGAGGTGAGACATGTTCAGTACTGTGGTTGGACACACACTTATATGTTCTGATCCATTATGAGGTGAGACATGTTCAGTACTGTGGTTGGACACACACTTATATGTTCTGATCCATTATGAGGTGAGACATGTTCAGTACTGTGGTTGGACACACACTTATATGTTCTGATCCATTATGAGGTGAGACATGTTCAGTACTGTGGTTGGACACACACTTATATGTTCTGATCCAACATGACACTTATATGTTCTGATCCATTATGAGGTGAGACATGTTCAGTACACGGCCATTTACCTAGATCACGAACGTTCACACACACACACACACACACACACACGCACACACACACGCACACACATGCAACCGCAGACAACCCTCTGTCCTTTCCTGTCCAGTCCAGTTGAACAGCAGGAGACAGGCAGGTAAACTAGAAGTCAGGGATTATACTGGGATTGTCTGGGTTTTACATACTCCCTGTGTGTGCAACTCCAGCCACCGACAGCTGAGTTTAGCAAAACATTCTCTAAAGCCTTGAAAGGAAAAGCTTGAGTCAGGCAGTCAGAGCTGTGACTTGTCCGTTTCCTTTTCAAGGGGCTTTCTGACTCTCTGAGAAATTGTGTGGACTTTCACAGTTTAATTGTGCAAATAATAGCAGTATACTTGAAACTTTTCAAGATAAAGTGTGTGTGTTTGGGGCGTGTTTGGAGCGTGTGTTTGGTCTGGGTGTTAGGTCAGTGTGTTTGGTCAGTGTGTTTGGTCAGTGTGTTTGGTCAGTGTGTTTGGCCTGACAGGATTTCTCGATTCAAATAATTACCTTTGTGAGAAATTAATTTCAGGAAATGTTACTACTCCATTTTATATTTCAGTAATGTATCTGATTCTCACATTCTCATATCTCCTGCGATATCACAGATATACAGTATCTCCTGAGCTATCTCCTGAGCTATCTCCTGTTGCATTTTTTAAATATGTCAATGTTATAATAAAACATCAAATGGTGTGTCTAATTTGCTTGCTCTGTTCCAAATTGGCTTTCCGTGTTACAGATAGATGTGAGTGACAAAGGCAACAAACGTTTCACTCCTGTTTTATTGTTAAGGACATTCGTCTGTGTCTTTCCTGTTGTGCTGGTACTCACTGAGATGGTCACTGAGAAGATCTCTGTCAAACGTTCAGTTCCCTATCTTGGAGACAGAATGAGCTGGTACCCTGTGTGCTATTCTCGAGCTGTGTGGGATGTGTCTGTTCTACATCTCTGTGTGAACACACCTAAATGCTGCTAGTTGTTTATGGTGCATTATGGGTGCATTAAGGACAAGATTGTATTTTCTTATTTTTTTTCTGTGGAGTCTTTAGTTGAGAGAGTGCTGCGAAAATGTAGACATTTTACATATTATCTAGCCCTCCGTCATTTCCCTTACTTTCTTCGAGAATTATCTCCGTGTACAAACTACAAAGTCACGGTACATTGTAAATGCTTCCTGTTGATAATTAGGAGAAATAACAACACGGAGGATCAGGGTTATCTATGACGACTTATAAGTCAAACCAACGTGGAATGCTAAGACTCGCGGGACGGCGTACGGGAAGCAAACAGAGAGATAAACAGTCAAGAGTGGAGAGGAATGACCAGGAACCCTTAACTCAATGAGGACTGGGGAATGTTATGCTGGTGATATGTTGTGGGTGGTGATTGTCTAGAATACAATGCTGGTGATGACTCATGCTGGAACAACAACCGATTTATATGTGTTCGGAACGGAATGCCTGAGGAGAAGTGGTCTGGCTCAGCGAAAGTCCAGTAAGTAAGTTACACCGGCTCTTGATGATGCTTGTATAATAACTCATTGGATTTCTTCTGTATAAGGAAAGGGTGTTTTGTGTGTTAGTTTAATTAGGCATGGATACCCAGTGGCGAGAAACAAAAAAAACGTGACGTGCTTCACCTCTCTTTGGCACAGGTTATTTGATTATTCATTAGAATAGAAAAACAAACATTCTGTTTGCCGTAGAAATCCTTAATGAGCCCAGTCAATTAGACGACAGAGAAGTTCGACTGAGTGACTGAGATGACCCGCCGAACTCTGACCTTTTCTCTAATCGCAACCGGATGTTACCTCGACAGGCACCGAGTTTTCTCAGTTCGTTCACCTTTGCTTCCCTGTTTACATGTTAACATGAGCACTGACCTACAGCTCAGCCGGCCCGACCAAAAACACGTACATTGCGGTCTACAGCAAAATGTGTAAAAAACACTTCTGATTGGCGAGCCGTCCAACACAGGACATATGTGTAATGACGGCGCATTAAGGGGAGATGTCTAGATCAGATGACCGTGCTGACAGATGCTGTGGTCTAATTTAAACCTCCATGCTCCACGTTCCAACTGGAGACCACAAGCCCACAGTTCAGTCTGAGTTAGTCAATCTAGCCCGATGACCATTTCCTGGTTTCCCCTAAAACAAGATATGAACACATCCTGTGATAATATCAACCATTCACGGCACTGGACACATCAGTGTAGGTAATTGACAACATGGACAGCCTTATCGGAGAAATAGTGATTCAAGCAGATTATCACGAACGCCTTCAGGTTTTACAGTCGCAACACTTCACTCGATTAAATGTTTTTTTCCGTGTACGTTTCACAGTCTGTCTCGTAATAACCAGACTTACCATTTAAAATCCCAGCGATAAACGATCCTTGCTACAGATGTGGTAGGTGTGTGAGGGTGTGTGAGGGTGTGGAGGCTGCGATTTCAGGCCCAGAGGGGCGGGAGAACTGGAGACACAGAACCATGTAATTTCCAGCCTATTCAACAGAACAACTAAACGTGGGCACAGGGTGCAGGAATGAAGGGAGAGGAGGTTAAGAGCAGGATATGTAAGCTATTGTTTCACAAGGACTTGGCCTCGCGTTTCCCTGGAGACCCGAAGAATTATCAACACACCCTTATCTTCGGTTTTCATATAATTCATAAAATAAAAATGTTTATTTAAAATACTGTACACGGTTAATATAAGCAAAGTCCAGTTCCATCCTCCTGCGTGTCTTAAATCAGGAGATGTAACATTATGGTAATCTCTTCTTATGGACTTCCTGTGTTATAAGTTTAAAAGGTGACCGAGCAGCAGTGGTTGCAATATTTATTAACTCATCTGGCTAATCATGTCTGAGGAACTCAACAAATCAGTTGTTGACAGTAATTCCCGATTATGAGCAAGTGATCCTGTAGTCTTCACTACCCTGAGCTCGGCACAAACTGCTTAACTACGCTTTTTTGAACGGCAATTGCACCTGAATATATTGTTTGTTAAATGCCAAAACAAGCTTTCAGTGAGAAAAGCGGGTCAAATCGTTTGAGATCTCCATCACACATCTCTCTCTCTCTCTCTCTCTCTTTCTCTCTCTCTCTGGCCTTAACAACCACCCGGAGATTTAAAGGCCTCTCATATAGGCACATCCTGCCCTGTTCCTCTGCTTGTCTGCTTTGGTATTGCATACGTCAGGTTAGGCAAATGTCTAAACCACATCTTGACACCTCAATGCACTTGTAAAGGAAATCAGAATGAGTCCTGGCCTCGGCACTCAGACATGGGAGACTGATCTCTTTTCCTCGGGGGACTTGGAGAGGAGTTGTTATCTGGCCGCGGGGCCCTGGAAAGGGATCTCCAACAGGGTCTCTGAGATGCACTCCTCAAGCCTCCTTCTGGCTGGTAATTGTTGCCTCGGCTTATCGTCTTTAGACATATGATATGCCAAGTCACCGGTAACTAAATATACAAGGCAATGGGACTTTATTTACGACTTGTTTGCACTTAAACCCCATTTTGTACAAATTACTGGGAATGTGTCCAACTGGAGGGACGGTGTACTGTTTATTTATCTGCAACGGACAAGCGGATGGTTTGGGGCCCAATTCCAACAATTTATAAACTCTGGCTGACTTAAAGGGGGGGCGCTGTAATGAAGAGGTCGTTTGAAAGCTATTGAAAAGCATTTATTGTATTGTGTGCTCGATGTGAATGGAAAACTACTGCTACGGAATAAAATATTACCATTGTTACCCCGTACTTTAACAGCAAAAAGATTTAAGTATACACTATTATATGAATATATATATATATATATACATACATATTGGGTTTATTAAACATTCAACTGAGAGTCTATTCGTTGCATTACATGACAGTTTCTAGTAAGAATGGCCAATACTCGCTATCATCAATCCAGGGTTCAGATGTGTGTGTCGTAGACCAGGGTTCAGATGTGTGTGTCGTGGTTCAGATGTGTGTTGTGCCCTGAAACATGTACTGTGTATACAAGGTCTGTAAAAAAAAAATCACATCGTGAATAGATCATCAGGTGGCTTTTATTCTTTGAAGTTTTGACTCTTTCCGATACATGAACAAGTTGTTATGACAACGCAGGCATGCTAAATTCGACGCTTTTGATTTGTGTATGGAACGTGACGCCGTTTGTGGCTTTCTAAGAAGCAGCCGTCATGATCAAAGTTGTCGTGAACCCAGCGATAACTTAATCCCCCAGCTAATAAACAAGGTTCTGGTTTCACAGCGGCTTAACGTGTTTTCAAGTGTGCTCGTGTGTGTGGCGGTGTAAGTGGAATGTGTGTGTGTGTGTTAGGCACGGACTTCTTCGTTGATATCCTGTTCTGTGTTTTTGATGTTGGAAACAGCACAGGCATTCGGGCTTACCTCAGCCTAAGAGGAAAGACCTGAGGTACCTACGTGTCTGAGGCAACGCTGTGTGTCGTCCGAACTGAGCTACGAGCGCTGTTAGCAGACGGGCACCAGGGCTTCAGGGCACACTACTACTGTCTCAATGGGTGGGTACTGTCACTGCACTGGGGAAGACTGAGCTGAGATATGCTCCATTAGCTGAGATACTATAAGACTCAGGTTATGTCCAACGAATTTCAGGATGTGAAAAGACAGTTGTTCAGGCTTCCTCAGTCATTCTGCAGTGTGTGTGTGTGTGTGTGCGTGTGTGTGTGTGTGTGCGTGTGCGTGCGTGTGCGTGTGCGTGCGTGTGCGTGTGCGTGTGTGTGTGCATTTAACTCTTTGTGATGCTACTGTCTTTCCACCTTGCCAGACCTTTTGGAATTAACGTACTGCAACGCTTTCAGCAATGCTCCTTTGTGGCCAAAACTTCAGCTCCCTCCTCTAGAAAAATAGCTTCCCATAGATTATTTCTGAAATGCTTTATGCAATTGCAGAATTAGACGCCGCACACATCGTTATTATAACAGTAAGTGGTGATGTGAGAGGGTTAGAATTACTAACGTCAGAAATACGAGCTCACGTCCTGAGCGTCAGCCCTGTCACACTCAGGAACGTGTTGGTAATACGGAGGCGTGTCCTGGAAGACTGTGTGCGTGTGTGTGTGTGTGGGTGTGTGTATGGCACAGCCCTGTCACACTCAGGAACGTGTTGGTAATACGGAGGCGTGTCCTGGAAGAGTGTGTGTGTGTGTGTGTGTTTGGCACAGCACTTGAAGACGTGCTCTAGAGTGTGTGTGTCGGTGTGTGTGTGTTATAAGTTTTTTGTTTATCTGTGTGTGACACGTGTGTGTGTGTGTGTGTGTGTGTGTATGGCACAGCCCTGTAACCCACCCAGAGCACTGAACAAACACCTGTTTCCAATTACACCACATACCAGAATCCACTTACTCAAGCCAATAAACACTCTCGTCCAGTTTGAAATACTGTACTTTAAAGCCATAAGCAATCGGCTCACAATTCTCCCCTCAAGAATGTTAATAATTTTCCACTCTACATCGGGTGCTTTTAGAAAAGGAATGTTCTACAGTCCCATTAAAGAGCCCTTTATAAAGATCTCTTTACGTGACAAACTCTACTGAAAAGCTTCAATGTCCACTTCAGAAGCCCTCAGAGAAAACGAATGAAATGTATACATCGGTTACTGCTAGTGTCTCCGGATAAGAGCGCCTGTGGAATGAGATAATCCTAAGTGTATCATTTGACTGTACCAGATGACTGAATACCACCCGAGTTCCTGTTGAACGTCAACATGTCTCCTTCACTCCTACTGTCTTCTGCCGAACCGTCATGACCTCCGAGAAGACCGGAGTAACCCGGCACTTCAGACGGGACCAGGGCGCTGTCTCCGCTTGTTACGGTGCGGAGTTTCCGTGAGAAAAGGCGTCCGGAATACCGGGCAACTGTAGAAGGCGGTGCGGCGGAGCAATGAGCAACGTAAGTGTGATCTGGCTTCGAGTGTCACTGACACGGCCTGGTGACAAACGCACGCAGTCGCACCGCTGCCCTGAATGTTTCACAACGGAGACATACTCTTTACCATATGTGATGGCGTATTTCTCTACACGTAACCATGGAAACGGTATATATGTTGTATGGTGCCTTTATTTACCTGTCTCAATGGGTGGGTTCTGAGCGGGGTTTCCACCTGACACGTCGGTATTCTGACCGCACCATCAGCAGGTCTGCAACTAGAGGACTTTCATGGAAACAGACGGGTTTATTACTTCTAATTAACTACCCAGCTGCCCACAAAACCAGGCTCTCTGGGTTACGTTTTACGATGAAAGTTACAAGTAGAGGTTCCCGAAGTGTGTGAGCGTGTTTGTGTTTTGGCCAGAAATCCCGGCAAGAATAGGAATACATGGAACGGTTGACCTTCTGCTGGCACTCATAATAAAACCTTTTTTCCGCTTTGGGTTTAGGTGAAGCGAGAAATGTATCATTAGTGTTGGAATTAGAATGAGGTGTTAGGAGTTTAGCTGAAGGGAATTGTTGGTGTGTGTGTGTGTGTGTGTGTGTGTGTTTGTGTGTTACTGAGGTTTAACCAGACTGAATACTGTGGTTTAACCAGACGGAATACTGTGGTTTAACCAGACTGAATACTGTGGTTTAACCAGACTGGATACTGTGGTTTAACCAGACTGAATTCTGTGGTTTAACCAGACTGAATACTGTGGTTTAACCAGACTGGATACTGTGGTTTAACCAGACTGAATTCTGTGGTTTAACCAGACTGAATACTGTGGTTTAACCAGACTGAATACTGTGGTTTAACCAGACTGGATACTGTGGTTTAACCAGACTGAATTCTGTGGTTTAACCAGACTGAATTCTGTGGTTTAACCAGACTGAATACTGTGGTTTAACCAGACTGGATACTGTGGTTTAACCAGACTGAATTCTGTGGTTTAACCAGACTGAATACTGTGGTTTAACCAGACTGAATACTGTGGTTTAACCAGACTCAACCCTAAGGCAGATGTCTGCATGTGTTTGTTAATATATTGGTGAGTATATAAATGCATCTGATTGAACCAGGCTACATCCCTAAGGCAGATGTCTGCATGTGTTTGTTAATATATTGGCCTGATTAATGGATCGAGAAGACCCGAGCCAGAGGATCAACTGGGAACAAAATGCAGTGGCGTAACACGCAAGAGGACGACTGAATACAAGGCTTTTGAAAAATAATTCTTCCTCCCCTGTTTGGCCCCATCTGGCGGGTAAACAGAGAGCGGGCGTTATTCGGCTGCGGCCAAAGGTGCGACTGTGGAGGCTGGCTCGGTTAATCCCGCAGAACCGCAGAGAAAGGAGGAAAGAGATTAAGAGTTCAGCCCGGTCTCCCTGAGGGCCAAGACATCCATGTTGGGGTAGAAAGGGAAAGCCTTGCTCCCCCCCCCCCCACCTTCGTTGGAGATCCCCTCTTCTTCATTGTCCCGTCACGAAGGCCAGCTGTCAAGTTTTCATAAGGATGTAGGGATGAAGGAGGGAAAGAAGCCTTAAATAGGGTGTGGCCGTCTCCTTGTGTCTGTTGGTTGGCTTTTTAAAGGCCCCCTACTGGTGCAATTTATATGACTCCAGGGTTATAAGCACTATATTTTTAGAGCCCAATTATCCATGTGTTCATGTCCTGTATAATAATCACATCGACCAACTATCTGTTCTGAAACAACTGCTTGAGGCGTGGATCAGTCTATACAATAACTATACAAATCATGTTAAGGTGCTGATTTTCCAATAACCACACTAGCAGTGCAACTGAAAAAGGAGTATAATATTTGTACTTGCATGCCAGACTTCAATTGAGAAGAAAAGTATTTGATTATGCCTAGAATCACATTAGTGGAACAGTTACGATGAACATATGATGAGAAAGTGAGATTTAGGTGTGCGAGAGAGAGAGATTAAGGTGCGAGAGAGAGAGATTAAGGTGCGAGAGAGAGAGATTAAGGTGTGAAAGAGAGAGCGATTAAGGTGTGAGAGAGAGTGATTAAGGTGTGAGAGAGAGAGAGTGATTAAGGTGTGAGAGAGTGAGGGAGAGAGATTAAGGTGTGAGAGAGAGATAGAGATTAAGGTGTGAGAGAGAGAGAGATTAAGGTGTGAGAGAGAGAGAGAGAGTGAGAGAGAGATTAAGGTGTGAGAGAGAGATAGAGGTTAAGGTGTGAGAGAGAGAGATTAAGGTGTGAGAGAGAGACAGATTAAGGTGTGAGAGAGAGAGAGAGATTAAGGCGTGAAAGAGAGAGTGATTAAGGTGAAAGAGAGAGAGATTACGGTGTGAAAGAGAGAGAGAGAGAGATTAAGGAGAGAGAGAGATTAAGGCGTGAAAGAGAGATAGAGACTTTAAAGCCCAGGTGTGGACACAGACCACTGCGAGCTATCTCACCTGGATCCAGAACACTTCTACCCTGTTATGGGAGACTGGGAGGGGGCGTGGATCCTTTCCCGGGTCTCCTCTCACAGCTGGGCAGCAGTGTTCTGTTGGTGGTCCGCTCGCTCACACACCTGCTCGCCCGTGGATAACTGGGCGATCGCCACGCCGCGTCGAGCGTAACAGCTGCGGCACAATAACAGGGCAGATATTCAGAGCCGGGCCTGACACCGTTTAACACCCGGGCTTTAACGGCCTCGCTGCGTCAGAGGTATTTCTGCGGTCAGCCTCTTTGTGGGCAGGTGTTGTTGTGGACCCCACGGGACACAGACGAGTTAGGCTAATGACACCTGATCAGAACACATCACTGAAAAGGCCGCTGGTGTTGTTGTGGATGAATAATGCAGAAAGAGGGCGATGTGTTTTCGGCTGCCGAGCTGATAGATTTTCCGTTCTACTCCTCCTCTCTCACTCACTTTCACTCGTTTTTCATTTTTCTCACTTTTTCTCATTGTCTCATTTTTCTGCTTCTCCTTTTCTCTCCTCGGAAAGTCTGTCCGGGTTGAGACCAATTAACTAATGGATCTTGTATCAAACCCCACCCCCTGTATCAAACCCCGCCCCTGTATCAAACCCCGCCCCCTGTATCAAACCCCGCCCCCTGTATCAAACCCCGCCCCCTGTATCAACCCCCCCCATATCAGACACACACAACCTGTTACTGATCTCATCACCTCTATAAATCTCCCCCACATCTTTCCCAGGACATTATCATCAAGTTTCTTTTTTGAAACACACCCCAGATCCATTCTACCGTGGCGTCTCAGTCTCGAACTTGCCAACTGCTTGATTTCGTCAGGAGGGTACTTCTAAACACGGCTCCATTTCTAATGTAATCTGTGACATGCTTATATCTTGGTTATACTGTGCTAGAGCTCTGCCCCATGTTCATCAGTGTGTGTGTGTGTGTGTGTTCTTCATTTGTCTCCGTATATCACGTTTCCCAGGCGGGACGATGGGACTGGGCTCTGTTCCTCACTTGGCCTCCTTATATGGGCTGAATCAGAGGGAGTGTGCCCCTGGCATCAGCCATGGTGTCCCAAATTGCTTCCTATTCTCCATGAATGATGGTCAAACTAAGAGAATAGGGTGCTATTTGGGACAGAGATAATCACTACACGGGAGAAAATTTAACCTAACTATCAGACATGCTGCTACCTAAGATACTGTATATTCTCCTGGGAAATGTCTGGAGTTACTTATAGTACACTGTCTCCACTGTCAAGAAGCAGCCATCTTCTGCATGTTGGTAACCAGTTGTGTTGGCATATCATAGGACAGCTCATCAAAATGTGTTCACCACCAACACACAGTCATAGGGTGTCAAACGCATAGGGTGTCAAACGCATAGGGTGTCAAACGCATAGGGTGTCAAACACATAGGGTGTCAAACACATAGGGTGTCAAACACATAGGGTGTCAAACACATAGGGTGTCAAACACATATGGTGTCAAACGCACAGGGTGTCAAACGCACAGGGTGTCAAACACACAGGCTGTCAAACACATAGGGTGTCAAACACACAGGGTGTCAAACGCACAGGGTGTCAAACGCACAGGGTGTCAAACACATATGGTGTCAAACGCATATGGTGTCAAACGCACAGGGTGTCAAACGCATAGGGTGTCAAACACATAGGGTGTCAAACGCATAGGGTGTCAAACGCATAGGGTGTCAAACACATAGGGGGTCAAACCCATAGGGTGTCAAACACATAGGGGGTCAAACACACAGGGTGTCAAACACACAGGGGGTCAAACACATAGGGGGTCAAACACATAGGGGGTCAAACACATAGGGGGTCAAACACATAGGGGGTCAAACACATAGGGGTCAAACACATAGGGGTCAAACACATAGGGGGTCAAACACATAGGGGTCAAACACATAGGGTGTCAAACACATAGGGGGTCAAACACATAGGGTGTCAAACACATAGGGTGTCAAACACACAGGGTGTCAAACACATAGGGGGTCAAACACATAGGGTGTCTGCCCCTGGAGATCTTCAAGCACCATGTACAGCCTATTATTCTACACTTGTCCCGTAAGATTAGTCTGCTAACCATCCAGGATTGTCCCAGAAAGACGATCCACAACATAATGACGCTGCAGTATTTCCAAAGTCCTCTAAAGACCACTTGGACTGGCAAAGTAGAATTCATGAAAGCAGGTTTCCAGACTGTAATATAGAAAAAACACGTGACTAATTCACCATTGACTTATGATAATCGGTGACATTTTCTTGGGTTGCACGATGTCCAGCTGTTGCCCATTAACGATTTCACGTAAACAGTCACAGGATTTGCAAGTTAATTGCAAACATTAAAATATGTACTTAAAATGTGGGTCTATTTGTTCTTCGTTCTGTCACGTGAGTTGAATGAGAACAGATCGAAATTTCCATCATTGACCTGGATGGGTCAGAATAGTTCCAAAGAAACGTTGTGTTTAGAGATTGTGTTCTTGCGAAATCCCCCCCGTGAACATACTGACAAAACCACTGGAGTTCCTGGGTTCCCCTGGCTCCCACTTTGACAGAGCAAAACAAGACAGAGGGACAGAAGACCAAAACATGTTCCAGCGTGTCCCTGGTAGACATCCTTCCCACCTTCTCCATCACTAGCTTGGTTCTGGAAGCCACCACATGCTCAACGCTTCGAAGACCGTAGCCGTCCTGCGTCCACAGCGACTAGGAAGTGTTCGGATCGTCACTGATCCCGCCCACCTCTGTCAAATACTTCTCCTCTGGAAGAAGGAAGGCGGGCCAATCAGGAATTAACCAATCATCTGCCTGCCGAAGACTAACAGGACTCATACTGGCCACACCAAAACGCATCGATAACCCGGATGAAACTGTAAACGTGTAAATCGGCACATCAACTCCAAATAGAGTGTATTTGAAATATTGAACTGTAAGTCACTCGTATAATTTTTCTTCCTCCAAACCTTACTTGCTGTTGTAATCAGTCACGCAGGTTATGTCTGTGTATGTTGTCCACTACTAGCAGAATCTTAACGTAAAAAAAACATCCTTAGCATGTCCAAATGTACCTAGGGAATCAAGGCTATTCAAGTTATATTTCAAGACACTTTCTGCCCTGGGTTTCAATTGGAACTCGTGCTTGCGGACAGCGGTGTGCGATTTGACACGAGTCCCCCATGTTATCAATGACACAGTTGTGTCTTTAAAATAAAGTTTCTGTCTCCGTGTGAAACCATGCGTCCATTCTAATGGGCTCGACGGCTGTTAACCTGAACCAGAAGGTTAATCTGTCTGGAAAAGGTCGTAGGATTTTGGTTCCTTTTCATACTCGGTTATGTGACCTCCTGAGTGAAGGTATTTGTGAAGGATGTGAACAGTGGCCTTATTCAGGCCCCCGATCGGCCCCCATCGGCACCAGGGCAGCAGCCAGTCAGCATATCACCACATTACCAATAGAAATACACTCTGTATATATTTATACATCTATTTATAAATGTAAACATTGTGTGTTCAAAAACACACGTCTGGAAATTGTGAGAATGCATCCTATTCAATGTTACGGATTGATTAGAAACGACTGCTGCAGCATGCCAGCGACCAGCACAGTCATGCTACGTAGCACACAGAACATATGAGATGATTAGAGGCTCAAACAGGCTTATTTCATTAGACAAACACTAATGGCAACATAAAAGCTAACGGGATTGTAGTCTGTGTTTTTCCGTTGCAGTTCATTTGAAAGGCTTTTAGGGTTTTTAATTATCACTCACAGATCGCAGACCAGTCTAGCCTTGGTCAATTAAAAATTATGTATGTTTTTTCTGTTGAAATTAGTCCTCTCTGAAGAGTGTGGGCCTATGTGTGTGTGCGTGCGCATGCACGTGTGTTCGCTGCAGTCGCGCACGTGTGTGTCGGCGCTCAGGAAATTCACATCAATCAAACTAACAACCCGGCCCATTTAGGTCCTTGACAAAATATTACGAGAACAAACTAAGTAATCTAATTGGTTGACTCTGAATTACCGTAAGGCCTCAACAATTGTCATCTGTTTTTTGGTTTTCGACTTTGTCTTATCTGATAACACATGTTCAATATGTTATTATCTATTTGGAATGTACATTTTCATTTGTGTGACAAGTTGCGACTGCCAAACTTCTTTCTTAAACGGTCGACTTAGAATTAATCCACATATTCCTTGGCCTGCAGCTTCTTGTCAGTTCATTTTTTTCATTCCTTCAGGCTCATGTAAACGTGATAGTAACTTTCCTCTTTGCTATGTGACTCTATACTAGAGGTTTACAGTGTGAACTCCCATTATTTTTTTAATTTAAAGGAGAGGCCACGACACAATCCAACGTGCACAGACATGGAAGGTTTCATCTCACTATTTTACCCAACGCTTCCGTTAAAGTGTCATTTAAAGGTGTTGTTGTGTGCATGTACTTCCATAGCAGCCACATTGGGCTGGAAAAACAATGAGGCCTACAGCAACCAGGGCAAACCAGACCTTCAACACACCTTGATCAAAGCAGTCATATTACCTATATGAGCTATATTACCTTCTTCAGGTGCTAGCATGTGAGCACTTCTCCAGCTGCTAGCGTGTTTGAAGCAGGCAGAACATCAGAATCTAGTGCATTCAAACTGTTTAAAGCAGGCCGAACATCAGAACCTAGTGCATTCAAACTATTTGAAGCAGGCAGAACATCAGAATCTAGTGCATTCAAACTGTTTGAAGCAGGCAGAACATCAGAATCTAGTGCATTCAAACTGTTTGAAGCAGGCAGAACATCAGAATCTAGTGCATTCAAACAGTTTGAAGCAGGCAGAACATCAGAATCTACTGCATTCAAACTGTTTAAAGCAGGCAGAACATCAGAATCTAGTGCATTCAAACTGTTTGAAGCAGGCAGAACATCAGAATATAGTGCATTCAAACAGTTTGAAGCAGGCAGAACATTAGAATCTACTGCATTCAAACTGTTTAAAGCAGGAAGAAAATACTTGATTCCGAACACAATAGAAGGCTTGAGGACGAGTGAGTCTGAGGCAGTGACCCAGAACTTTCACAACGGACCACACAAGGTTGGGTCCAGGGTCCAGCAGAGGAACCTGCAAACAGATCATGTTCTGGGACATGCCTAAAGGGCAATGTCCAATCCACCAACAATATCCTCCCTGCTGTCAAAACACCCACAGCCCAAGATGTCGTCTGTGTGGACGAGAATGAGAAGGTCAGAGAACCTATCTTCACCGTAGCCATTGGCGAGTTACCAAGCGACACACTGCAATCCTGGGGGTTCCTCTGTATCCCGAACAGGGCGTAAAATATACGGCTCCCGAACCGCTCGAGATATCACGTGTAACGTTCAAATATCAAATATAACGTTCAATTATATTTTCCACTGTTATGGGGTTAAAAATTATTTTAATATAAGATAAATGCAACGTTTCTGAGATTAAAAAAAATGCTGTCACTACCATCATGGATTAGTTTGCTTTTAATGACCACAGCGTGAAAACATTTAGGCAATAAATACAGAAAGGGACAAATGAAACCCAATGAAAGCAACGAACGAAAACAACGAGAACCAACACCTGCGAGTGTCCAGGGCGAAAATCCCTCTATTCTCATCGGTAGTTAACGAGAAGCGGATTGGACCTTCCACCTAAACACCTGAGATCATAGCTTCTCCCCTTTTGGAAATGTACCTAGGACTTACCATCTGAATAACACAAGTGAACGAGACTATTAAGACACACATTAGCCAGTGTTCGGATAAAATCCCTATAACCCGGCGTTTTTGTCGGCGGAGCGACGTTTTTATTAAGCTGAATTTATGAGCCCTTCGCTTATGTTCTTCGATTGGGTTGTTAGCGTGGAAGGTGGACTGCGGCGAAGGAAAATAAGAGCTTGTTTCTTTGTGCAGAGTGGCGTTTGGGCAGTCGGTCTGAGACAGCCAGTTAAACGCACACAGCAGGGCGGGTGTACCCTGGGGGTGTCTGGGTAATTGCTGGCGAGTCATGAAGGGCAAATGGAATGTTAACACTACCCTGGGGTCGCCTGCGTCACGAGAGCTCTCTCGCACACACACACACACACACACAAGTGCTTTGAGAGCCTCTCACTCTCCAAACGCCCCAGAAGATTTGCAACAGAGCCAACTGTGTTTTTGTTTTCTCTCTTCAAAACCTCATTAGCCTTTCGCCGTTTCCCCCTTTTAGGACCTTCACTTCGTGTCCACGTTTTTTTTATGGCTGGTTGGGGTTATCATTGCCGCTGAGTGTTTCTGCATGAAAGGGTGTGGAAAAAAAACAAAGACAAGCCCATGTGTCCGTTGCGTGTCTGTCTACGAAGAAAAGCACAATCATCAATTTTGAAAACGGATAATTCGGTTTTCTTTAGTTTGGAGCCTAACAATGACCATGAGAGTTGTGTTAGAGTCAACAGACCGATCTGAGCAGGTTCTGTTGACCTACGGTGACACCAAAGCATCGTTACCTGCAGCATTCCAGCCGTCCCACCTACTTCCTTGTCATGGAAGAGCGATCGGCCGTAAAGCATGTGGAAGACGGGGGACAACTGACCATCAACCTGGTTGTGAAGTGAAGATTAAGATCTGGCTCATGAATCACTATAACAATTTAATTTGTGCTTGTCATCTCCCGGCACTCCGTACCTTAATGAAGCTGCCGTAGGTGGTCGATGTGTTTCTTCCCGGCATGCCTAGTGTACTGTTGAACTTTGGCCCCTGGTGACCTCTGACCTTCAAGCACTGGGTCTCTCAGGTGAAGGAACGCCCACATGCCCTCCCTGGCCTCCCTCTCCGGGCGGTTCCCAGTCGGCCCTAAGGCTCCATGGAGACAAACTACACGCCATGACGAAATCCATACTGACTTCGAAGCCCTGGACATATTGCAACGCTGAGACCAGCGAATCCCACCGTGCCATTCAGGAGACATTTCAGACTCGTGGTAAACACTTTAGTTGTTGCGAAACTGTTGTTTTGTTCAGTTCAGGGGAATTGAATGTGAGATAAGAGAAGAATACATGCCTCTCGGACACGTAGAATGGAGGGATGACATCAGGTCCACTTATACAGGGCTCCTAGCGATGGTAATTAATGTCAATGTAAACGTCATGCAACACGTGACTAGTGACAAAAGTCACCTGGTAGGCCAACCACCCGTCGAAGTACATCTTGCCTTCAGTCACACGCAGGCTTGATAGGCAAGGTGACGGCATTTTAGAACTAAAAAAGCAATTTGTTTTCAGTTAAATGTTGTCAATGGAAAATGGGTTTCTGCACAGATTCATTGAGCGTTGCGAATATTTTACATAGTATATTTTACATAGAACATAGTAACCCCTCCCCCGGTTACAAATTCGTTTTTGCGTTTTCATTTTCTCTCCTCAAGCCCTTAAAGTCACTTCACGGATGTGTTTTTGGTTTGCTTCAGATGAAGAGAAGGAAACCTCCTACATGTCAGAAATACAATAACTGCGGTCTCTCGATTGTGGGTACTCTCCGTCTCACAGCAGACTGAGGAATGCATTGACCTTTCTGAACAAAACACAACGAATCTGCGGGAGGAGAATGTCTGCACCCCAGACATGGGAGTCATGAAGACACGTCCTTCAGAGTGATGTCACAGCCCGTAGCCCGAGTCGCTGTGTGAATGAGCACCTCCGGACACAATCAAACAGTCGAAATGTGGAAAATACGTTCTCTCTGGGGGTTACTGTGGTGGATAAGAAGAGAGATTTGATCTATTTCCGCCGGTGATGTATCCAGGGCTAGGGGAACAGGGGTGACAAATACAGTACAGTTACAACCACAGCACTCGGTCAGGATTGCGTGTCGGTGGTTGATGAAAGCCCTGCTTGTTGGTTTGCTTTGCGTGTCCCAACTGGCATCCTGTGAGTGTCGTTTGGGGTGTAGCCCGTGACTCCTTGCGTGGTGGGAGAACCGCTTCCTACCACAACAAGGCACATAACTAGCGGAGGGTCCTGGCCAAAGCCAGGGGAGGGCTGCCCCAGTCAGACACTCACATCCGCTGGACACTGTGCTGGAAATCATATTAAGATCCCGTGAGACCGGAGTGGAATGGATCTGGGCTTTTCCACAACAAACCTTTCCAATGTTCTGGAGGTTGGTATCTAGGCTACACCGACGACGGATAACGGACGAGACAGAAACAAAACTTTTTTATTGCGTTTTATTACATTTTCCCTTCCATATTTCCCACTTTTCTTGGCACTGTAAGCACACTTCCAATGCCCCCAGAGAGAGAGAGGGAATGAGCGAGATAGTCCGTCTTTATGATAATATGTCACATCGAAATAAACTAATAGAGACGGTAACATAGAGAGACTCAGAAAGAGAGAGAGAGACCGTATCATTGATCATCGCAGACAACCAGACAAAGGTAATTCTTTGTAGAAACAAAACGTGGAAGAAAGTTACTTTAATAAAATGACACTTAAAGAAAGACGTACCTTCGTCAGAGAGAAACTGTGAGAAAGAGGAGAGATGAGCCAAAGGGTGTCTCCTTCATCCAACATGAAACATATGCTAGAAGACTTTGTAAATAGCGGCCTCCAGAAACCTGCTGATAGAACAACAGAGAGCAGGCCAATCTGTCTCTCCCTACCTATTCTGGGAATCAGACTTGAGGAGCACATCTCGCCCATCAGCCATGCTGAGACATTACAGCTGAAGCACACAGCAGTCCAGTGGATTTGTTCGACTGTGGAACGGGGACCTCCGGTAGCCCGCCGACAGAACAACAGAAAATCGTTCACGTCACAGAGAACATGAGTGAATCATCTGAACGTCCTCACGGATGATGGAGAGTTCTTCTGAAACCTGGCCTGCATCGCGGGCCGCTTATTGGCCGCGCCAGAATCTCACCCTATCATCGGTAGCAGCCAGGTCTCTGGCATGGAGGTGTCTACCAGAATCTCCGTTCCGATAGGGGCGACCCCAAGGTCGTTCACAGTCACATAGGGGCACGTCAAAACATTGTAAACACAAACAGAGATAGTAAGGCTCATGCCGAACGCAAAGGGGCGAGGAGGGCAGCCCTGGCGCAAATATTCTTTATCTCTGGAGATTATCATCTCGGCCGTCAGAGATACTTGAGATGTCATCGCCACGCGTTCAAATGGGGAAATACCAATTAATGTCATCACCGGAGATCGGTTGTTGTTGGAGATACTTGAGATGTCATCACCACACATCCATACAGAGAAATTCCAACTGATGTAATCCCTGGAGATCGATTGTGTGGTAATGCCAAGAAAGCGTTAGGGTTTGGTTTAGTCTTACAGGGCAGACGGGTTGGTTTGTCTCTATATGTAATTTGTTGTTCTGAAGACTAATACGTAACTGTGTAACTAACCATCACTGTATGATTTTTTTTTCACTTTCCTTATTTACTTGACCAACTTAGTTTCTGTTGTTATTGCATTGTCATGAGGGAGCTGAAAATTTAGCATGTTGTTTGTTGCAACAAGCCTACAATAAATAATTTCCAAATGACAAATTAAATGTGAAACAATAAGATGTTTCCGTGAGATGAGGACAAAACATGACCAGTGACTTTATAGCAGCTCTTCTTTCTCAGACGTGCATTTAAGATCACCTCAACTGCCTGTAATGTCTGATGTCAGCAACACATAGCTTCAAGGTCTAAGGAACTCCTGTTCTTCTTTATTCTACAAGTTATCCAAACCACATACACGGTAGGATGTACTATTTAGGGCTTCTGTGCCGTCCAACGCATAGAAGTTCAATTACTAGAAAAGACACTCTCATTCAAGGCAATGTAACACAACTACAGGCTGTGTAGCTTCTGGTAGGCCTGTTCTATTTTTACGGCCCACGAGTCCGTGATGACGTGGTTAAGTTGCCCTGCGGCGTGGGAGGCCAAACCCCAGAGTTCCTGTAAGTGCTGGTGATATCACGTGAGGCTGTGGGACCTTAGGCACGACCATCTGGATGTGTAAGTGCAGGCCAAACGCCGGCAACAGAGACGGACAGACTTGCAATGACATGCCGACTGTTTCCATGACCGTCAGATGAGAGAATGTCATCGCCCGGGACGCCCAGAACATCTGAAGGATAATTGGAGTGTGATGAACGAAGGAAGGGAGAGAGTCGAGACAATGGAATGACGTGATGGGAGACAAGATCTGAAAAGACTAACGGATCAAATTGAACTGGCGCTCTCGGTCCAGATAGCGGTTTTAATGAACACACGAATTGTCATTAAATGTTATGTTTAGTCGAGGATTACAGAAAACGATCCCATGTGGAGAGAGTGTACGAGGTGAGATGAGACCGCATAGGATGGTGGAGACCGGAGACCCCTGCCCTCCTTCTTCCTCCTCTCCTCTGCCCTTCTTCCCTCCTCTCCTCTGCCCTTCTTCCTCCTCTCCTCTCCCCTCCGTCTTCCTCTCCTCTGCCCTCCTTCTTCCTCCTCTCCTCTGCCCTCCTTCTTCCTCCTCTCCTCTGCCCTCCTTCTTCCTCCTCTCCTCTGCCCTCCTCCTTCCTCCTCTCCTCTGCCCTTCTTACCTCCTCTCCTCTGCCCTTCTTCCCTCCTCTCCTCTGCCCTTCTTCCTCCTTTCTTCTGCCCTCCTTCTTCCTCCTCTCCTCTCCCCTCCGTCTTCCTCTCCTCTGCCCTCCTTCTTCCTCCTCTCCTCTGCCCTCCTTCTTCCTCCTCTCCTCTGCCCTCCTTCTTCCTCCTCTCCTCTGCCCTCCTCCTTCCTCCTCTCCTCTGCCCTTCCTACCTCCTCTCCTCTGCCCTCCTTCCCACCTCCTCCTCCATCACTCTCAGACATCTCCCTCCAGCTCCTGTTGGTAGTATTATCCCTATAATCTGACTCCACGTTTGGTTGGATGCTTAAATGCATTTTGTTGTACTGACCTTTTACAGTTTGATGAGATACATTAGTTTAGAAATGCTTGTCCTCTTCCCTATGTGTTTAACCGTAATGTAATGAGAAGGCTGTCATACATTTGGACATTGGCCTTTTTCAACACTTACAGGCCAGCGAGGTTCCCCTGTTACCCGTTGTTGGGACTGTTAACCAACTTACAGTTGTAGTTTTACCAGTGTGTGTGTGTGTGTGTGTGTGTGTGTGTGTGTGTGTGTGTGTGTGTGTGTGTGTGTGTGTGTGTGTGTGTGTGTGTGTGTGTGTGTGTGTGTGTGTGTGCGTGTGCGTGTGCGTGTGCGTGCGCGTGCGCGTGCGCGTGCGTGTGTGTGTGTATCCAAGACGCATTAGGATTCCTGTGAAGGTTTAGGACGCATGTGTTTAACAATGTTTCCCCTCCCAGACTGTTTCCTAACATTTGTGCCACACTGTTTTACACTTCATATTGCACAGAGAGAACGATCATACATTTTGGCGACGCACTGCCGCTGTGTAATTGAAAGAGTCTCAAACGAGCAGCCGTGATCCAGGTGTGTGTAAATACTGTTTTACAGGAACGCTGTAGCTTGAGAAAACAGTTTCTGTGCAGCTAGGAAGCTGTGAGGATGAAGGTGGGGGAATGAAAACAACTGGGCATGAATGCAGGGTCTCAGAGAGAGAGAGAAGAGATAGAGGAGAGAGAGGGAGAGAGAGGGGGGGGAGAGGGAGAGAGAGGGTGAGAGAGGAGGGGAGAGAGAGAGAGAGAGAGGAGAGAGGGAGGGAGAGGGAGGGAGAGGGGGAGAGAGAGAGAGAGGGGGAGAGAGAGGGGGAGAGAGAGAGAGGGAGAGAGAGGAGGGGAGAGAGAGAGAGAGAGAGGAGAGAGGGAGAGGGAGGGAGAGGGGGAGAGGGAGAGAGAGGGAGAGAGAGGAGGGGAGAGAGAGAGAGAGAGAGAGAGAGGGAGAGGGAGGGAGAGGGGGAGAGAGAGAGAGAGAGGGGGAGAGAGAGGGGGAGAGAGAGAGAGGGAGAGAGAGGAGGGGAGAGAGAGAGAGAGAGGAGAGAGGGAGAGGGAGGGAGAGGGGGAGAGGGAGAGAGAGGGAGAGAGAGGAGGGGAGAGAGAGAGAGAGAGAGGAGAGAGGGAGAGGGAGGGAGAGAGAGAGAGAGAGGGGGGAGAGAGGGGGAGAGAGAGGGGGAGAGAGAGAAGAGGGAGAGAGGGAGTGGGGGAGAGAGAGAGAGGGGGAAGAGAAAGGGGGAGAGAGAAGAGAGAGGAGGGGAGAGGGAGAGCTAGATAGAGTATTCTGCTCCATCGGAGTATTCTGCTTTGCAACACATACAAACACGTATCCGCCCCGTGTAAACTTTGCACTGCATTTCTGTTGACATTTTCATCAGGTAGAAAAAAACATGACATAGTGTTACATTTATGTTTTGAAATACAGATGTGTTTCTAGGGGGTTTTATTATCTCTTAATATAATTCTGAGCAGTTCTTATGCTCAGTTACAGTTCAGACAAGGGGGGGGTGACTTGTACCATTGTTGTATTCATATAAATGTAAGCAGACTCAATTAATTTACCGCTAACCCTTTAATTATTTCGCTCTATTCTATACACACACTGCTACGCATTTTTTTTAAGATGACATTTTCAAAGTACAAGTTTAACAAAAAAACGTGTTCTCAAAGTGAAACCACATGATGCATTCCTCTATGCTGCATGTCGTCCACTCCAACAGAACATTTCTGTTTGAAGGTCTCTGAACTCGAGTCTACGAAACCACTCACAAAACCAAAACACACTGTTGTAACGGCAAAATACAATACAAAAATAAAAAACAGAATGGAATGTATTGAAATACTTCACATTTAATTAGTCATAGGTGTATTTAATCTGAGATCTTTTCTACCACTGATGTCTTCCATAGAACAGTCAAATACCTCATGTCTGATCAGCAATGATTCATAAAAAAAAATTGAAAAACTAATAAATATACAAAAACAAAGAATGTTTTTGTGCCACATGTAACGTACCAAAGCTATGCAATACCCAACACCATTGCTTAAAAGAGTACAAAACCAAACAAATCAAATACCTCACCGCCGTGCCCAACCTCGCACGTTTGTTATGACTTCTGCTGTCATCCTGGATCTGGCCTCGGTCGTTTAGAAAACGACAAGTCCTGTGAGCCTCTCACATCTGTGGGAGCTTAGTACCAACCTCTCTGCGGTTATCTGTGTGGCGCTCTTCAACCCCAGAGAGCGAGCAGAGATTACATTCCTCCAACGTCTCTCTAAGTCGCCCATATGACTCTACTGTTTACATATCTGCATTACTCACCGACAGATTCCTGTCAGAAGATACCGGCGTGCAGTCGTACCTACGGCGTGACCGGAGCCCAAAGCCACGGCACCTATGCCCTACACAGGGGGACTATTTTGCCTATAGCACAATGGGGAGTGCGCACCCTAGAAACGAGCCATTTGGAACGCGGGCAAAATGTCTGACAACACCATAAAGGCATTTGCATGTCATTCCAGTGTTTAGAGAATGTCCAGAAGTGCCCTGGAAGTAGTGATCTAATTAGGACGAGTGTGATTTACACCGCCTATGTCTAAACTAGCTTCGCGCTACGCTCTTTTTGATTTCAGTGTAGTCGCCTACAAATCAACGGCAGCTTCAACTTGTCTCGGGAAGAAATCCCTAGGCCTTTAGAAGTCGAGTATTTAACCATCTATTCTGGACGTTCACCGGGTTTTTGGTAGAAGTTCATCAGAGATTGAGTGGTTTGCATTTCCTGGGTTTTAATTCCATTCCCATCTGGACCGCTGTTGCATCATTGCTCTCTGAGACAACGTTTCGGAGGTCTTCCTTTTTACTCACAAGTGATGCTTTCATTTTTCATTGTCGCATCTCTGCGCGTCTCTTTTCGGACCAAACCAGATGGTGCCAGAAGGCTGAGGGCCAAAGATCACTTGTTCTTAATATTAAAAGAAAGCGATTTGTCCTCCCCACACGGCTAAGTGAACACACCCACTCAGCCAGTCAAACAGAAACATCTCTATATTCGACTGAACATCACATTTTTTGTGTTGTGCACTTTCTCTCTCTCTCGCTCTCACAGGATAAACAAAATTAAATATATATATGCAGAGAACAGGGAACGGCCACGGCCTAATCTGACCCCTCTCTTCCCAAGACCTCGCAGGGCTAAATCTCCCAGCCCCAACCCTAAACCACCCATTCTAGCCTGAGCCCTAGGACTAGACTCAGTCCCAAAACTAGCCTGAGCTCTAGGACTAAACTCAGTCCCAAAACTAGCCTGAGCCCTAGGACTAAACTCAGTCCCAAAACTAGCCTCACACCCAGGACTAGACTCAGTCCCAAAACTAGCCTGAGCTCTAGGACTAAACTCAGTCCCAAAACTAGCCTGAGCCCTAGGACTAAACTCAGTCCCAAAACTAGCCTCACACCCAGGACTAGACTCAGTCCCAAAACTAGCCTGAGCCCTAGGACTAAACTCAGTCCCAAAACTAGCCTGAGCTCTAGGAATAAACTCAGTCCCAAAACTAGCCTCACACCCAGGACTAGACTCAGTCCCAAAACCAGCCCTATTCTCCAGGATTTTAATCCCTGACACAGACTGCAGACTCAGCCATAACTGTCACGTTTCACCCCGAGGACACTCTGAAACGTAAAATGTTGCCGCTCTTATTTCCACAACACATTCTCAGCGATGCAATAAAAAGCTGGCCATAAGTCATGTCACTTTATTACCGTACGAGAGTTCAGATGTGTGCCACCGATTGCTTAAGGGGTTTGGAGAGTCGAGAAAAGTTATTTCAGGAGTGTTTTATGTGAATAAATGTACATAAATCCCGAGAGCAGGAACCTTTCATATGCCCAGCTATATGAACACGGTGCGTAACCTCGTGTGGTTTTCTGACAGCCTAAGAGTTTATAAGAACCCTATTAATAGTTATTAATGGGTAAAATAATCCTTTATAAATAATCAACCATTCATCAACGCGCTCACAAATGCTTATACGATGAACCCTTGGGAATAACATCTTCAATGTTTGCATAGCTGAACAATATATTACAATGTATTTATTTTTTGGCTGGGATGTGTTGGCATTGTCCATGAACAGACTGTTTCCAGACCAGTAATTAACCCTGTCATACATGATTCATATCTCCCCACACGTTTGGGTGATAGTTCGTGTTTCGCGATTGCTGCGAAATTGTACTGGTACAAAGGCTACCTTTGGTAATTCATTTTCTCATTTGGTGTCAATCTTGTCAAGAGATGAATTCTCTGCTACTGTGATTATATCTATGCTGAGAGAGCTCTAACGGACCCACCCCCCTGCAACGATCGTAGATTGCTACTCCTCGTACATCTATTTGATAATTCACCTCCTGCTGTGTCTTAATAACCACCCGCGACTAGATACGAACACTTCTTTTTCGCTAGTCGCTAGTCGCTAGTTCGAAACCAACCAAACATCCGGCGAGAAAAAATTCCTAGAAAAAGTTAAAGAGAATGAGATGAAGGCATTTTAGCACCTGCGTAAAACTGATCATATAAAACTATGAACACATTTACAAGCTTTCCACCGGTGGGGAGGAGGAGAACTGCACTTAAGACCACACTTAAATCACTGACAACAATACTGACTGAGCTTGAAGCTTGACATTGTAACCATCATTTAGAAATGAAGGTCGATGATTTACCTGCTCTTATACTTAAACCATTCTACTTACCAATGGAGGGGCAGTTTGCCTAAGGCTGTTTTAGGTCATTTTCTTTGAAACGGACGCACTTAATTTAAATCCTGGACAAATCCTTTTAAACACAGTATTGCTTTTACCGTATACTTAACTGGAATGATCGTTTTAAAAACATATATGCTTTTTAAACAAGCTCATTCACCTGAAATGGCCTTTTAAAAAAAGATTAGGCTGACAAATAATACACTTGGAGTGACTATGAATGACTGTTCTGCAGAAGATTTGCTTTGTGCGTAATTCTCTGTGTCAACAAATAGATTTGAGCAACGTGACATTTACCTCTGAGCAGGGATCTTTTCTCTGTAATGACAAAGCGATCACCACATCTGGCGTTTGAAAAAGCTGAAAAATGAGTCTGACTAAATGTAACTGCTCCCAATTTCATAGAGACTTTTATGAAAGCAAGGCCTGACCAGCCACCATTTAGAAAGGGAAACGTTATGCAAATTATTTCTCAAAAGAGTGTTCGTTTGAGTGTCAATTAGTACTGTTTCCAGAAAGCAAGTGGAAAACAAGCTTATATCTTGGACTTGATAGAATATAACAGTTGAGATTAGCTTATTTAGCACTTATAAGAAATCTTCTTTTAGAATTAACGAGTACAACGTGCAACACCACAGATGGCTGTAAAACAAATATCCTGGCTTAATGCCTTAAGCCCTAAACAATACGTGAACAAAGAATGTGGTAACAAATACAATCAAACTGAAAAAAATGTGACAGTAACAATCTCAGAATTTGTTGATAAACCTAAAACAGGCCTTGTTTCCTTGGCTGGACTGGACATCCAGGAGTTTCTGAACAGACCAGCTGGTTGAACTTTGACTCAGAGTGGGCGATGGAGGAGAGGTCAGGAATCACTGTTCACAGGAGGTGTGACTCACGCCTCTGCCTCCTGCTGTGTTGAATCACTTCTTCCCTCTTCATTTCATCGTCAACGTCTCAGTTCCAATGACACACGTTCTGGCACTGCCAGTCACAGACAGGTTAGGGAGTCACAGACAATTGAGTGAGGTGCAGACAGGTGAGGGAGGTGCAGACAGGTGAGTCGGGTGCAGACAGGTGAGGGAGGTGCAGACAGGTGAGGGAGGTGCAGACAGGTGAGTGAGGTGCAAACAGGTGAGGGAGGAGCAGACAGGTGAGTGGGGTGCAGACAGGTGAGGGAGGTGCAGACAGGTGAGGGAGGTGCAGACAGGTGAGGGAGGTGCAGACAGGTGAGTGAGGTGCAAACAGGTGAGGGAGGTGCAGACAGGTGAGTGAGGTGCAAACAGGTGAGTGGAATTAACGCGCATGAATGTTTGTGAGTGTGTGTGTGTGTGTGTGTGTGTTATCAAGATGGAAGGATACTTGGATGACAGACAGCCGTTGACAGGGATGTACAGACTGACGTTATGTTACGCCACCTGACTCCCAACACCTAGTGTTCCTCTGACAGGGCTTAAGCCGCACCCTCACACCATCTCTAAAGTGTTGTCCTAACGCTATTGTGAGGCGAACTGAAACGCCCCAAGGCTGGTTCTTTTGTCTCCCGTCCCGGCGTGTCGTTCGTGTTCGGTATGAGGAGGATGAACTGCCATGTAAGCACTGTTCATTGTACCCTCTGACCTTTGACCTTCATCCTCATCTTTATGATTTGAGCATCGTTTGATCACAATCTGTCCCTTAATCGTCTGCATAAGTCAAACATGTGTGGGGGAAAACAACGTGAACGTGAAAGAAACAAAGGATGTTTTTAGAAGCCGTTGTGAATCAGAAACACCTTTTCTTCGCCAAGGACATTTACACACACTCACAAATGTGGTTTGAGTAAAAGTTCTCCTAGTGGTAGAAAACACATGTGGTCAGAATACACCCTAGTCCCAACATCCATTTGTAGTTGTTCTACAGATGATTAAACGTTTTTATGTAAGAGGTTTTAATGTAAAGTTTACGGTTAGGATAAGGGTTAAGGTAAGGTTTACGGTTAGGATTAGGGTAAAAGTTAAATGAAGTCTTGCTCCTCCTGCAGTGGATCATTGGAGATGTTAAGTGATGGTTAGATGATGGGACAGGATTAGGGTTAGGGTTAGGTGATGGGACAGGGTTAGGGTTAGGGTTAGGTGATGGGACAGGATTAGGGTTAGGGTTAGGTGATGGGACAGGGTTAGGGTTAGGGTTAGATGATGGGACAGGATTAGGGTTAGGGTTAGGTGATGGGACAGGGTTAGGGTTAGGGTTAGATGATGGGACAGGATTAGGGTTAGGTGATGGGACAGGGTTAGGGTTAGGGTTAGGTGATGGGACAGGGTTAGGGTTAGGTGATGGGACAGGGTTAGGGTTAGGGTTAGGTGATGGGACAGGGTTAGGGTTAGGTGATGGGACAGGGTTAGGGTTAGGGTTAGGTGATGGGACAGGATTAACCCAACCCATGATGACTGAAGTGGTAACATGTGTATTTTCAATTTACACATCAACAAGAGATCCGAGCACGTCTCCTCTGGTACCGTTCCTGTCACAGAACGACACATGGAAAGTATCAATTACAATAAAAAATCAAGAAAGAACTCCGAAATCTCAGTCCCATGGAGACGCACAGAGAAAAGAGAAAATTGCTGTTTACGCAAGATGGCGTAATGTTTAACTGCAACTGCTGTTTTCGTTCTTCTCACGTCAATGCTTGAAGTGAGAGGGAATCGGACGAGAGCCATCAAGTCTTCTGATGCCCACGGGTTTCTGGGATGGAAGAAATATACAACCCCAATTGCTTTTTCATTAAATTACAAGATACCGCCATTGGATGCGAAACCATACAAGCCGGACAGTGAAGAGATGTCCCTGCCACGCCCAAAGACCAGCTGCTCACCTGGCTAGCCTAGCCTGAACTCCACGATGGCGCTCACACCGATTGGCCATGAGTGTGGTTGCCGTGAGGGATCTCCTGTCTTTAACCTTTATAAAGTGGAACCTGACACCTCCTGGCTCCCGCCCACAGGACCTGACGGAACCGGAGGCTCTGTGTTTTATATATCTCCGACATACTTTCCATTCAGCACGGAGGCTTCAGCTACGTTTAGAGCAGGACAGTGCATGACATTCCTCTGAGGACACGCTCCTACTGTCTCTCACTTTTTATTTGGTGCTTTCTGTCTCCCGGCCTCTCTATATATCACTCTGTCTTCCCTCTTTCGCCAGGAACTAAAGGGTGGGGCCAAAGTTGGCCTCCTGTTACCATGTGTTTCATTCTCTTTTCTGTCTTCCTTACTCTCTGTTTCCTCACTCCTTTCTCTCTGTTTCCTCACTCCATTCTCTCTGTTTCCTCACTCCTTTCTCTCTGTTTCCTCACTCCATTCTCTCTGTTTCCTCACTCCTTTCTCTCTGTTTCCTCACTCCTTTCTCTCTGTTTCCTCACTCCATTCTCTCTGTTTCCTCACTCCTTTCTCTCTGTTTCCTCACTCCTTTCTCTCTGTTTCCTCACTCCTTTCTCTCTGTTTCCTCACTCCTTTCTCTCTGTTTCCTCACTCCATTCTCTCTGTTTCCTCACTCCTTTCTCTCTGTTTCCTCACTCCTTTCTCTCTGTTTCCTCACTCCTTTCTCTCTGTTTCCTCACTCCTTTCTCTCTGTTTCCTCACTCCTTTCTCACTATAATTCTTACTGTCTCTTTCTCTCTCCTTTTCTCGACCTCCCTATCCATCTTTCCAGCAAAGCTTCTTGTCTTGTAATTTTGCCAGTTCGCTTTCTCTGCTGCGGTGACAATTAGCATAGCTCTCTGACCACAACATGTCATTCTTCTACCACAGAATGAACATGTTCAGTCAGTCCCCCCCGTCTCATAACTCTGAAACAGGGAAATAAAAACGAGGGTCCGTGCGGCTGAGTCGCCTGAATTCCCGTAAAGACATTGGCAGTGAACAGCCAAAACATTACGACCGTCACTGTCGGACCTCCTTGCGCCGTCGAAACAGCGCTGACTTGTCATCATGTTTATCAAACTAATCCTGAGGAATTTGTTCAGTGTGCCGGACACATTATCCTGCTGAAAGGACCACTGCCTTCAGGAAATATCATCGCCATGAAGAGCGGTGATTGGTCGCCAACGGTGGTAGTGTATGTGACACGTGTCGCCACGACAACCACATGAATGCCCAGACCTGGCGTTTCCCAGCAGAACAACGTGTAGAGCATCACACTGCCTTCAATGGCTTGTTGTCTTCTAACAGTGCATCCTGGTGCCATCACTTCCCAGAGTGCATCCTGGTGCCATCACTACCCACAGTGCATCCTGGTGCCAACACTTCCCACAGTGCATCCTGGTACCATCACTTCTCCAGGTAAACAGTGCGTCCTGGTGAAATCACTTGGCACCTCCACCACCACCCTACAAGCCTTGGTGTTTTAGAGATGCTCTGAATCAGTCTCAAAATCTTAATCATCTGAAATGCCTCATTCTTTTTTGACTGACTGTGCAGAATATTGCCATAGGTGTGAACCAGCCCACTTGGCAGAAATAATGTATTAATTATTTGGATTAAATTGAAGTTTTATTTTATCCAAGGTCCTAATGCCGGACGGGTCTTGTTTCCTAAAGGTAGCTGAGGTGAGATATGGCGGGACGCCGCTGCTTCTTCTCCTGTGCAGACAACACACTCTGCTTAAACCCTTACGAACGTGGAAGATGTCTGCTCTGGAATGTTGGGAACGAGACAGTTTCCTTACAGGGGCCTGCTACCTCCAGACTTCCTCCCTTGCCCTCTTCCGCCGATCTCCGTCCTTCACTCCATCGTTCGTGATGACAGGGCAGACACACTCAAATGTGCAGGTACAACGCACACACACACACACTCACGCACATTGTTCTGAGCAAAGACATTGCATGGAAAGAGACATTTCATCACTTGAAAAAAAACGAACAAGGGGATCTGAAAATATTTACTAATAGGCAGGGAGAGAGAGAGAGACGCCAATGTGTGTGTGTGTGCGTGTGTGTGTGTGATAGGACGAGGTGAACATAAACCCCTAACTCCAGATATGTGGCTCACAGCTCCAGGGATCTATTGAATGGGACTCCCATTTATTTGATCCAGTTGCTTCTGTGCTCGGCGCTGGGTGACCTCGTTTCAAGTTGAAAGTATTTCTACAGCGTGACAAAGCTGTTGATGGTGTTTCTTAAAGCTATGTGACCCAGCGCAGAATTCCACAGACACAAGTGAAATACAGTCGTTGTGGACGAGGTTTGAAGATTAAAGTTGTTCATTATAGTTGTTAAATATACATCGGGATTTACTATATGAGAGAAACACAGACAAGTCGGTTAACCATTTCAAAACAACAACTTCCTCATAACACATAATTACAGAGTCAAAATGACGGTAACCTAACCAGATTGTAGAGTTTACAAGAATTTGGAATGGAGAGAATTCTTTAGAATTTTGTGGGGTAAATACATTCCAAGTCAAGGCAATTACATAAATATCGTATTCCATATTGTAGCACGCGGCCAGTTCATCCTGGTTCCAAATTGGCAGTTCTATCAGATATATTATCACTGTTCTGTGAAGAACATCCTTAAGGCATTCCTGTAAGATGATTTGGAATTTCATCAGAACAACTGCGGTGAGATACATCTTTGAAAGCAAAGTCTAGGTTCCTTAACTAACAATGAGATAATTTAATAGTTCAAAGAAAGAAAAAACATTCTAAACCTAATAGTGTTTTTCCACCGTGACATGGGGAAGAGAGTTAAAGTGGAGACAAAAGGCCAAGCAGATAGACAAAAAGGCCAAGCAGATGCAAAGACAAGAAGAGTAAGACAGAGAAAGACCTAAAGACAGGCAGAGAGAGACATTGCGAGACACAACACAGGCAAAGAGAACTTGAAACAGTGAGAGAATGAAGACAGTGAGAAACCAGAGTGTTTCTAAAGCTGCTTCTAAGAAAAATAAGCAGTCTTAACGATCAGTTCTATTGCTGAGTGGTAGGACTGGTTCTGAGGTTCTATTGCTGAGTGGTAGGACTGGTTCTGAGGTTCTATTGCTGAGTGGTAGGACTGGTTCTGAGGTTCTATTGCTGAGTGGTAGGACTGGTTCTGAGGTTCTATTGCTGAGTGGTAGGACTGGTTCTGAGGTACTGGTTCTGAGGTTCTGTTGCTGACATATCTCATAGGTTCTGAGGGTCTGTTGCTGAGGTATCTCACTGGTTCTGATGGTCTGTGCGTGTGCATTTCTGTGTATGTCTTTGTGTGTGCATTTCTGTGTGTGTTTTTGTGCATGTGTGCATTTCTGTGTGTGTGTCTGTGCGTGTGCATTTCTGTGTGTATTTCTGTGTGTGTTTTTGTGCATGTGTGCATTTCTGTGTGTGTGTCTGTGCGTGTGCACTTCTGTGTGTGTGTGTGTGTGTGTGTGTGTGTGTGTCTGTGCGTGCATGTTCCCGTGTCTTGTGTTGAGCAGACTCCCTGGCCACCACTGTAGATGGATTAATAGTGAGCTATAAAATGTGCAGCCTGCCGAACCACATTGAACCCATTGCCCATGTTTAAGGCTGTCTGGTGGCAGCAGACACACAGTGCACAGTTCTGCCTACACATTACTCTGTGGGGGTAATACAGCATATTTGTCTTTCCCCAGCACCCTTGTTACTGTGGCCAGAGGGCCCTCCCACCCACCTTCCTACCTGGAACGGGTCTGGAATAGGGGGAGCATTGTGTGTCATCAGGCAGTGAGACACTGTATAAGAGGAGGGATGAGAGGAGGGAGAGGAGGGAGAGAGAGGGGAGAGAGAGGAGAGAGGGGAGAGAAGGGAGAGGAGAGAGAGGAGGGAGAGACGGGAGAGAGAGGAGAGAGGGAGGAGAGAAAGGGGGAGAGGAGGGAGAGGGGAGAGAAGGGAGAGAGGAGAGAGGGGAGGGAGAGAGAGGAGGGAGAGAGGGGAGAGAGAGGAGAGAGGGGAGAGAAGGGAGAGGGGAGAGAGGGAGAGAGGGAGAGAAGGGAGAGGGAGAGAGGGAGAGAGAGGAGAGAGGGGAGAGAAGGGAGAGAGGGAGAGAAGGGAGAGAGGGGAGAGAGAGAGATGAGAGAAGGGAGAGGAGAGAGAAGGGAGAGAGGGGAGAGATGGGAGAGAGAGGAGAGAGGGGAGAGAGGGGAAGGAGGGGAGAGGGGAAAGAGAGGAGAGGAGGGAGAGAAGAGATGGGAGAGAAGGGAGAGGAGGGAGAGGGGAAGATGGGAGAGCAGGGAGGGAGCGGAGAGTTAGGGAGGGAGGGAAGGGTAAGGAGAGAGGGGAAGGTAGGGGAGTGAGAGTTAGGTAGAGGAAGGAGGGAGAGGAGGAGTGCACCATGGCACACTTCCCAGGTCCCAGGTTGTTTGCCACAGCCCGTAGAGAGCCAGTTATTACCCGGCTGAAGCCCTGAAACTGGCTTCAGATCAAACAGGAAAACGTTCTTGTTGGCCACTGGAGGAACAGCACCTCCACGTTTTAATGGAGACTGAATAGATGTTGGACTGCTTTAGAGGGACTGGATGCGTGAGCGTGTACACGCCTCGCTTTAAGTAACACCACAACAAAAACTAGGGAGAACAATATTTTGAACTTTAAAGGGCGCGGCATGTTGGAAAGACAGAGACGAGGGCAGGAACAAACACTCATTTCCTGTGACAGTCGAAAAGGTTTTCTTATGCTGCAGTGACACGGGCAGATCTGAGGAGAACCAAAATAGCCACCCCGTTTATATACAGCAAAAGAGTGCAATACAATGGTGTTGTGGCTGTTAGCTAGGAGCTGTAAACTAGGGAGTGTCCCAAACACCGCCCACTACACAAATATTAACCAGTGCTGACCCTGGATCAGAAAGGGACTAACAGAACACACAACCAGACAAGTGCCATTGTGTTTTGTCCAGAAATCCCACAAATAATTCTGGAGGTTTCATTTCAGTGTGGAAAAGCTCGGCGACCCAACAACAAACCGGGTCAATCGGCTGGCGTTCGGCTCAACACAGCGGCTTCTGGCGGGTCGGACTGGTATTTGGGGATACGGACCAGGTGACCGGTGAACCAGAGGGACTTCCAGCTGCCTGGACCAGGTTTTGTCCCAGACAGCCTCACTCTTGGTCAGTGTGTGTGTGTGTGTGTGTGTGTGTGTGTGTGTGTTTGTTTGTCTTCCCGCCTTTGTTTGCACTGGAGATTTCTTGTGTAAACTTAAACAGCAACACGAGTCCTCCCTTTGGAAGAAGAAGCCCCTCACATATGTTCCAATGCTAAGTCGTAAACCAGATCTCGCAACCTCCCTCTTCCTCTCTGTCTGCGATTTTCTCCCATACTCCCACCTTCCTCTGTCTTCCATTTTTACTGGTCAGCAATGGACCAGAACGAAACACAACTTACTGTAATTTGCATGTAATTGCAGACGAGCCTCCAATTTAATGTCGGAAAACAATTAGCCATTTTCTAATTACAGACATTTTGTTGGACAAGCAATGACAGAACCAAAGGAAAATGTGTTAATGCTTTAATGGGTGTTACCGAAACAATACGTGTGAGAGGATTGACGCCAAAACGTTGACTGAAACAGATCTCCCATATAAAAGTATTTCACACAAGCGCCACCACACATCCATGTCCACGCTTTGTGGAAAGTCTTAGTACTTTCAACTCATGTTACCGTGAAGAAGTACAAGAAAAAGTCAAATAAGATAAAGAATCAAATGTACAAATAGGAGGAGTGTAGATTGTCCAGATAACAAATACATCACAGTACCAGTCTTTGGTGTTTAATTCGCCTGATCGGTTTATTGCTTCAGTATGAAGTAAACTGTATTTTATAGCTGTTTATACAGACGGGGGATTTGAGTCGTTCAGGGTTCTGTTGGCATCAGTGTGGTTCGACTCAAGGCTGTGCTGAAGCTCTGGTGCAGCCAGACGCACAGTGAAACTAACTCCCCAAAAAACAGCGCACAGACAGAGAGTGGAGAGAAGTGGGGGAGGAAAAGGGAGAGACAGGGGGAGATTGAAAGACAAAAACGTTAGTGCGAGGGAGATGGAGAAAATAATTCACGAGCTCGTTGCTAGGGTTTGTGTCTCTAAGCTCCAATAGGAAATGATCCTGATGAAAACGGATATGTTCCTACTAACTGGAGCAGGTTGGTCGGACTGAGAAGGTCCCCGCTAGGGCAGTCCTAAGCTCACAATCTTGTTAAACGGATCAACGAGGAACCGACCAGAATTCACTTTGGTCACTGAAAAACACAGAGTTCTCCTCGATCCAAAATCCAACGGCACTTCTCAAAAGATGTGTCTGCCCGCCGATCGAGTCCGTTTCACATGGGACTGATGAATCGAACATCGCCGCGATTGCTTTATTCGCTGTCGAAGTAACCCGCTGAAATTTCTTCTGCCGCGTTAGCTTAATAATAGTGCACGGTCAGGCCTGATTTGTGCCTGACAAGGCATCCATAAAGGTCTGACAGAGAGAGTGAAGCGTTCTCTGGACATTTGAAAGCGATGAGACATGCTGTAAAGTATGCCAACCATCTCAGTGGTTTACAGCCCGGTGAGGCTGCGTCGTGAGAGCCTTTTTACCACACGGCCATAAATATCTAATTAGGTAAGCCATAGATCGGCATTAGGAGAGACTCGAGATACCGGATGAAGATAGAGGTCTTTGCTTAAACATTCTGGTCCAACCTGTCCTAAAGACTTCGGGCCTGGCGGTAAATCACGCGCTGCGCTTTCCGGAGACGTCGTGGCCAAACCGAGGCGGACACTTAAGCGAGCGCATGACTAATTTATAACGCTCGCCGGATGAACTGAGCAGGTTCTTACAGTCAAGATACCGTAGAAATCGTTCAGTGAAAAGAATCAGTCTGTGTATGTTTCTTTCCTGACGGTCCATGCTATAATACATTAACCGTGGTTGGCTTGGGTGGTTCGAATAACTATCCGTGCGTCTGCTTGACACAGGGAAGTAAAATGATATTTACATAAAGTAAAACGCCAGAGAGAGTAGGCCTGCTCATCCATCTGGTCTAGATAAAATCAGGAGAAGCGATCCACTCCTACCATTGAACTCTGCACGTGTGTGTGTGTGTGTGTGTGTTTGCACAGAGATGGATTGACAGGTTTTGGCTTTCACAACCTGGGCCCACTTATGATGCTTTCACACGGGTGGAGATGTGATGGTCAGTGGGTCATGACCCGGGTCAAACCATGACTAAGGTCATTGTTCCAACCTCAAGGGGTCAAAGGTCAGGCAAATATCGTTATGCATGAATCACATGAATCGTGCTAGTTTAGCTCTCGGCTTTGATGGACCCTTTTGAAGATACAACGATGTTTCGAAAAATACAAATCCAGGCCTCACCAGTGAGATTTTTTTATACTTTTCAAAGCTTGTAAAACAAAGCTCATTACGTTTGGTCCATACCTCAGCACATACAATAAATTATAAAAGCATTTCAATACAACACTCTTAAAGCAGACTTTGTATAGCTTGCTAAACAGCATAGGCTAGGTACATTGATTTGAGGTGTGATGTTCACTTTGAAACTTCCCAGCATGTGTCCGATCCAATGACAGAGATGACCGCCTTAAATGAATGCATATAGGTTTACCTTTTATTGACTGTAAACAGAAGTACAGTTACATCCGGACAGCGGGAAAGATAAAGGCTACATTGTAGCCGCTTCACTTTGTGTCGTAGCGGGAACAAACAGGGGCTGTGAAAGTGATCGGGTTACCATCAATGGAACGGAACAGCTTACAACGGGCGAGTGGGTGTGAGTCAAAGGGAGGGGAAAACTAGAAAGGGAGGACAAGCAACCGGAATCAGCTGACTTATAAAGATATTAATGATCAGATGAATCACGAAAGAGAATGCGATAGGGTGAGAGAATTGGAGAGAGATCAAATAAATGGATATTATTTTAAATAACAGCATGCTTTTACAGCGTCTACGTGAATGAGCTAATCCCAATAAAGAATGCACAATGGTACATTTACCCAGATGTTTCTTATAAAAAAATGCTGTAGTTTGCCAATATGTCTAAATACTCTACAGGCCTACAATAATCTATAAGAGCACCTCACATATGTGTGACAGCAGAAAGCACTCCTAAGAAAAGAAAGCACTCCAGCAGAAAAGTTCCTAATATTAATCTACTCTGTATTAATTGATTTATTAATGCCAAAATATGTACATATGCGAGCCCTGCATACACTCTTTCCTACAGGTCCCGCTCTCCATTGATCCCGCACTCCATTGATCCCGCCCTCCATTGGTCCCTCCCTCCATTGATCCCGCCCTCCATTGGTCCCTCCCTCCATTGATCCCGCCCTCCATTGGTCCCTCCCTCCATTGATCCCGCCCTCCATTGGTCCCTCCCTCCATTGATCCCGCCCTCCATTGGTCCCTCCCTCCATTGATCCCGCCCTCCATTGGTCCCTCCCTCCATTGATCCCGCCCTCCATTGATCCCGCCCTCCATTGGTCCCTCCCTCCATTGATCCCGCCCTCCATTGGTCCCTCCCTCCATTGATCCCGCCCTCCATTGGTCCCTCCTCCCATTGATCCCGCCCTCCATTGGTCCCTCCCTCCATTGATCCCGCCCTCCATTGGTCCCTCCCTCCATTGATCCCGCCCTCCATTGGTCCCTCCCTCCATTGGTCCCTCCCTCCATTGATCCCGCCCTCCATTGGTCCCTCCCTCCATTGATCCCGCCCTCCATTGGTCCCTCCCTCCATTGATCCCGCACTCCATTGATCCCGCCCTCCATTGGTCCCTTCCTCCATTGGTCCCTCCCTCCATTGATCCCGCACTCCATTGATCCCGCCCTCCATTGGTCCCTCCCTCCATTGATCCCGCACTCCATTGATCCCGCCCTCCATTGGTCCCTTCCTCCATTGGTCCCTCCCTCCATTGATCCCGCACTCCATTGATCCCGCCCTCCATTGGTCCCTTCCTCCATTGATCCCGCACTCCATTGATCCCGCCCTCCATTGGTCCCTTCCTCCATTGGTCCCTCCCTCCATTGATCCCGCACTCCATTGGTCCCTTCCTCCATTGGTCCCTCCCTCCATTGATCCCGCACTCCATTGATCCCGCCCTCCATTGGTCCCTTCCTCCATTGATCCCGCCCTCCATATCCGATTTCTGGAAGTCCAATTGATTCGGTGTTTGGGTATATACTGTTTTCAATTGAAAACTATTTGCGTTATTTGAGTTATTTTTCTGTTACACACACCACGACGTAATCTGAGTTTGGACATGCACAGTATATATTTGAAAGCAATTTCTAAGACGAGAGCAGGCACCAGTTTTCATCATGTTGGAAATTTCCTTAAAATTGGAGTTTAGTTTGATATGACACTGCAGAGGCAGTCTGTCTATTTTATATATTGTAAATTTTTTATTTTTACTTCACAAATAAATAAAAAACCTGTGTGTGTTTTGGTATTTCCTTCCCATTTTTTTGTGTTGTATTGTGTTTCACCCCAACCAGGTGTCTCCATTTACCCATCACCTGTGCCTATGTAACCTGCATTCATTGTCTGTTCTGGCTGTCAGTTTGTCTTGTGGAATCCTGTATCCTTCTTGCCAGGCTGTATTTCCCGTGACCCTGTCCGCGTGTGTAAAATTGCTGTGTTTTGCACTGACTTCCGCTTGCCTTCACCTGAACTCAACCCATTTCTTGTCTGCTTACTGCTTCTTTTGTGTTCCAAACCCAGATTTCCCACGATTTCCCACATTAATAAATCCCAACCCTATTTGTACACCTGCTTCCAGAGTTTGCACTTGGACCTCCCCAAAGTTATCACATGACTTCTTTGAGTATTTCAGAAAGCGCTGATCTACTGGGATTTTCACACGCAAGGGTTTACAGAAAATGGTACAGAAAAGAAAAAAAGATATCCAGTGAGCGGCATTTATTTTTAGACAAAGATGCCAAGTGGATGGCAGAGGTCGAGGGAGAATGGCCAGACTGGTTCGAACTGATAGAAAGCCAACAGTTACTCCAATAACGACTTGTCACAACCAAAGTATGCAGAAGAGCAAGATGTGCAGAAGCGCAATGTATGTATGCAGAGGAGAGCAAAGTATGCAGAAAGAGCAAGGTGTGTATGCAGAAGCAAGGTGTACCTAATGAAGTGGCCGGTGTGTGTATTTGTCTTTGCATTCATGCATTTAATTAAATTAAGTTACCAATACTAGCTACAAAATATGAATAACCTAGATTTAAATGACAGTCAGTTCATTATGTTCATAAACACTATAATTGTTCTGGCTAGTTTATAACACTGAATGCAATGTAATTCATAAATACCAGATCATATGAAGTAGTGGTAGATCGTAAGGGTGAACTGAGTGATTTTGCCCAATGAAGGACAATCCACGTTTAGGCCCACCCACATGAGAAAACTCAAAATCTTAAGTCGTTGTATAGTTTTTGTGGAGAAGAAAATAAAATAACAAAATGACAAATCAAAAATTACTTTTTCTTCTAAAAAGATGTTCAAGCGTTTTTCTTGTTCCTGCTTGTTTCGTTTTCTCCATACCAGGAACTGTACACACACAGGGATCCCCTACGATTGGTGGGGGGGGGGTTCTTGTCTAAGCCAATAGGGAGAGACCAATGCTAATGTGATGTCTGTCTGGCCGGTAGAGCGCATCATGAACCGGGCGCTGGTGATTATACCCGGAGATGCTGTGACATTCGCTGATTACCTTCCACAGGACCACCTCGCTCGGTTGTTTTGCCCACAACATGCATATTCGCTGACATTTGGACGCATCTAACGGCGCAGTTTACGGGACAACGGCGACTTCTTGACATTTGAATGTTTTCTAATGAGACTTGAACGTGAATTGTTTCTACAAGTCGGGGACTATCGGTTCTGGATACTCGGTTCACCAGTACTGAACACTTAGCGGGTAAGGATTATGCTTTTGCACAGTTTTTAAAGTCTGTTGGTGCATCTATTGCTTATTGCCTATATAGCATATAATAACATAATCGCATAACTGACTTGCTTTTGAATTACTTTTCTGAACAGTCTTAAGGACCCTCTTTTCTAGTTAAGAACTTTTGTGCGATACATTTTTTTCATCCGGCATATAGAGTAATTAATATTTAAATCATCTGCCATAGTCTATAAGAAAGCGCATCGCATAACCTTTATATCGGCCACAAAACGTTTTATGCATGTTTGCATAATTGCTGAAATTGCCTAATGCGCAATAAACATTGATCCACTTTCTGATAAGGTCACACACATCATCTACTGTGACTTTACTTCTCACTGGTGGTGGTCTTATATTATAAAAACCAACTTCAGTGTGGTTAGTAAAACACAAAAACACGAGGTGCGCATATATAGGCCCCCTGGGTTCCAGATGTATGGACTCAGCTGTTGTCTGTCACTTTGGTGACAACTGGTCTCTACCCTCCCTATAGGCGGTCAAACGCATTTTATTCTGAGAAAATTAGTGAATTGACACTATATACCAACATGGGCAATATTGACACAGACAAACACCAATTTTTTATTTAGTAGTACAGTAGAGTCAACAAGTGTCAGTAGATGTCATATTTACCAGAGCACTTGAATATTTACTTTCAATAGGCCGACAGTCACATGAAAATAACCCTTTTAAGCTCTGTCTGTGGAGGCCTGTGGTGTGTCTCTGTGGCGTGACCTGGGCTCAGTCTAAGGTCCCAGACCCAAGCAGGCAGGCTGGCTTCAAATGTGAAACCCTGGCCCCCACTGGAGGGGCTGCATGAGGGAATGAAAACACATCTCCCTCGATCGATCTCATATTTCTCCCTTTTCTCAACTTCTCAGTCTTTCACTTTCCCTCTCTATCTCAATTTATTTCTCACGCATGTTTTCTCAATCTCTCCCTCTCTCTCTCCCTCTCTCTCTCTCTCACACACTTTTGTTACAGCCCTGTTTAAAGCCAGTTATCTCAGAGAGGTAAGATAAAAACGACCAGTTTTGCCCACACTCGGAGCTGTCACCAGCGAAGCCACACGGTCTGTTTTGAATAGCATTTGGCCGAGTTAATGTAGTTTCATTTGTAGTTAATTTTGAACCCCAACATTTTTGTAGGGACAATATTGTTTCACAGGCAGTCAGTAAAGGGTCTACACGCGAGGATCTGGCGTAAATGAGGTTATGGACCTTGGTTTAGTGCAGAAGTCAATGTGGGGGTGTCACCTAGTGGCGGACAGAGTCATTGACCGTGGTCGCAGTTTGTCAGTGTGGAGCAGCGCTCACATACGGTGTACTGTACAGCAGACTCCCTGGTCTGTGTGAATTAACATACACCCCTGGTGTCAGTGTGTGTATGTTTCTCCCTATTGATTTAATCCTCGGAGTGGTAAAATGTACACAGCATTGGGTTTGTGCACGCGTAAACGAATCACCCCTGCGTCCATTTAAACAGTTCTCAAGCCAAACACGTTGGCACTCCGCTATCCACATAGTCTGTGTGTGTGATCTTAGATTTATTACACACGTGGGGACCACTGTGTCCCAGGAAAGATGGTTAAACGTAACAATTTGGTCCTCACTAAGTTATTTTTGCCAGTCCACACAAAGTTAAAGACAATTTCTGGCTTAGGGTTTTAAAGTTCAGAATAAAAATGAAAAATTCATCCCGACAAGGTTTTTTGGCATTTCCCGACTAGTAGTTTGGTAGTTAGGTTAAGCAAAAAAAAAAATGGATATAGATACAAGGTTAAATTTAAGTCTATGCGTTAGGCGTTAGATCTAGGTAACCCTTAAGCTTAAAAGTTAGTTATTGAGGCTAAGATTAGGACTAGGCTAAGGTTTGTGTTATAGTAAGACTAAAATAGATCTCAAAGGTTGCTTTAGTCCCGTAGAAGTAAACACCCAGATAAGACCATGTTCTTTAGTATTGTAAAGTGACCCAGCGATGGCTCCATCTAAACCTGTTTGTGGTAGGTTGTAGTAGGGCTCGGAGAAACTCTGGTGGTCTCTATACGCACAATCACAGACAATCACGGACAATCACAGACTCATTCGTGCCTTGCTTGGGTTGTCGCAGATACGCCAGCTCTTACGTGGGAGTCTAATTATACAGTCAGGTGCTGCATGGACGTTTTTTTTTCGCTTTAACTGTTCATTCAGAGAGCACACTGTCATGCATTTGTTCTGCACAACATTGATCAAGTCACCACGTTGCCTTTGCCATATTAAAGTGTTCTCTTAAATCTTTCTGGTATTGGAGGCCTCGAGGCGTAGTATGTGTCTGTGTAGATGGTGCTCCACACTAATTACACATGCTATACATTAGCGTGAATGCAGTTTGATTGGATGACAGCTCTTCCATACATAACTCTGATTAAAAGCTGTTAAAGCCCGACACCAGGGGGATATTGTGTTCTGTAGAACCACACACACACACACACACATAAACACACACAGACACATAAACACACGCAAACGTGAGGAAAATAAATCCCACGTCGATCGAAGCGGAAGGTTTGCACAAACGTGGATTCACCCGACGGGGCCGTCCTTCCAAACTTGGTGTGTCCGCACGAGAAGAGCGCGGTCGTCTCCGGTTACCGGGTTCCTGCTGGTTACCGCATCAGCGCCGTAAGGGGAGAGGGTGGGAGTCGCGTGACCCACTTTAGGAGATGTTTCCACAACAGGAAAGTCCTCCAGAACCAGTCGGGACCCCTGGCAGCATGTTTAACATTCACCCATCACTGGTTCTTCCTGTGTTTCTCATTCCAGATCCAGACCCGCCCGCCAGTATCTAGTCCTGCCACGGCCTGTTGTTGTTGCCGGCAGGGGGTTGGTTAGGGAGAATTGATGAGATGGAAAAGGTTAGGCGGTTAAAAATACACGCTGTAGCAGACGCTAATGGGATTTGGGGTTTTTCGGGCTCTAGTAGTCAACGATTGTTTCTAGGAAAGTACATGTTCGCGAGCGTTCAGTTGTCAAATAGTTTTCTGTAGCAGATGCATGGTAGTTTTGCATATTTAAACCCGGCTGGGGAAGATTTACAGAGTCCACTTCTCATACGTTCGTCCATCTCAAACATGCATACATTCCCTTGTTACTCAGGAGAGGTTACGTATTTTCTTGTCCTGAGAGAATTATCTAACGTCATCAATCATGCTCAGCTACGTATGTTTTTACCCAAATTTTTCCAGTTGACGGGAACAAATTCTAATTTCCGTTAGCGTTCTATGGAGCCTTAAGCCGTAGGAACAGAAAAACAGATGTTCCACCTTGTGGCCTGAGGTCTTGTTCTAGCAGCCATTTTGTTACTAGCACTCTGTACCCACTTTATAATCTGCCACTTCACTTATTCATTACAACTGTGGATAGACTATGGCACGTTTGTGTGTGTGTGTGTGTCTTGTGTGTTGGTCTTGTGTGTGTGTATCTTGTGCTTGTGTGTCTTGTGTGTGTGTGTCACGCTTCCAGCGTCAGAAGGTCAACACCATAACAACGCCATTTGACCTCATTCACCACGCTCCACGTGAACCACAGAATCAGATTCCAGTTTGGTGCCAGCGTCTGGTGTAGTGGTTTAACTCGGGACCAGACATGACCTCCGCCGAAAGGCTTTGAGTCCTGGCTCGCCAGATCATCTGTACTTTTCCTTCACATCCCTGTCAACCTAACCTCTCTATACGTCTTTTCTATCATAAGAAATAATAAAATACCGTGAACAATTTCTCTTTACCGATCTGTGCTGCAGAGGGTCACCAAACAGTGCGATGACTCAGCAGAAGTTCTCCTTTCGGTCCCTTAGGTCCTGCCTGGGGGGGAGACAAGAAGCTGTCTCTCACTCCCTTTCTTTATCTCCTCTTCCTGACACACTGTGTTCTCTCTCTCTCTCACTCCCTTTCTTTATCTCCTCTTCCTGACACACTTGTGTGTTCTCTCTCTCTCTCTCTCCATCTCTCCCTCTCTCCCTACCTCTCTCTCTATCTCTCTTTCACTGCACTGATTACACCTCGTCTCTAACAGGGCGCAGATCATCTGCTCCCGAATCACGGTGAACGTCACCTGTTAAAGTTGTCAGCTGAGCCCCGGAGAGCCAATCGGATTCATCCCCACAGACTAGTCGACAGCCAGAGATGTAGAAGGCCAGTCTAGGACCTCCCTCCCTGTCAGATCTTCGTGGACATCTCCAGAGATGTAGAAGGCCAGTCTAGGACCTCCCCCTGTCAGATCTCCGTGGACATCTCCAGAGATGTAGAAGGCCAGTCTAGGACCTCCCCCTGTCAGATCTCCGTGGACATCTCCAGAGATGTAGAAGGCCAGTCTAGGACCTCCCTCCCTGTCAGATCTTCGTGGACATCTCCAGAGATGTAGAAGGCCAGTCTAGGACCTCCCCTGTCAGATCTCCGTGGACATCTCCAGAGATGTAGAAGGCCAGTCTAGGACCTCCCCTGTCAGATCTCCGTGGACATCTCCAGAGATGTAGAAGGCCAGTCTAGGACCTCCCCTGTCAGATCTCCGTGGACATCTCCAGAGATGTAGAAGGCCAGTCTAGGACCTCCCCTGTCAGATCTCCGTGGACATCTCCAGAGATGTAGAAGGCCAGTCTAGGACCTCCCTCCCTGTCAGATCTTCGTGGACATCTCCAGAGATGTAGAAGGCCAGTCTAGGACCTCCCCCTGTCAGATCTCCGTGGACATCTCCAGAGATGTAGAAGGCCAGTCTAGGACCTCCCCCTGTCAGATCTCCGTGGACATCTCCAGAGATGTAGAAGGCCAGTCTAGGACCTCCCCCTGTCAGATCTCCGTGGACATCTCCAGAGATGTAGAAGGCCAGTCTAGGACCTCCCTCCCTGTCAGATCTTCGTGGACATCTCCAGAGATGTAGAAGGCCAGTCTAGGACCTCCCCCTGTCAGATCTCCGTGGACATCTCCAGAGATGTAGAAGGCCAGTCTAGGACCTCCCCCTGTCAGATCTCCGTGGACATCTCCAGAGATGTAGAAGGCCAGTCTAGGACCTCCCCCTGTCAGATCTCCGTGGACATCTCCAGAGATGTAGAAGGCCAGTCTAGGACCTCCCCCTGTCAGATCTCCGTGGACATCTCCAGAGATGTAGAAGGCCAGTCTAGGACCTCCCCCTGTCAGATCTCCGTGGACATCTCCAGAGATGTAGAAGGCCAGTCTAGGACCTCCCCCTGTCAGATCTCCGTGGACATCTCCAGAGATGTAGAAGGCCAGTCTAGGACCTCCCCCTGTCAGATCTCCGTGGACATCTCCTGTGAACTCCCTAACATAGGGTGTGCTGCAAACATCTCGTCCCACGTTCCTCCCCAGAAATCTTCTTCTGGGTGCAGGAGGTGCTGGCTATCGCCAAACTTCTCGTCGTCGAATACCCGAATCTCATCAATCACTCCATTTCGACTCTTTCCGTGGGTGCCGGCTAATGCTGTGAGCAGACCTGTCGTCGGGAGGAAGTGGGTCCGCGTCACTGTTAAAGATGGGCTGGCCCGCTGGGGGCTAACGCACGAAGGCCACAGGTGGATCAATATTGACGCAGGGCTGAATGAGTAGGAGATGCCTAGCAGAGCAAAACCCAGGGCCACAGTGTGTGCCGCATTCTCCGGGCCGCCAGATGACAAAGACACGTTTGTTTGCCCTTCCGTGACCCCTAGAGAGTAGATGGGAGAGAGGGAGACGAGTTCAAAGGGCCGTGGTTTTGTTTGGTGTGCTCATCGTCTTCCTGTTCCGACTGCTCGGTGAGGGCGACGGTTTGAAAGGAAAACAGTGTGGTGGAGGGAAAGGGGTGCAGTGCTAACACCAGATGTGTGTGTGTGTGTGTGTGTGTGTGCACATTAACACACGTGCACAATCATAGTAGTCAGTCCAACTAGTGGAACAGCATGAAAACATTTCCTGTAGAATAAATACAATTCTAATGGAATCGCCATGAAATTCCTGAAGTGTCGTTCCGATGTGGTCCCGGTTTTGACAGTTCCCTCCTGTGTATTCAACTGGTTTTGATGTCGTTAGGGACCACAGTAGTTACAGTCCAACAAGAGAGACACAGGCAAGACAGGGAATAAGCCATGTGGTCGGGGTCATTACAATCTGGAGACTGTGAGGTGATTAGGAGGGACTGTTTTCCATTCCTCACAGAGCCTAGTTTACACACCAGCTACCAGGCACAGATCACTATTGGTCTGACCATGTCTGTTTCTGTCTCTCAGAATGTCGAACCAACTCCTGGGAAACATCTATTGTAACAGCCTGTAACTGTCTACAGACATACACGTTATCTATTGTAACAGCCTGTAACCGTCTACAGACATACACGTTATCTATTGTAACAGCCTGTAACCGTCTACAGACATACACGTTATCTATTGTAACAGCCTGTAACCGTCTACAGACATACACGTTATCTATTGTAACAGCCTGTAACTGTCTACAGACATACACGTTATCTATTGTAACATTCTGTAACTGTCTACAGACATACACGTTATCTATTGTAACAGCCTGTAACCGTCTACAGACATACACGTTATCTATTGTAACAGCCTGTAACCGTCTACAGACATACACTTTATCTATTGTAACAGCCTGTAACCGTCTACAGACATACACGTTATCTATTGTAACAGCCTGTAACCGTCTACAGACATACACGTTATCTATTGTAACAGCCTGTAACCGTCTACAGACATACACGTTATCTATTGTAACAGCCTGTAACTGTCTACAGACATACACGTTATCTATTGTAACAGCCTGTAACTGTCTACAGACATACACGTTATCTATTGTAACAGCCTGTAACCGTCTACAGACATAAACTTTATCTATTGTAACAGCCTATAACCGTCTACAGATATACACTTTGTCAGACTTCTGATCGGCTTCTTAAATGGATATGTTTTAACCCTCTGACCCATTCTGCTGTCCACTGTGCAGTCCCCCCTGGCAACCGTCAGATCCCCCCCCCGAGGCCCTGCCCACGTCCACGGTCAAACATGGCTGTCCACTCAAACGCTGTCCAGGGGCAGTGACTGTTGCCTACTTCCCCCCAGGAGAGAGGTCTAATAATGGGGTCTGGAACATCCATGTCCCGAGACCCTTAACCCTTGGCCTGGTCTCCATAGGTTACCTGAGACCGCCAACTAGCCAGCTCCACATGAAGGGGTGAAGAGGTCAACCTCGGGGGCCCGGGGACGTCGGGTCGGAAGGCTACGGAATTAAAGGGCAATAATCCCCGCTCTTTTCTTCTTGCCGTTCTTGTATTTTTACTACGACCTTAATGACTTAAATTGTGTCCAATTAAGCGGTAAGAATGTAGCATCCCTACTGGCTGCAGTCGGGCCTCCTTCGCGTGGTTTAATTAGCCCGCTATAAAAGTCTGGAGCTAACGTAGTGTTCCTCCAGGAATGTTAATGACGGGGGGGTTGAGAGTGTCTATGACCGGGCAGAGGGAAGAAGCCTTTAATTGTTGCGCAGTACTGCTGGATGCCACGGTTCGCCTTCAGAAGCCCTTGCGGGTCGTCAGGAAAATGCTTCCATGTGTGGGAAGGACGGCAACCGGCCCTCTTTTTCATTACAACGACTAGCCTCTGAGAGCCTACACCCGGGCGGCTTTAACTGGGCGGTCCAGAGCCTGTGCCAGTTTAGCTTTGGGCTAGAAACGAACAGGAAATGCTTCCCCTCCAACACGGCATGTGTGTGTGTGTGTGTGTGTTTGTGAAGAAGTGTTTAACTGAGCTGGAGTTGAAGTCCCAGATGTGTGAGGTGTTTGGTTACAGTCTTTGTCCGTGTCAAATGTAGCAGGCATCTTGTTCGTTCTTCTAAAGGTGAGGTCAGCTTGAAGTCTGGTGGGATGCAAGAGGTCAGCGGTCAAATCGTGAACTGAGACATTGGCTGGGTGCTATTCCATTAGGAACACGTTCTGTAAGTATGTTGGAGGCGATCAGAGAAATCACTTTATGAGCGAACCTTGAAGTTGTCTGAATGGCCGCAGATGTCCAGATGAACAGCAGTCAGGAGGACTCGTCCGCACAGTCCCACCTACCTCTCCTCCCGAACTGAGGTAGTGATTCACCTGGACCCACACAGAGGTAGTGCTTCACCTGGACCCAAACAGAGGTAGTGCTTCACCTGGACCCAAACAGAGGTAGTGCTTCACCTGGACCCAAACAGAGGTAGTGCTTCACCAGGACCCAAACAGAGATAGTGCTTCACCTGGACCCAAACAGAGGTAGTGCTTCACCTGGACCCAAACAGAGGTAGTGCTTCACCTGGACCCACACAGAGGTAGTGCTTCACCTGGACCCAAACAGAGGTAGTGCTTCACCAGGACCCAAACAGAGGTAGCGCTTCACCTCTCACCATGACGTTAACCCTCCTGCATCTATACGTCCTTGCGCTCAGTCCACATTGACCTGAACCGTTGAACTGTCATTTCAGCCGGCGACCTTCCTCTCTGTTTGTCCGTGTAAGTGTGTCGTATAAGAGTGGCCCCATTCAGCTCCCGTCTCCACTGTGTGTTCTCTGGGCTTTGTGGGGGTTACGGGGTCCTCAAATAACGGCTCTTCCTCTTTTAACGGCCCTCAGGGGCCCGGGCGTGTCACACGCCATTGTCTCCAATGAACTTCCCTTTTTACAAGTGGTTAAGTGTGAAATATGACCACTGACCTATCCCTGGCCTCCTGAGTCCCAAATAGCCTGCCAATCTCTTTTAAGTGCACTCATTTGTAGTGTTTTGGTCAATAATATGCTACGTAGGAAATAGGGTGTGATTTGGAAAACACATCTCTGTTTGGCTGAGAGACATTTATGCTACAATAGTTGTATTTCGATTAAGAAATGTTTTACCAAGTTTTTTTCTTTCGTGTAAACGTGTGAAAGAATGTCATTGTCGCTCGTTACCTTCCAAGATTAGGTGAGACACCTTTTTCAACAGATACTCCCCCAGGGTACAGACGAGGTATAAATGACAAAGGTGACGTCGGACGTCTGGTTCTGTAGGACGTCTGGTTCTGTAGGACGTCTGGTTCTGAAGGACGTCTGGTTCTGTAGGAAGTTTGATTCTCTAGGAAGTCTGGTTCTGTAGGAAGTATGGTTCTGTAGGACGTCTGATTCTGTAGGACGTCTGGTTCTGTAGGACGTCTGGTTCTGTAGGAAGTCTGGTTCTGAAGGACGTCTGGTTCTGAAGGACGTCTGGTTCTGGTTCTGTAGGACGTCTGGTTCTGTAGGACGTCTGGTTCTGAAGGACGTCTGGTTCTGAAGGAAGTCCGGTTCTGGTTCTGTAGGACGTCTGGTTCTGTAGTACGTCTGGTTCTGTAGGAAGTACAATTTGCCACCAAAGGTTAATGAACTGGAGTGCCTTTATCTACATAGATGTTTTGACTGGCCACTCTCGTGTCAAGTAGGAATCGGTTCTGTAGTTAAACATGATGCTTGGAGGATTCTCCTGAAGGTTTATAATGTCAGATATGGATATTACAATTACAATACATTTTCTCAATGATGTCCTTGCTGGAACATAAATTAAGAACATCGGAAATGTCAAGCGTGCAAATACGTCCGTACATTCATGACAATCTCATAACCGAATGCCCAAACTGACAGGACGTTTACACCGATGCGTCTGACATTAGAAAGACCGGGCGTCATGACAATCTCATAACCGAATGCCCAAACTGACAGGACGTTTACACCGATGTGACTTTCTGCTTTCAGTCAGAGGAGCGACGCGTCGTCCTAACTGGGGGAAACCGTTAAAAGGGTTCACCCAGGAGTTACATGGGCAACAAGGCACCAAGCTCATTCGTTCCACACTCTGACCTGGGTTTGACCTGAGTTTGACCTGGGTTTGACCCGTGTTTGTCAGCACCAATCTAGTAAAGTCAATATCCACCCTGGCGCCCCCTCCACGGACTGCTCTGTTGGCACCAACACCCGAACTCTCTCACCCCCCACTTACCTCCCCTGACCCCCCATCTCTGTTAGGGTATACAAGGACTGTGAGTACAGTGTGGTGATCGGGCTTTATTGGGTCTTTATGGCTATGACTTTGTGTTAAGTTCCTTCCCTGGTAATACTGCCCTGAGTTTCTGTGGGTCATTGAAAGCCATGAGAATGAGACGACCCGTAAGGCTTTTATGGCGAGGTAACACACACACACACACACATCCCTGGCTGTCGTCAACCACAATGGGCCAGGGACAATGACAGTAAACTGTTACCCTCGTCCTAAACTGTTTGTTACTCCTCCCTCGCCTCACTGCAGGGGAGAGATGGCCCAGCGCCGAGACTGTCATGAACTTCTCACTGACCCAACACCGTTCTGCTTTACAGCTTCTGTGAGGGTCTGGACCTGACAACGTACAACACTGTTCAGTTTACAGCTTCTGTGAGGGTCTGGACCTGACAACGTACAACACTGTTCAGTTTACAGCTTCTGTGAGGGTCTGGACCTGACAATGTACAACACCGTTCAGTTTACAGCTTCTGTGAGGGTCTGGACGCCGTAGGGATTTATCTAAGCATATTAACCGAAGCATGTAGTGCACGTTTGCCTTTGTGGGATTTAAACGCACAACTTTATCAACCGAGCCACGCAGTACGATGGTCGATATTGTAAGTCAGGTCTTCGATTGCACAATTCAATGATCCTTACGTGCTACCCGGGGTCATGACCTTCAGTTTTATGAGCCAGTTGTTTTGTTTTATTATGGTTGGGTGCGTTAGCATATTGTATGTTGTTTTATTATGGTTGGGTGCGTTAGCATATTGTATGTTGTTTTATTATGGTTGGGTGCGTTAGCATATTGTATGTTGTTTTATTATGGTTGGGTGCGTTAGCATATTGTATGTTGTTTTATTATGGTTGGGTGCGTTAGCATATTGTATGTTGTTTTATTATGGTTGGGTGCGTTAGCATATTGTATGTTGTTTTATTATGGTTGGGTGCGTTAGCATATTGTATGTTGTTTTATTATGGTTGGGTGCGTTAGCATATTGTATGTTGTTTTATTATGGTTGGGTGCGTTAGCATATTGTATGTTGTTTTATTATGGTTGGGTGCGTTAGCATATTGTATGTTGTTTTATTATGGTTGGGTGCTGGTCCTGTTATTGGCCAGGCTCTGATGGGGATCCTGGCCTGTTATTGGCCAGGCTCTGATGGGGACGCTGGCCCTGTTCTCTCATTGGCTAGGCTCTGAACAGCAACTCTGTGTGTGTGTGTGTGTGGTTTCTCCCAGGGGCTGACCCCTAAAGGTCAAAGGTCAGAGGTGTGAGACTAGTCTCTTATACACACACACACACACACACACACACACACATAGGTCAGGGATGGAGAGCTCGCTCGTGGGCCACAAATCTGAGGTCCAACCTTGAACTGTGTTTATGTGAGAAGCTTTCTGGTCCAACCTAAAGGTGGCCCAGGTTACACTAGAGTAACACTACAGTAACACTACAGTAACACTACAGTATATGCCAGCCTCTTAGAATACTTTATCTTAAATAGCATTAAACACAGAATAAAGTGTTGCAGTATAATTCCATATGTTGTAGTTTATGTGTATTTGGGCTCATTGAGCTTTAAACCTGTTTATCAACTTTCTTCAAGTCAGCTAATCTACCAGACTAAATGTTTGATCCAATTAACGTTGCCACATTGCCAACATATAAACTCTAAACACTTTACTACAGCCTGTCAGAAATGTTGTCCTCTTTGTAGTTTAAAGAAGGCTCGTTTTATTGCTTTATAAATCAGCAAAACCAATTTCAGCTGTGCTCACATAAAAGGTTTTCTTGTGATCAGTTAGTCTTGTAAAATGATTATGATTAACAAACACAATGCGTGATTGGAACACAGGACTGATATGTGCACTGCATGTAGATATTCCATCAAAACTCTGCAGTTTCCAGCTGCAATAGTGATTTACAACATTAGCAAAGTCCACACTGTATTTCTGTGTATATCAATAATCCTGAGATCCGTGCGATGGAATCAATGACTGTTGAATTGAGATATAGACGACTGGGTATAGAGGAGCGGGTATAGACGAGCGGGTATAGAGGAGCGGGTATAGAGGAGCGGGTACAGAGGAGCGGGTACAGAGGAGCGGGTATAGAAGTACGGGTATAGAGGAGCGGGTATAGAGGAGCGGGTATAGAGGAGCGGGTATAGACTAGCGGGTATAGACTAGCGGGTATAGACTAGCGGGTATAGACTAGCGGGTATACACAGCTCTAACACAACCATAGACATATATAGCGTTAGCCCTGCGGTGTGTGAACTTCAGTAAACCTCTGAGGCTGTTAGCAACAGCTCCTCTTCATCACCATTGTCCGGCTCCATTGGCTAAGCTCCGCCCACTGAGACCAGCTGATAACTGATCCTGGACGTGTTGCAATTGTATGGAGACTATAGAGGCTGTATGTATTCTAATGTTAAACGGCCATGTGGATTGAACCAGGGTTCACAGTAGACTCTGGTGGAGACACGCCCCCGTCATAGTAGACACGCCGCCGTCAATGCCGTCTGGCACATTAAGGGAGGTGTTTTAGCTGGGTGATGTTAGATATCTAATGTAGGGTACATGGAGAAGTGGTTAAGGCTTTTATTTGGGTGTTACACCTGTTGAAGCTCTACAGATGGTCAAATAATTGTAATCAAAGTATCCGTTATCTGGCAATGCTTGATAGGGTTAGGGTTAAGTGTAAAGTTTACAATGAGAGATGGGGTTAGGGTTAAGTTTAGAATTAGAGCTGGGGTTAGGGTTAAGTTTAGAATTAGAGCTGGGATTAGGGTTAGGAAACACACTGAGACTGTCACTTTCAAAACTACTCTACACAACTTACAAATTCACATTTTATCTACAAGACATTTGAGGTTAAAGAGAGAAATAAAGAAATGTCCCTCCTGTATAACTTGGGTGCCAGGATGAAACGGCATGTAAGAGTCATCGTGGATGTGGGTCTGACCGTTGCTAGCGGTAACCCAGGCTGTGGCATCGGTCGCGGATGTAATGTGATGCGCTCGCCGGGGGGGAAAGAGTTCCTGCGGGGAAAGCTCACTGGTGGTTCTCATTTGATGTGTGTGTTTGAAGTGCGAAAGGAGGGCTCCCAAAAAGGCGGAGACACCCAGAGCCTTGCCCCGCCCCTGAGTGACTGGGTTAGGCGATAGGGGGCGGGCGAGGGGGTGGAACTGAGTGGGATGGCCATCTGGTTGAACAGAACATGCAAACACCCTCAAAGTGTCAGTTCACACACACTCACACACACACACACACACACATACACAGACACAGACAGACAGACACACACCTCGGCAGTTTTTCTTTGCTACAGTCTTTGCCCACGTTGATTGGGGCTGTGACTGCTGACAGATCTGGAAGTCAAGGCTGTGAACCAGAGGAGAGAGTTGCCACTGTGGGGCTGTGACTCTGCAGGTACTTGGAGAACTACAGAGAACAGAGTTCACCTAAATAGAGCAGAGAAAGTGGGTTTCCTTTCTGGATTTGGAGCTACAGTACGGGGCGATTAGAGAGCAGGCTGAACCAGAGGACAGAGATACCAAAAGAGGGGCTGCCGTTCCAGGTTCTGTCCGGTAAAGAGGGAACATTTCAAGACGAAAGACAGAGCTGAGAGACATGTAACCCAGAGCCACAGGACTGAGTAGTCAGACGAGCTTGGGACAGCTTTCTGAGGTAAGAGTGCTGTGTTCACCACAGGGGATTCAAATGCCACAATGTAAGATATACACTGCATTGCTGTTAATTACATGATATTTGACTAGATCTCTTAAAAATGTGCGTCAGCTAAACATACAGATTTAGTTTAGGTGACCCTGTTGTGATGCTGTGACCGTGCCGTTGGGTGAGGGCGTATTTGAACTGTGTTTGGTGTTACTCTGGCTGTGTGACAGCGGCATGTGTGTTAGAGGCCTGGAGAGGACTAGGCAGGCACTTGCAGGTGGTCTGTCCCAGGGCAGGCAGGGTTTGGCGCTCCATCGGATACAAGAGCCCTCTGACACCCATTTGGTCCCGAAATAACACCCCCCCCTGTGATTACTGAAGGCACGAGGGGTCAGCCAAACGGGACCTAGCACCTCTTTTAGTTGACATGGGGCAGGCAGGTTACTCACAATGTTAATAGATAGATTTTGACCATTTTAGGGGTGCTCTTTTCCCCCTGGTTTTGGTGTGTTGGTTAACTTGATAATGTATGGATTGGATGATGACTGAAACTCCATTATGGTGCATGAAACTGACTTCAGGGGACAAAAGATGCAATTGTTTTATCCGTACATCTTTGAGAATGATTCACAAGATCAGATTTTCTTTATTTGAGTACCAGGCCATTAAAACACGTATGACACATATGACGACTTGTAATTAGACTACCGGTACATTCATTTATTTGATTTGAGATAATCTGTTCCCACCTGAATCGAGGGACCAGAGAAAGTGTCTAAATAAACCTCTTTCTGATTCTGATTCTATCGTACCGTAGAAGGTTTAGTGTGTGTACGTGCTCAACATTGGCTATACTTGGACATCTTTAAGTTAAGTTAAATTCAGCAAATTCACACACATCGCATCTTCTGACCTCCTGCAACGCGTACCGAGAAGGGAAGCAGGGAAAGTCAAATATGAAATAAAGCTAAAGACATGGATTTATTTCAGCTTCTGTGTGTCATCATCTGTCAGTGGATTTCCAGAGGACCTAAACCTCCCAAACAGGCTGCTTTGACAGCATCACAACCCCACCAGTCTTCCTGCATGGTCCCCTCACAACTAGCTTTCGTCCCATTGTAATGCGAGCGCATTTACCCATTTCCATATAGACAGAAGTCACTGGTTACCCCGGCGCGGTCCACCTCAAGTCAGCCCCGCCCCTTACCCCCCACAGTCGACTGGGGAGATCAGTCGGATCTGCATCTGAGGCTCCCGAAGCTAAAGCCATGTTAACAAGCACCTCCACAAAGGCTGTTAAGCGTTGAGTACTGCAGGGGTCCGGGACGTGTGGGTTTGGAGGGGAGGGAGGGCAGGAACTGGCCTCACTGTGAGCTGGCAGGACTGGTCGACTCACCCTGGTGAGAGCTTCTGAGAATTAAGAGGGTCAGCCGGCCCGGTAAGGTTCCATGGACGACCAGTAGGTTGAGGAAGTGTGAGAGTTAGGGTCTGACGTAGAAGGTGCGAGCATATTGGTCGTTATAGTTTAGGGAGCGATATATCCAATCACAGTCCAATGCCGTCTCTGGTAGGTTCTGTAGTCCGATATCTGGGAGTCTACGATTTAACGTTCTTCTGAGGCAGGTCGAATTTCGCGCCGAAAGATCACCATGGACGGACCTCGTGTCCTCCGTCCGAAAGCAAACGTCCGTTATCCTCTAGTTCTCTCCTCTTGATCTCTACCTACTCACGTTCTCTCTGCACTGTTCTCCAATGAATGTCACATGTAATCCCCCCCGGCCTAACCCCTCTTAATCAGGCCGGGTCCATGTTCCCGTTCCCATTTTTGCTCCAGTCCCTGGCTAACCGTCCTCTATAGTTAGCGTATCTCCCACGAGATAACCAACCCACTCTACACACTCTCTCTCTCTCTCTCAAACAAGGACACGTTTATTTCAGAACTCATTTGCAAGTCAATGGACAAGAATAGAACAATATGTGTCTTGTTTTGCGCCTCTCTGATTGAAGACGCGTTATCTCGGTTTGAGGGGCTCTAACAACTACGAATACAGCAGAGATAGCAGAATGTGTTACGTGTGTGTGTGTGTGTGTGTGTGTGTGTGTGTGTGTGTGTGTGTGTGGGGGGGGGGTGTGTGTGTGTGTGTGTGTGTGTGTGTGGGGGGGGGTGTGTGTGTGTGGGGGGGTGTGTGTGTGTGTGGGGGGGTGTGGGGGTGTGTGTGTGGGGGGTGTGTGTGTGTTTTGTGTGTGTGTGTGTGGGGGGTGTGTGTGTGTGTGGGGGGTGTGTGTGTGTGTGTGTGTGTGTGTGGGGGGGCTTTCCTAAATAATACATTTCCATAACCCGACTGGAATGTCTTCCTCAGTGGATCTACTAGGATCTGTCTGTGTCTGTAGCCACCCTTTGAGCCTGACTTGACTCTTTATAGCACATAAAGCACAAACTCAAGTGTGTGTGTGTGTGTTTGTTCGGGTGCCTGTGAGCAGCTTTGTGCGAGGCCCGGCAGGCCAGTTGTTGCGTGAGTGAGATATGGGTTCCTGAGAGGGAGGCACTCCGGGCCCTCAAGCGGAGTCCTGTTTTCAGGGTATGAACAGGCGTTAAGTGGCTGCCTGCCTGGTTGTCTGTCTGTCAGTCAGTCCTGCCCGAGGTCCAGGAACCGGGCATGACCACGGTTCTGTTCTGTGTGTTGTTCGGTTCTGTTCTGTTCTGTGCGTGCCAGTATCTAGCTCCAGGCCAGGCATACTGTGGCTGATATCTCCCAGATAATTGTGACTACAGCCGGAACAGCAGGATGCTTACAGCCCACACGGTATGGCCAGTTTGTGTAGACGGGTGCTTGCTGGCTGTTTGCGTGTCTGTCTGTCTGTCTGTCTGTCTGTGTCTGTCTGTCTGTGTGTGTGTGTGTGTGTGTGTCTGTCTGTGTGTGTTTAAGACAAACACACACTCTGGCATCTATGCTCATATGACATTCCAGGGGGTAACAGTTCTGCTCAACCACTGTCACGCCTGACCTCTTCAAAGACACTAGACAAGTGTGGCTGTGTGGCTGGCTTTCTCAGCTGTCCCCAATGACCCCCTCCCCCTCCCCTCCTGACTCCCTCACCCAGCAGTCAATAAAACATCAAGAAAAAACACTACGACAATGTTGCAGGCCTAATGATTGTGATTTGTCTTAGCCGTCCATACTGAGCTAGAAGCTGTTTTGCAATTGCGTTGGAAATATAAATGTGATCAACGACGTGAGGAGGTCCTAAAACCTTCCGTTGTCCATCTCAGTAGTTTAAGTTTAATGTCACTGCCATGTTTCCTCACATTCAGCTCATAGATACACAGTCCACAGAGAACCAGGCGATTGCGTTTCCTGTGTCCAACTCCTAGCACACTCGGACTCTGCTGACATCCTTTGACAGGTGTGCACCGTTCAAATCACGAGTAAACCGACCGGAACCATGCCAGAGACGGGAGTAAACTGAGCTAGAGTCCACTCTCACAGCTCGGGCTGTGTGGCCTGTTCAGTATGGGTCTTCGCGTGGGTCACGTTGGGTCAGGCCGAGGCCATCTTTGATCTAGCTGCCCTATTCCTAGATGTCCCTGTCAGGGTCCAAACGTCCGTCCCCCATCTCTCCCTCACCTGTCGGACACGCACTCCCCCGACTCCCCTCTGCCTCGCCCCCTTCCCCCTCCGTGCCAAAGATGAAAGGATGATCACAGAGAGACAGACAGTGTGGCCGGTTTGGAAAACGGACGACCCCGAGGAGAGGGAACAAGAAAATAACGAGAGAGAAACAGCGGGGGACATTCTTCATACGACACCGGGACCCGCAGGGAGTCTCTGTTTTAAGAGACCTACAGGCTACAGCTACAGTGGCAAAGGCCTTCATGTTGACGTCACACTTCCATCACATATTTTATACTCGTATACAGAACACAATGTTCCCCTCATATATATTGACTTAGCGTTAGCCTGGCATAATGTTGTTTCTCACATACACACCTGTATTTAGCCTTATATAATGGTATCCTTATTGTCAGACGTAGCGTTAGCCTTGCGAACGTTAGCCTCTGAACATTCCCCGGATCTCAATCTCTGAGGTGTGCGGGACCAACAAGGCTTATGTATCCATGGCAGCTCCATCTCGCATCTAACGGGACTTGAAGGATCTGTTGCTAATGTCTTGGTGCCAGATACCACAGGACAACTTCAGGGGTCTTGTAGAACCCATATCTCCGTGGGTCGGCGCTGTTTTAGATCGGCTGAAGAACAACAGCACATTCAGCCGGAGGTCATATCGTTTTGGCTCATCGTTGTGGTCGTATACACAGTATGTTAGCTACATAAACAGCATTGACCTAGCTTTAGCCCTGCATATGTTAGCCACATAGACAGCATTGACCTAGCTTTAGCCCTGCATATGTTAGCCACATAGACAGCATTGACCTAGCTTTAGCCCTGCATATGTTAGCCACATAGACAGCATTGACCTAGCTTTAGCCCTGCATATGTTAGCCACATAGACAGCATTGACCTAGCTTTAGCCCTGCATATGTTAGCCACATAGACAGCATTGACCTAGCTTTAGCCCTGCATATGTTAGCCACATAGACAGCATTGACCTAGCTTTAGCCCTGCATATGTTAGCTACATAAACAGCATTGACCTAGCTTTAGCCCTGCATATGTTAGCCACATAGACAGCATTGACCTAGCTTTAGCCCTGCATATGTTAGCCACATAGACAGCATTGACCTAGCTTTAGCCCTGCATATGTTAGCCACATAGACAGCATTGACCTAGCTTTAGCCCTGCATATGTTAGCCACATCGAGGCATAGCGCCACAATGAGCTATAACTCATCTGTCTCTGAAACATGTGCCGTACAGATACGTTGATAAGTTAAGACCTCGAAGTGCCGTCTGCTGGGTCAGGCGCATTGGAACACAATGTTGTCTCCAGCTGGTCAGGGTTCCCCCCATTGTTCTAGATGTAAAATGTGTGAACTTACGGTACATTACAACAGTGTGTCTCACACAACGAGTCAAGACATCACCTCGTAAACAGAACATGTCCGGACATGTCAACCAAAGCCGCACGAGGAGACACATCCAGATGACACGACGCCATGATGAGAGAGAAAAATAACCATTATAAATGGTGGTGTTGAGACCGCTTCACCAGATCCCACATTAAAGTAGCGGCGACGGTCACAGTGCTAATTGCTAACACATAGGAATAATAATTAGACGCGATGGCAAACATCTTTCCTGTTTTCACACCTCGACATGGACGAGGGGGCGGATATCTGGCTTCCTGAGTCATCCGTGGACGGCGTGGCCATAGCAACGGATCAAACATTATAGACGACGGCCCTGAAGCAGTCAGGATGGCTTGAATGACAGATTATTTCCGAGACTGTATCCTATATGTGTAAGACTGTGTGTGTGGAATCTGTGGGTGATGTATCCTTCACTTTGCCTTGTCACTGACCTGTCATTCTCTCTCCCTCCCTGCCTCCCTCTCTGCCTCCCTCTCTACCTCCCTCTCTGCCTCCCTCCCTGCCTCTCTCCCTGCCTCTCTCCTTGCCTCTCTCCCTGCCTTCCTCTCTGCCTTCCTCCCTGCCACCCTTTCTCCCTCCCTCCCTCTTCCTTTTCACCTCTCCCTACAGCAGAAGGCGGGTGTGTAATGAACCTGGAGAATGCGTGTGGTTACCAGGCCGGGGTGCGAGGCCCGCGGGAAGCGATGGAGCACAAGGTCAAAAGTCAGCTGAACTTCGGCTTCCAGAGGAGCTCCACGTCAGACGATGACTCCGGTTGTGCCCTGGAGGAGTACGCCTGGGTACCCCCTGGCCTTAGGCCCGAACATGTAAGACAACCAGAAATATACACAATATTATTTTGTTGAAGATCATAGACATTTTGTGCCCACTCGTCTGGCACAGAACTCCATGTCCTGGGTGTTTCCTAATATCTTGTAATTTAGAAAAAACGTTATTTTCAATCAACTCCTGTGTGATTTTCACACATTTAAAAAGTAATTGCCTTTAAATGACATCTGCGTATTATCTATTGCTTAAATCGTTTGGATGCAACAACGGTTTTTGTAAAAAAAAGTTCCTGCATGAAAACTCAAAGGTACCTCATGTATATGTGATCACTGGTGTGAACTAAATCCACAGCCAATGCTCACAGTAAATGATTCACAGACACACAAATATAGGGAAATGTTCATAATTGAGCTGAGAAACATCACTGAATCTTTATACGTTATTAAGTCTCCATGTCATAACTCCACTAGCCAGTTGTTAAGCCTTTACTTGGCAGAGGGCAGGACAGAGCTAGGTCATGTCTCTACTTGTCACCTTAGAGCCAGACAAGCTGCCTGTCTTTAACCGGTTAACTGTCCCGGTGGTACTTTGACCCATGGGGCCATTGGCCCGTCAACTATTTTGTCTCTTGGGGCCAATAACTGCCACTGAATGTCACTTTATGAGGGAGGGTCATTACAGACACCAGATAAAAAGGTGGGATGTGCTTGTCTTTTGACTTAGGGATGCTTATCGCTGTTTTGCCCAGTTAGGCAATTTACCCCAGCATTTTACGCCCCCACAGTCCTCAGCAATGGGCCATTGTAAATAATGCACATTTCATGCTTGCAATTGCCCCCTATATACCAGGCCAGAGAACTGCCCGGCCATCTAGGCCTGTGTCTCTCCACTGTAATGATCACCTCATAATGGGTACAGGAGGGCCACATCACATAATAGCTGCTGTAAAGACATTATCGTAGAAACACATTACAGTTGAAAGGCACCACAGTCGAATGGCTTTACAGTTTAAAAACATTACAGTTGAAAAACATGAGGGTTTAAAAACATTACAGTGGAAATGCTTTACAGTTTAAAAACATTATAGTTTAAAGACATGACGGTTTAAAAACATTACAGTGGAAAGACATGAGGGTTTAAAAACATTACAGTTGAAATGCTTTACAGTTTAAAAACATTACAGTTAAAAGACATGAGGGTTTAAAAACATTACAGTTGAAATGCTTTACAGTTTAAAAACATTACAGTTAAAAGACATGAGGGTTTTAAAACATTACAGTTGAAATGCTTTACAGTTGAAAGACATTGCATAGCAGTTAGGAGGTTGTAGAACCAGGGTCTCCTTTCGGGCCCCTTACCTTCACCTACCCTTATAGTGTCAGTTACAGTACTCATATAGTGTCAGTTACAGTACTCACAGTGTCAGTTATAGTACTCATATAGTGTCAGTTACAGTACTCACATAGTGTCAGTTACAGTACTCACATAGTCAGTTACAGTACTCACATAGTGTCAGTAACAGTACTCACATTGTGTCATTTACAGTACTCACATAGTGTCAGTTACAGTACTCACATAGTGTCAGTTACAGTACTCCCATAGTGTCAGTTACAGTACTCACATAGTGTCAGTTACAGTACTCACATAGTCAGTTACAGTACTCACATAGTGTCAGTAACAGTACTCACATTGTGTCATTTACAGTACTCTCATAATGTTCAAAATGTAATTAATGATGAATAAAACACAATCTGTGAATACATATTAATAAAACATCCAGTTTTACACCAGAAATGTTGGGGATTCAGTTAGAGAAAGTAGTTGGTAACAGTGCAGGAATCTGGCGAACGTACTTTAATTTTGTCTGTGCAAAATGGATCACTACTCAACTTTAGACGGTCCTTGATGAGATAGATCTGGGTCAGTGAATTAGGTTAAGATAAATCTGCTTACTTAAAATAATGGAGAATCAGTCCAGCGCTCAACTCTTGTTATAATCAACACTTCCTGGTTCTTTTCTTGTCTGGTCGGTGCCAGGGTGACATTTTCAACTCCATGGTCAAAACATTATATTATAAGTTGTGTGTGTGTCTGCTCCTCTCATGTTGTGTGTGTGTGTTCGTGATCTGCGTCTCCAGGTTCAGCTGTATTTCTCTTGTCTTCCTGAGGAGAAGGTTCCCTACGTTAACAGTCCTGGAGAGAAGTTCCGAATCAAGCAGCTGCTCTACCAACTGCCTCCCCACGACAACGAGGTAGGAAATACACCCGGGAACACGTGTGTTTGCGTGTGCGTGCTTGTCTCTCTGTATCGTAACATTCTTCACAACGGAGCCTGTCATTTAACATGGCAACAGGACCGGGTCATCACAGGGAGCCCGGTTCTCCAGCAGCAACTCCCTCCACATCCCCTCAGAGGGTTGAAAGGGCCAACAGGCACACACACATTCGCCCGCCCACTCGCAGAGGCCACAGCACAAAACCCACCTTAGATCTAAATTGAAGCCCCCCCGGGACACGTTGTCCACTTTAGGACCTGGCCTCCGTGCCATCGCTTCCACATAGAGCGGGGCATTTAGCTCCCACGCAGATGTCTGCCACTGTGGGTGCCTGGGGAGACAATACAGCGCCCACCTGCAGAACTCCGGCATAGCTTGAGGCTTCATGGCGACGAGGACAAAAAGACATTGTGAGTGAGGATCTGTACGACGGAGACATTATAAGGACAGACCTGTAGGATTTGGAGATATTATGTGGACAGGCCCTGTAGCGCCGCAGCCTGTGTGTCCAGCCCTGTGTGAGGCTTCGTTTCCCGGCGTCATCTTAACTCCAAACAACACCGTCGTTTGTGTGCTCTCTTTGCTTGTCGTTGTTGAGGCTGTTAAAGGTTTCACATGGGAGACATCAAGCCAAGGAGAGCTGCAGAAGGGACAGGTTGATTTTAATTGGGGTACTGGAGGGTGCTTGTCAAAAACATGAGGGAGGTTTTTGGAACTTTTATTGTTGCTCAGGGAGGATTGTATTTTTTGGGTCAGCACGGCAGAGGGCGGTTCACATTTTTTTTAAGGGTTTCCAGGTTTTCTTATTTAAATTATTTCCATCTCTCCTCCACCTTGTGTGTTATGGTACGCCCCTGTATTGAAGCAATAAGGGAAGAACCTGAGTACGGTAGATAATGTTTTTATGTACATTCCGGTAGAAATACGCAACGTAATACAAACACGCTGTTCTAACATGTAGAATGGAAGGCTGGAGCTCGGAGTAGACAGGCGACCCGGCAGTGGAAAAACCTTTTCTGGGGTTACAAACAATCTCATTGCTTGAAAGACCCTTTCGTTTTAGTTCTGGGTTTTATGATATTTTGAGGAGATATTTCTCTCGATCACCCCGCCCATGCTCTCGCAAATACCCTAATTAGACACACAAATCACATTTCCATCCAAGTCGGACACCACTCCGCTACCTGGTGGTTCTTCGTCCTCATACTCTTCCATCCTCTCCCTCATCTCCTCTCCCTGCCCTTTAGGTGCGGTACTGCCAGTCACTCAGTGAGGAGGAGAAGAAGGAGCTCCATATGTTTAGCGTCCAGAGGAAGAAGGAGGCGTTGGGGAGGGGCTCCCTGAAACTGCTTCCTCGCACCTCACTACACAGCGTCTGTGAACATGTAGGTCCCCTCATGTGCCTGCTCACTGGGGTCTTCATTATTACCATACGAGTGTGTGTGTGTGTGGGAGTGTGTGTGTGTAGGAGTGTATGAGTGTGTGTAGGAGTGTATGAGTGTGTGTGTGTAGGAGTGTGGGTGTGTAGGAGTGTATGTGTGTAGGAGTGTGGGTGTGTAGGAGTGTATGTGTGTAGGAGTGCGAGTGTGTGTGTGTGTAGGAGGAGTGTGAGTGTGTGTGTGTGTATAGGAGTGTATGAGTGTGTGTGTGTGTAGAAGTGTATGAGTGGTGTGTGTTTGTGTAGGAGGAGTGTGAGTGTGTGTGTAGAAGTGTATGAGTGGTGTGTGTGTTTGTGTGTGTGTGTGTAGGAGTGTAATTATTACGGTAAGGTCAATGTACAATATCCTATTGTTAATAAATGCCTGGCTTAGTATTGCGTTGCTATATCTGTATTTTCTTGGTGTAACAATCTTTTTTTGAACTTTGTTTCAGTGCGGGGAGCGTATCAACGGAGGTGAGATGGCCATGTTCGCATCCAGAGCAGGTCCTGGGCTGGTCTGGCACCCAGCATGCTTTGCGTGTTCCACGTGTAGCGAGCTGCTGGTGGACCTGATCTACTTTTACCAGGACGGAAAGATCCACTGTGGACGCCACCACGCCGAGCTCCTCAAACCCAGGTGCTCAGCGTGCGATGAGGTAAGACATGCGTGTGTCTGTGTGTAAACATGCACTTTAACCCGGTCCGACTCCCACCAACACCGGCATATGTTCCCGTGGTAAACACAAGACCAGACCTAGACCTCATCTGTCACCTGGACGTCACCTGACCGCGTGTTAACGTCTCTGTCTCCAGGTTATATTTTCTGACGAGTGCACGGAGGCGGAGGGCCGTCACTGGCACATGAAGCATTTCGCCTGTTTCGAGTGCGAGACGGTGCTGGGGGGACAGCGTTACATCATGAAGGACGGGCGGCCGTATTGCTGCGGCTGCTTCGAGTCTCTCTACGCCGAGTACTGCAAAGCCTGCGGAGACCACATCGGTAAGACTCTCGCAGAGGACCGTACGAAGCGCCAATATGCTGCCACCGAGAAACAAATACCAGATCAAACTGACGTGTTTTTCAAGTAGTGAGAATGTTCTGCAATCTGAGAGATGAAAAGACAATGTACCATTTCATTATTTGCAGCCAGTACGTACATGTCTTACGGCACATTCCTAGGAAGAGTTATTTTTCAGGACAGAAGAGTGTTAGAGGGAGAGACGGTAATCGCTGAGAGAGCAGTAAGTCAGAATGAAAACTCCCAACGCAGCAGTGCACGTGACTTGTGCAGCTTAAACCGCAGGACCTCCATTAGCCACCGTTTCTGTTTCTAGGAACTTGACAATGACTGAGGGAGTCACGCCACAGAAATGCCACTCACTACGTTTAAACTTCTTCTGCTAACCAAGACCTTGAATTGCTTCCACAGGCGTTGACAACGCCCAGATGACGTACGACGGTCTACATTGGCACGCCACCGAGGGTTGTTTCTGCTGTGCCCAATGTAAGAGGTCTCTGCTGGGCTGTCCGTTCCTGCCCAAACAGGGACGTATCTTCTGCTCCAAGGCCTGCAGTCTGGGTGACGACGTCCATGCCTCAGACTCCTCTGACTCCGCATTCCAGTCGGTGCGTTCGCGCGAGTCCCGCCGTAGTGTGCGCATGGGCAAGAGCAGTCGTTCGGCGGACCAGTGTCGCCAGTCGCTCCTCTTCTCGCCAGCCGTCAACTACAAGTTCCCTGGGCTTACTAGTAACCCGGACAGCGACGCGCTCACAAACAAGCTGGCCCACCTGGGTCTGACTGACGAGGAGCGCTTCTGGAAGGGGAGGGAGGAGACGGAGGCCCCTGAGGATCGGGAGGAGGAGGAGTGGGCTGAGCATGAGGACTACATGACCCAGCTGCTCCTTAAGTTCGGGGAGCACGGCATCTTCCAGCCGGGTGAGACGGCGGACCCCAGACCTTCAACCGAGAACTGGATGACCGAGGCAGAGATCAAGATGAAACAATTTGGGTCTCAGAGCTCCAGGCCTGGGATGGAAGGCATCGGGGGAGGAGGGGGATCGGGCACTCCAAGCCTGGCTAGTAAGAAGTACCAGCAAGACATGTACTGGGCCCAGTCCCAGGACGGGCTCGGTGACTCGGCTTACGGTAGCCACCCTGGCCCAGCTAGCAGCAGGAAACTCCAGGAGCTAGAGAAGGAGCAGGGCGCCAGGAGCAGTGGGGATCCAGGCTTTCAGACGGACAACAAGCTGTGGTACGACGGCTCCCTGGACTGTATCACGGACGAACTCAAAGGATCAAAGGAACAGAGTGTCGGGGACTCGATGGACTCACTGGCGCTGTCGAACATCACAGGTAAGATCAGTTCCATCTCCTCTGAAACAGTCCTTGATTTTTTTTTTTACTTGTCGGGACAACAATATCCCCGAAACCTGACTAACGACCGGGTCTTAATCAGACAACTGTCTTCATGGTCTTTTGCGATTGTTCTTCTGAAACAGCATTTTGGTGACAGGATACCCTGTAGGAACATATATGCTTATTTTTTCTCGTTCCGTTATCTTCCAGGGGTGTCAGTGGATGGCGACAGTAAAGAGCGTCCGCTGGCCTACTCCTTACAACGCTTCGATGAGCTCGAGCCAGAGAACTGTGACAACACAAGCAACATGGCAACCCTCAACTCCTCTATGTTACACCACAGTGCCAATTCACTTAAAAGCCTTACGTCTGAGCTGGAGCAGGTGGTGACGGAAAACATAACAGAAGACATGGAACCCCCTCTTCCATCTCCTCCCCCCAAGCTACCTCATGTACCGGCCTTGAGGAGGACTCGCTCCCAATCCCGACCACAACAGGTCAAGTTCTCGCCGGATGTGGTGGACAACAGTCGATATGGCGATCCGCCGCTGCGCCAGCCTCCGATGAGCGAGCGGACTCGGCGGCGGGCCTACAACTTCGAGGACCAGGACCAAGGGCTCCGTAGCTCGGGCCGTCACCACAACCACCATCACCACCACAGAAGGCGTCACAGCCGCAAGTCTCGCTCAGACAATGCCCTTCACCTGGTGCCCAAGGACAGAGCCAACCGCATGTACTTCAGAGAGGACCACAGAGGACCCGGGGACCACGGATTCAGCCACAAGGGCCCTCAGCAGCAGGCCGTCCGGCCCAACCAGCAGGGGTGTGGCCAGGGCCAGCATCCGCAGCACACCAGCTCAGACTACGGGCTCCAGCAGGGCCCGGCCATGGAGAGGTTCCTGGGGCTGTGTGGGGACGGGGACCAAGACGACTGGTGCTCCACCTGCTCCTCTTCCTCCTCTGATTCCGAGGAGGAAGGCTTTTTCCTGGGGCAGCCGATCCCCCGGCCCTGGCCACACAGACACTACTATGACGACCTGCCCGGACCTAGCCGCCTGGCGGGCATGCCCTCTCCGTCTTATGGGGGGGTTCCACATACCAAGTCCAAAAAGAGTAAGGGCCAGAAGGGGAACAACTGTATCATTTCATAAGACTTGACATTGACTCGTCAATAATCCGCTTTTCAGTCTACCGCTGCAACATTTCTTATTGGCACCAAATGGAATAGAGAGATGCCCTTCTTCCAATCAAAGCCTGGGTGTACTCTATATATGTTGGTAAATACGGCTCTGATCCAATCCTTGAGAAGAGCACCATAAATGCATTAACGGTGTGATCATCACGCTTTTTTATTTGAAATGTTTCTCCAATTGTGTCAACTGTCCGCCAATTAACAAATTAACTTTGAACAGATGTATTTAAAGCAGCATTTTACAGAAGATGAACTTAAATTACTATTTAATGGCGCCGATATTAATGTATATATTGTAAAGACTTCAGATACAAAACTGATATTTTTTATACCCCAGATTAAAAAAAAATGTCTTCCTTTTGTTCGGCAGAACGACATCAAAAGGAGTGTTATCAGAGAATGTGCTCTTCTGTTAAGCTCGGGTGAGAGACATGATTGTACAACTTGCAGTGCAGCCGATGGGGTGACAGAACACTGCAGAGTATGACCCATCCAAATCCAATGTACGCGCTTCGTTTGAAGGCGTGTGCAGATACGGCCACAGCTCCTGGATTTCATTGGGTCATATTTTTGAGTCACATTGTATTATAAACAGATCACGATCATCTGTATAAATGTAAAAAAAAACTGGAAAACGAGGCTAAGATCAATTATAATTGTAATAAAAAAAAATAAGATAACATCTTCAGATTGTTTATTTCAACAGGAGTTAAAAAAAAATGTCTGCAGAAAAGTGGCGTGCTTTTATGAGGAACGACTTGGTCGCAGGACAGATCTAACTTTGTGCGCCACCTTCATTTACCAAGTAAAGTGAGGATGTGAGGAACATGTCAAACTCACAGCGGTGAGGGCTGAGTGTGCGTGGGTCCTTCACTCCGTACTGCATCGATAGCGGTCATTATTTAGTCGCTAACCTCCACAATATGACTCTTAAACAGGGATGGAAACAAACAGTAGACCCCCATGGACGAAGTTTAACGCCTCTGAAGGATGTATTATATATATCAGGCTCTTCTCAGACTCCGCTTTCTTCGGAAAGAAGTTGGTATTCGAAACGGCATTCCAAAGTCCTTTTTCTGTACACTCTAAATGTTAAGGACAACGACTGCATTCCACATATTTAGTGTCTCTTTCCATTTCTTTCTGACCAAATGCTCACTGGAATCAGTAAGATTCAGTTGTTTAGCTCATGCCTTTTCCAAATGTAACTATGGAGTGAACCAATGCCAACCGGGACATAAGACAGGGAGTCATTCTGAAATAAAAACTATTTTCAGCTGAATCAGCATAACAGAACCGTATTTGTTATTTAAGTTTCAAAAATGTCACTTGACTGACCTTTATAAAATAAATTCTATAAAATACACATAAAATACACAAGGTAACATTGGAACTGTTAAATTCTGACAACTATGCTGTTGTCAACTTTAGAATACTAGGCAGCATTTGGCACTAAGATTTAACCACAAAAAAACATTTTGTATAAAATTAAAAAAAATAAATGTAATATGAACAGTGCCCCCCCGCCCCTCTTCAAAGCCAACATATTGGCCAAATATGAAGAAAAGGCCTTACAAAGTATCCACCCCTCAGAGCATCTTAACGCCACTCCCCAAGTCCTCCCCAACGGGGGTCAGGTCATGTTGGTGACCTGGTCCAGCTCTATGATGAAGTGTCTAAGGTCGTCCAGGCAACGCTCGCGGATATCGATCAGGTTGTCCTTCAGAGGGTTCTGGAGTAGCTTCTCCAGACTGGGCTCCTTGACCACCAGCATCTTCACCACTGTGCCAAACGTCTCACAGTCCTGCTTGTACAACTGCAGGACACACACACACACACACACCTGCATTTATTGGTAATATCGCACAAAACTTTCAGCTGTCATTCTCATCTTACTAACTGATTATCAACAGTCATATCCGTTTAAATCCTGTGTTCTGATGGTATTTCAGATGGAACACTGTAGGTATGACATCACTTTCACTGCTCTAATTGCTTCGTTAGCAAATTTATAATAGCAATAAAGAATCTCTGGGGTTTGTGGTATTTCAACGAAATGTCGTAGACCACGCCCCCTTTTTCCTTATTGCTTCAATATACCATGTCTTTCGGCTAATACGCATTGACAATTCGAACCACCCAGTAAAAGCATTTTAAACAGAATATTACCTAAATATTCAAACAATGAGTAAAATTTGTCATTAAACAACAGTCTAATATCTGCAGAAAATTTGACATTTCTACAAGTAAAGCACAAAACTAGCAATTTGACCCTGGCCAGCTCTCGTCTTGTTCGACTTACACTGTTTTTGTTCAAATTGACCATTTATTCATTTATTTTCAGTTGCTTTGCAAGGGAGGGCATTGCAAAGGGAATTCCATTTCTCAGAACAGAAAACAAACAATCTTAGTCGCATCATAGGCATGTCTGAGGTACAGAGACTTTTTTGGCACGCCCAAAAAAGCATTTCAACCAATCCCGTTGTTTACTTTGACTAACCCGTTGTAGCAAAACCAATTAATCTTGAACAATAGAAACACGATAACAAGCGGAGGAAGCAAGCGTCCCACTCTTATGGAGCGATGGTTGGCTTCAAAGGGGTTTTAATCGCTGTAACACAAGTGGCAAAACCAGTCTCTATGCGTTTAGAACTAGACCTGCCTGATTACAACACTTTACTGTGAATTTAATGAACCCAGATTCCTGGCAAGTAGGTGTGTGTATGTGTGTGTGTCTGCCACAGGTAGCATCCGCTAGAACAAAAGCTAGCGGAGGTGTTATATGAAGAGTAAGCAGTAGCTGTTCAGATCAATCAGGGGCACATGGCAACTAAACATGCTCTCTCTTATGTCCAGCAGGCAGCTCTGGTTTTACAGCCACACTAGAAGGGGCTGTTAACCTCTATTAAAACAGGGCTACGATATCAGCCAGGTGCTAGCCCATTAGGCGCTGGGCCTTAATCCCCCGGGGCTGAGCAGGAACATGACCCCACGCGCATGTGTGTATATTGGCTCAGTTGATCCTTCCTGGAGGTCGGGACCCTCGTCGGTCTGTTCCTCGCCTTCACACCACAATACCCTATTAACTGTGGGGGTTGGGGGGATCAGTCTGGAGCAACGGTTCAGCTACACAGTTCATTTAATTCTAACAAGTCTACCACCGGTCTGCCTCAGATGCTAGTGAATACCTCCAGTCTGCCTCAGATGCTAGTGAATACCACCGGTCTGCCTCAGATGCTAGTGAATACCACCGGTCTGCCTCAGATGCTAGTGAATACCACCGGTCTGCCTCAGATGCTAGTGAATACCACCAGTCTGCCTCAGATGCTAGTGAATACCACCAGTCTGCCTCAGATGCTAGTGAACACCACCAGTCTGCCTCAGATGCTAGTGAACACCACCAGTCTGCCTCAGATGCTAGTGAACACCACCAGTCTGCCTCAGATGCTAGTGAACACCACCAGTCTGCCTCAGATGCTAGTGAATACCTCCAGTCTGCCTCAGATGCTAGTGAACACCACCAGTCTGCCTCAGATGCTAGTGAACACCACCAGTCTGCCTCAGATGCTAGTGAACACCACCAGTCTGCCTCAGATGCTAGTGAACACCACCAGTCTGCCTCAGATGCTAGTGAACTGTGTTTTAATTTAGGATCTCAGAAAACCTCCTTAAAGGTAGAAGGGTGTGTATTCCTGGAGACCACAGCCCCAACAAAGGCCTCTGAAACTGTGGTTGAGACACATTATTATTATCACAGAGAACAATTTGGATAAGGTCAAGACAGGGAGAGGCTCTATAACTATATATACCAAAATAGACCACGACCAGCGGGCATGGGAAGGTTCCCCCGGGACTTGACTACATAATGGAGGGAGTGTAATCCACCTTTATCTATGTTCTACTGATAATTCCTGTTCCACACCGAGACATGTGAAACCAGGGCACGTCCAATAACTCCACGGTACTGCACCAAGAGACAGGACCGGGAATGAGTGGTCTCTCTCTATCTGATAGTCATATGGAGACAGAATTCCAGTGAATTTCTACACCGCACTTTACTTCTGAAGATTTGTTTTCAGAGAGATGGGAGGTTCATTTCAGGTCAGAAAATGCATAAAGTAACAAGACAACAAAAACAACTTCCAGTACCCCCTCGCAGAGTTAACCACTATTCATTTAAAAATGATTATGTTCGCCATCCTTCAAGACAAACCCTCCTCTAAGCTTTTCTCCCCAAACTGCAATGTGTGGACGCAGATTAGATTTCACTTAATTATGTCTCTATACACACTGTTCTCCCGTGCGCTTTGAAGCTGCAAAACAGGAAGACAAGGGGAAAAATAGCCTAGTGATGAAACAATTAACTTCAACGTCAATGATTTCCCCTGACTTTAATGAAGCTTAACTGAGCACACAAGAGAGAGACAGCGTCCTGCAGTATTAATAGGAATAAAGTGTATTTTGGGAGTGAAGCTTTCTTAAACTGCACTCTGAAACAGCAACTTGTTAGTTGACAAAACAGGATGAGTGCGTTTGACCTGAGCCTGATACGCTCTGTGTGTTCCCTCGCAACGGTGGGAGATGGGAAGATTTCCAAACCAGATTGGGATACACAGGATGACCAAAGAGACGGGGCTGAGGCGACGGGGCTGAGGCGACGGGGCTGAGGCGACGGGGCTGAGGCGACGGGGCTGAGGCGACGGGGCTGAGGCGACGGGGCTGAGGCGACGGGGCTGAGGCGACGGGGCTGAGGCGACGGGGCTGAGGCGACGGGGCTGAGGCGACGGGGCTGAGGCGACGGGGCTGAGGCGACGGGGCTGAGGCGACGGGGCTGAGGCGACGGGGCTGAGGCGACGGGGCTGAGGAGACGGGGCTGAGGCGACGGGGCTGAGGCGACGGGGCTGAGGCGACGGGGCTGAGGCGACGGGGCTGAGGCGACGGGGCTGAGGCGACGGGGCTGAGGCGACGGGGCTGAGGCGACGGGGCTGAGGCGACGGGGCTGAGGCGACGGGGCTGAGGCGACGGGGCTGAGGCGACGGGGCTGAGGCGACGGGGCTGAGGCGACGGGGCTGAGGCGACGGGGCTGAGGCGACGGGGCTGAGGCGACGGGGCTGAGGCGACGGGGCTGAGGAGACGGGGCTGAGGCGACGGGGCTGAGGCGACGGGGCTGAGGCGACGGGGCTGAGGACTTCATGACTTTCCCAGGACTTCATTAGTATAGGAGCCCTGTAGACAGGTACTATCGCACTAAAGAAGCTCCAGTGGAGGTCTGACCTCTGACCCCTGAGCCAGCTCCAGCCAAACCACCGCGACTCCATCCCTACCAAGCCCCCTACTTAGCTCCATGTCTGCTCCAACCACATCCTCGGTCCCACCGGCAGCCACAGCCTGGAACATCAGCCAACCCTGGGTTTCTGCTCGGTCTGGTGGGTTTGGCTGGGTCCTCAGCGTGCAGGGTTGGCGATCAGACTGCATTTGGGCTCTCAGCTCCACAGAACTCACAAGCCGATGCCTCGCTGTACAGCTGCCCCATGTGACCTGGTTGTGAAACGACTGTGTGTGTGTGTGTGTTTGTGTGTGCACGTGCCAAAAAAAAACGTACCCTCACCCTGGGTGGCATGCCTGAACCCTGCAGGGCAATTCCTGCCCTGGAATTAATGGGAAAAGATAAGTGGTAGTGCAGCACAATCTGTGTATAGGGATGTGTGTGTGTGTGTGTGTGTGTGTGTGTGTGTGTGTGTGTGTGTGGCCGTATGAACTGGGAGACTTAAATAGCAGCCCCTGCATCGAACCTTCCAAACCGAGACATTCAAATTCTCTCTGCCAACTCATCCAGTCACAAATGAAGGAACATGTTTCACAAGCTGCCTCACGCACACAATGGGGTTCCACGGAGCCAAGAGAACCCCACCACCGAGGCGGAACACTGTACCTGCTCAATTTCCAGAGCTTTAGCAGCGATGGCTTGAGAGCGACGCGTTTTAAAGTCTTCCGTTGGCCCTGTGTCCTCGTCTGTCACCGTATCGCCCGGCCTCGCTGGCAGGGAGGGGGCGTGTGTGCACTCCTCCTGTAAGGGCAAAGGTCATGGTTTAGAGGTCAGGGGTTAAGCATGCCAGGCAGACCGCAGCAGTTCAGGTGGCTTAACCGAATCTGGTTTCAAGTTGGAAGCATGCGAGGGCAACCATGACTGGAATCAACACAGTTGTGGTGTCATGCTATCCAGCACAACACATGTTTTACCATGCACTCAGAATATTGGCACATTTGAGTTTTAACGAACTCTACACGACCACGGAAGATGACTGACATTGATGCTCTACCGTTGAAATTTACGGTTACCGTTAAATAAAACGTGAAACCTGCCTGTTGATTTGAGCAAGAAGAAGCTCTTTGTCACTGTGAAAACAAAAACTAAATATTTAAGAACCCTATTGCTTTAAGTTACAGTATTTTCAAGAGCTGTTACCCACGGCAACACAAAGAGTAGATCATGCGTGAACAGTCAGATCCTGTTGAACCACAAGAAACAGGCCGGCTGCATGACGTACATCAACAGTCCCTATGAGAACCCGGTTCCGACAGGAGATGACAAACGGCAAACAACAAAAACTTTTGACGGCCTTTGTCAATGAATTGTGGTGAGGAGTTGTGTATTTAGAGGACGGTGTGGAAAATGTGACGGCCGTATGAAGATGACATAACAAGAAGTCCGGCCTGTGGGGAAACAGTTGAGTCCTATTGAATATAATCCAACCAAGGGATGCTAAATTGTTATTCTGGTCTAAATAGGATGCTTTTAGTACTCAAATGTAAGTGGCCCTATTACAGAACTGGGGGGTATTCCAGAGCTAATGGTCAGCCTAGGTACTTCATACAGGTCTAACTACTGATCCTATCCAATAAATGTGAGGTTGAGCTGAACAAGTAGGACAATTCTAAAATCCCACCTGGGTGGCCACAGAGCTGCGAGGCGAACCATCTAGAGAAACACTGTTGGCATGGCCAAGCAACCGGGATGAATCTGTGAAGAGAGAGAAATATGGTGGTGAAATACAGAACAAAGGACACGACATTCAGGAAAAAACAAACCATCACTTGGGGCAATTCACAGGGCCATCACTTGGGGCAATTCACAGGGCCATCACTTGGGGCAATTCACAGGGCCATCACTTGGGGCAATTCACAGGGACATCACTTGGGGCAATTCACAGGGACATCACTTGGGGCAATTCACAGGGACATCACTTGGGGCAATTCACAGGGCCATCACTTGGGGCAATTCACAGGGACAGCGCCCGGGGACAGCGCCCGGGGACACCACTTACAGTATGACAAAGCACCATGGGAAACTGACTTGGACAGATGACAGTGCCAGCCCAGACAAATCACTGTTTTTTTCACATTCTCTTATTTGGAATAGCTCACACAATAGCGGTCGTCAAGTTCAGCTGGGAATAAATTGAAATATCGTGCTCTGAAGGCTCCGTAATGTCTATAAAAAAACAAATATGGACGGGCTGGAAATGATTGTTTTTATTTCAGCCGTCTCCCACGGCGATGAGACTGAGCCAAGGTGAAATTAAAAACACACTTTCTTCCAGAATGCCCCCCCCGCCCGCATTTTGTTGCAAAACTGGAAGAACCCCGTGTTGTGTCTGCAACACCAAGTAAGCCCATGGAAATGGTCCTACGTTCTAACTTGCAATTTGTTTTTAAGCTTCCCGTATTGATTGGCTGTTGGTTTTTTGGGACCGCACAAAAAGAAGCTTCTCTGAATGACCACCCCTTCATTACTTCATACGCGTTATTTTGTCAGGCTGAATTTACATATAGGCGAGCAAAAGGCTCTGGCCATAGATAAAGAACTATAACAGTATTGTTGGACCTTCTAGGCGTTTGCACTGTGAGTAAAACTGGTTGACAAAGCCACAGTGAATCTGCAGAGGCTACAGCAGAACTGTAACGATTAGGAACAAATCCACAACAGCAGATCCTAGATGCTTAGGAATTGCAAATCTCACCGGGAGGCATCCAGAATAGTGTGTGTGTTTTACTGGACTGCTTAAAACCAAAGCCACAAGTCAAGGACAGTCAAATAATAAGGGAATTACGAGGACATTATGTGCACATAAGTTAAGGCTGTTTTAAAAATAAGTGCAATGGAAAAGTAACAATTGGTGCCGGGTGTCAAATCAGGGTTAGTGGTATTAGGGTGCATGTTAATTAGTGCCTTCTGAATGGGGCTAAACGATTCATTGATTTTTTAAAGAGATAAACATAATATAATGTGTGCTCTACTCCAGATAATGGGATTTGATCAGCCCTATACTACAACATAATATAATGTGTGCTCTACTCCAGATAATGGGATTTGATCAGCCCTATACTACAACATAATATAACGTGTGCTCTACTCCAGATAATGGGATTTGATCAGCCCTATACTACAACATAATATAATGTGTGCTCTACTCCAGATAATGGGATTTGATCAGCCCTATACTACAACATAATATAATGTGTGCTCTACTCCAGATAATGGGATTTGATCAGCCCTATACTACAACATAATATAATTTGTGCTCTACTCCAGATAATGGGATTTGATCAGCCCTATGCTACAACATAATATAACCTGTGCTCTACTCCAGATAATGGGATTTGATCAGCCCTATACTACAACATAATATAACGTGTGCTCTACTCCAGATAATGTGATTTGATCAGCCCTATAATACAACATAATATAATGTGTGCTCTACTCCAGATAATGGGATTTGATCAGCCCTATACTACAACATAATATAATTTGTGCTCTACTCCAGATAATGGGATTTGATCAGCCCTATACTACAACATAATATAACGTGTGCTCTACTCCAGATAATGGGATTTGATCAGCCCTATACTACAACATAATATAACGTGTGCTCTACTCCAGATAATGGGATTTGATCAGCCCTATACTACAACATAATATAATTTGTGCTCTACTCCAGATAATGGGATTTGATCAGCCCTATGCTACAACATAATATAACCTGTGCTCTACTCCAGATAATGGGATTTGATCAGCCCTATACTACAACATAATATAATGTGTGCTCTACTCCAGATAATGGGATTTGATTAGCCCTATACTACAACATAATATAATGTGTGCTCTACTCCAGATAATGGGATTTGATCAGCCCGATACTACAACATAATATAACGTGTGCTCTACTCCAGATAATGTGATTTGATCAGCCCTATACTACAACATAATATAACCTGTGCTCTACTCCAGATAATGGGATTTGATCAGCCCTATACTACAACATAATATAATGTGTGCTCTACTCCAGATAATGGGATTTGATCAGCCCTATACTACATCATAATATAATTTGTGCTCTACTCCAGATAATGGGATTTGATCAGCCCTATGCTACAACATAATATAATGTGTGCTCTACTCCAGATAATGGGATTTGATCAGCCCTATACTACAACATAATATAATGTGTGCTCTACTCCAGATAATGGGATTTGATCAGCCCTATACTACAACATAATATAACCTGTGCTCTACTCCAGATAATGGGATTTGATCAGCCCTATACTACAACATAATATAATTTGTGCTCTACTCCAGATAATGGGATTTGATCAGCCCTATGCTACAACATAATATAACCTGTGCTCTACTCCAGATAATGGGATTTGATCAGCCCTATACTACAACATAATATAATGTGTGCTCTACTCCAGACAATGGGATTTGATCAGCCCTATACTACAACATAATATAATGTGTGCTCTACTCCAGATAATGGGATTTGATTAGCCCTATACTACAACATAATATAATGTGTGCTCTACTCCAGATAATGGGATTTGATCAGCCCGATACTACAACATAATATAACGTGTGCTCTACTCCAGATAATGTGATTTGATCAGCCCTATACTACAACATAATATAACCTGTGCTCTACTCCAGATAATGGGATTTGATCAGCCCTATACTACAACATAATATAATGTGTGCTCTACTCCAGATAATGGGATTTGATCAGCCCTATACTACATCATAATATAATTTGTGCTCTACTCCAGATAATGGGATTTGATCAGCCCTATGCTACAACATAATATAATGTGTGCTCTACTCCAGATAATGGGATTTGATCAGCCCTATACTACAACATAATATAATGTGTGCTCTACTCCAGATAATGGGATTTGATCAGCCCTATACTACAACATAATATAACCTGTGCTCTACTCCAGATAATGGGATTTGATTAGCCCTATCCTACAACATAATATAATGTGTGCTCTACTCCAGATAATGGGATTTGATCAGCCCTATACTACAACATAATATAACGTGTGCTCTACTCCAGATAATGTGATTTGATCAGCCCTATACTACAACATAATATAACCTGTGCTCTACTCCAGATAATGTGATTTGATCAGCCCTATACTACAACATAATATAACGTGTGCTCTACTCCAGATAATGGGATTTGATCAGCCCTATACTACAACATAATATAATGTGTGCTCTACTCCAGATAATGGGATTTGATCAGCCCTATACTACAACATAATATAATGTGTGCTCTACTCCAGATAATGGGATTTGATCAGCCCTATACTACAACATAATATAATGTGTGCTCTACTCCAGATAATGGGATTTGATCAGCCCTATACTACAACATAATATAATGTGTGCTCTATAAAGGTGGGGGGAAATCGATACAGCATAAAATCGCGATATTTCCCATGGCAATAGTTTATCGATACACAGATGCCAAGTATCGATATTTTACTATTTAAATTGAACATGAGAATTTAACTTTTTGGTAGTAGAATAATAAAATAAATTGCGTATTCAGTCCACCGGGTGACGTGACGGTCAGCATGCATGAGGATGCAGATACAGGAATCCACAGACGATACGGCTGTATCCGTGAAAAAATGGCGTTGCCAAAAAATATATTCGCCAGCTTTTCTAATACTCTTTCGCTCATATCAGTGTATATTTGCGGTAGGGCTTTTGATATTTACGGTCAACTGCACCTTTTTAAAGCCGGTCTTTTTCTACTTAAGACTGGCAGCATATCCTTCACAATGTAATATGTCAATGCATCGCGTTCTCGTACTGCTGTATTTAGTAGGAATGGCCTTTCGACAAATTTTACACACCGTTAATTTGCTCAATATCGGACTTTTTATAGCCAAACAACTTCCAAATTACATCAGAAACATTGCTTTCTCTGGGTGATTTCTTCCTCACTAGAAGAGGAGGTGCTCGGTGCTCGCTCTTACAGCTGATACACTTCAACTGAACCCGCCCCGTTATAATGGAGACCAGCTTTTAATGTTTGTGATTGGTGGATAACCCCTGTGCTGTGATTGGTGGATAACCTCTGTGCTGTCACGCAATTGGTCCATTATTTGGGTTAGTTAGGTTAGTTTTCCTTCGGGGACATAATAATGAAGTTGGAAAAAGGTAATAAATTGCAATATATCGCAGAATATGGCAATATGTTAAAAATCGCAATAATATTGTATCGTGACCTAAGTATCGTGATAATATCGTATTGTGGTGCCTCTGGCGATTCCCACCCCTAGTGCTCTACTCCAGATAATGGGATTTCGTGCGGTACTGGTTTGATCTTGGACACATCTGCTAGCTCCGTGCACATACTACACTCTCACCAGACTACGGTCAGACCTGGAATCAAAATGACCTCAATAAAACATGGCTACCCCTTTCCCAGCCTTTTAGAACATGTGTGTGTGTGTGTGTGTGTGTGTAATTAAAATAGTTTACATGCTCCAGCACCTCCACTGGAAACAGACGCCTCTCCACAGACAGCTGCACTACACATCAGATATTGAACTTCAAACATGCAAACACTCTATTACGGACACTGGGTCTCGACTCACCTGGTTCTCTGCTCTGGTTGATCAGCTCTTCATTATACCCTGGAGAAAGACAGTAGGAAAATGGGTCATCACAATGACTGGCGATACAAACAAAAATGTTTCCCAGAATACCACACTGCTTCTGGATTCCTGTCCATTACGATGCTTTATTCCCAAGTGGTTGTGTGGCCACCAGAAAAGATCAAGAGGATAAAGTGATTTATTTAATGTTATGTTATTGACAGGGGACAGCTGGACAAAACCGCTATGGTTTCTAGTTAAACAAAAGAACAGTACTTCCCCTTGTGGGTGCAGAACACAAGTAGTTCCCTTATAAAATGAACTGGGTTACATGTACGGTGCAAACATACTTCTCCGTTGGCTTTCCTGGTAGGAAAAGCTGTTTTGGTCACGGTCTGAGGAATGGCTTCTTCTGCTGGTGTGAACCCCAGAATGCATGAGAACAGGGCCTGGAGGGGTACCCCTCCCGGGAACAGGGTCTGGCGGGGTACCCCTCCCGGGAACAGGGTCTGGCGGGGTACCCCTCCCGGGAACAGGGTCTGGCAGGGTACCCCTCCCGGGAACAGGGTCTGGCGGGGTACCCCTCCCGGGAACAGGGTCTGGCGGGGTACCCCTCCTGGGAACAGGGTCCGGTGGGGTACCCCTCCTGGGAACAGGGTCTGGAGGGGTACCGCTCCTGGAAATATGGCCTGACCAGGTATTTATCCTGGGAAAAGAACTAGATGGGGCCCCCCTCCTGGGATTAGTTTCTGGCGGGGTATCCGTCCTTGGAATAGAGCCTGGCGGGGTATCCCTCCTTGGAATAGAGCCTGACGGGGTATCCCTCCTTGGAATAGAGCCTGACGGGGTATCTCTCCATGGAATAGAGCCTGGCAGGGTATCCCTCCTTGGAATAGAGCCTGGCAAGGTATCCCTCCATGGAATAGAGCCTGGCAGGGTATCCCTCCTGGGAATAGAGCCTGGGGGTATCTCTCCTTGGAATAGAACCTGGCGGGGTATCCCTCCTTGGAATAGAGCCTGGCGGGGTATCTCTCCTTGGAATAAAGCCTGGCGGGGTATCCCTCCTTGGAATAAAGCCTGGCGGGGTATCCCTCCTGGGAATAGAACCTGGCGGGGTATCCCTCCTGGGAATAGAACCTGGCGGGGTATCCCTCCTGGGAATAGAACCTGGCGGGGTATCCCTCCTTGGTATAGAGCCTGACGGGGTATCCCTCCTGGGAATAGAGCCTGGCGGGGTATCCCTCCTTGGTATAGAGCCTGACGGGGTATCCCTCCTGGGAATAGAGCCTGGCGGGGTATCTCTCCCTGGAATAGAGCCTGGCGGGGTATCTCTCCTTGGAATAGAGCCTGGCAGGGTATCCCTCCTAGGAATAGAGCCTGGCAGGGTATCCCTCCTGGGAATTGTACCTGGCGGGGTATCCCTCCTTGGAATAGAGCCTGACGGGTTATCTCTCCATGGAATAGAGCCTGGCGAGGTATCTCTCCTGGGATTAGAGCCTGGCGGGGTATCCCTCCTGGGATTAGAGCCTGGCAGGGTATCCCTCCTGGGATTAGAGCCTGGCGGGGTATCCCTTCTGGAAACAGCGCCTGTCGGGGTATCTCTTCGAATGGGAGAGCGGTCTTGAACTATAGTATAAGTGTTCCTAGCATTGCCTATTGGGTAGGGGCTCAGGTCCCTTCTAAAGAATTCATCAGGGTCCTTCCTGTTGAAAAAATAACAGAAATGCCAAAAAACAAAGAAAGGGATTAGCTGGCTTATTATTTCAAGTCCACTCTACGACAGAACTCTACACAATAACAGCACCTGGAATTGACATTACTCAAAGGGTAAAATAAACGCACCAAACCTAACTCTAAAATTCTAAATAAAATAAAGTTTCGACTGTTGTCCCAAAAAATAAACAGAAAAATACAACAATGTTTTGAATATTTCCCCTTACATCAAGTCAAGTGACGGCGTTACCATGAAAAACATCAGAATTATAATGTATATGTAATAATGGCGCCTCCCTAGAGAGGTGTTCCAGGCACGTCCAGCTGGGAGGAGACCTCGGGGAAGACCCAGGACTAGGTGGAGAGATTATATCTCCACACTGGCCTGGGAACGCCTCGGGATTCCCCAGTCAGAGCTGGCTAATGTTGCCCGGGAAAGGGAAGTTTGGGGTCCCCTGCTAGAGCTGCTACCCCCGCGACCCGACCCCGGATAAGCGGTTGAAGATGAGATGAGATGTAATAATGACACTGTGAAATACATTCATAAAGTTGTCCTGGTTATTCAATATAATCATTAGATGCTTGAAGCTGACAGTTGGTTACAATAGAAGAGCACACGTGCTTAAGTGTAACATGAAAAGGGAGGCAGGCACAAAGAAAAATATTCGGCCTTATAAAGCTAGAATACAGATGCCATGGATATCTGATGGTTCAGGCGACAGGAGATCGGAGCTTCGTGAAAAATCACGTGTCCTAACTACTTACTAAGCGAGCTTAAAATAACAGGAACAAGCTTAGCTTATGATGCCAAATTATGCTAGATTGGTCAAATTCGGTTCCACTCCCACATGTCATGTGCGCCCTACTGGTTAGTAGAACATGTGTCCATCCGCTAACTACCCTTGATACCCTTGAGTTTCTACGTCCTGACTACTAAGCTACCCACAATCCTTTATCGCAAGTGAACAATATATTTTCAAACTCTACAGAGACAAACAATTCAGTTTAGCTCCAAGTTGATAAGGCCTGGTGTCCTTTCATCCTCAAGTAGTTGTAACATAAAATCGAATGTCATGGTCAAACTTATGTTCCCAGAATGTCCAACCATTTGTTTCTGTGGAGAACAGAACGATGTGTTAATTCGACCCATGTACACACACACAATAGCAAAAGATCAATTTAACAGCACCTGGTTTTCATGACCCCTGCTTGAACTTAAAAGGGCCACATATCCCAAACAAATAGCAGGTCTAACATGGCCTTAAACTTTTACGACCCTGAAGCCTGTTTGAAGTAGCCATGGCTCAGTCTGCCAGTTGCCAAATAAAGTTAAAACCACTGGTGAAACTGGACAACGCCAGAGGGGAAATGGCGGCTCTGATCACCTGAGCTCAAAGGAGCTGGAAATCTGAGAGAGCTTAGTGTTCTCCTATGTTCCAAACAGCACTCCACTTCCTGTTTAGTGCCCTAAGTTTGAACACTACGCCCACCAATTGAGTGGAGGCTCTTTTTGCGAGGTTATGCCGTCAAAGCCACAATCCCATTACACCGAAATCGTTACAAAAACAAATTAGGACACAAGTCAACATATTTAGAAAACGAATAATTCATAAACCCAATACCAATTTACATAATTGGCTCCTTAATTCTAACTGCAATTACTGCCAATCTTTTCCTTCACCGTCTTACCGAACGGTGAAACCCACGAGATATCAGTGGAACTGGCCTCACGCGCAAATATGACACGACTGCAGTTATGGCTCGAATTACAGAGTGAGTTTCTAAAAAGCCATTAGAGGCGCGTGTGGTAGGGTCTGGCTGAGGTGACTTTGATGGTTCAAAGAAAAAGCAGTTGACTTATTACCAGCTGCACTTGTGGCACTTAATATGGCCCTCCATTTTCCCTCATTATCTGTTATTCATCACATGAGGTCAAGAGCTCCACAAAAGGTTGCCTTAAAGAAACACACACACACACACACACATTTAGTAGAACAGAACCCAGTCTTCAGATAAACTTGAGGAAACCAGTCAGTCGTCGTTGTTTGTTCGTTGCCTGGTCTCCACATCGCCAGTCAAAATAAGTCCACCTCTTACTGTCGCCTCTCTGTGTGCTGCCCTGCAGGGGTGAGGTCCCCCTGACCCACTGAATACTGGGAGACCAGACCCATGTGCCCTCCTAACCACACTGAATACTGGGAGACCAGACCCATGTGCCCTCCTAACCACACTGAATAATGGGAGACCAGACCCATGTGCCCTCCTGACCACACTGAATAATGGGAGACCAGACCCATGTGCCCTCCTGACCACACTGAGTAATGGGAGACCAGACCCATGTGCCCTCCTAACCACACTGAATACTGGGAGACCAGACCCATGTGCCCTCCTAACCACACTGAATAATGGGAGACCAGACCCATGTGCCCTCCTGACCACACTGAATAATGGAAGACCAGACCCATGTGCCCTCCTGACCACACTGAGTAATGGGAGACCAGACCCATGTGCCCTCCTAACCACACTGAATACAGGGAGACCAGACCCATGTGCCCTCCTGACCACACTGAGTAATAGGAGACCAGACCCATGTGCCCTCCTGACCACACTGAATACTGGGAGACCAGACCCATGTGCCATCCTAACCACATTGAATACTGGGAGACCAGACCCATGTGCCCTCCTGACCACACTGAATAATGGGAGACCAGACCCATGTGCCCTCCTGACCACACTGAGTAATGGGAGACCAGACCCATGTGCCCTCCTAACCACACTGAATACTAGGAGACCAGACCCATGTGCCCTCCTGACCACATTGAGTAATGGGAGACCAGACCCACGTGCCCTCCTGACCACACTGAATACTGGGAGACCAGACCCATGTGCCCTCCTAACCACACTGAATACTGGGAGACCAGACCCATGTGCTAACCTGCCACAAGGGCAACCCCACCCAATACCTCCACCACCTCCACTGGCTACGGGTCTCTTACAAGCATCACCCTCAAGCCAAAGAAGCCGCGATGACTACAGTTGTTTATCATGATCACTCCACAGCGACACCCCCTCTTGCACGGCGGACGGAGAACCAGGAGTCATGGTTGCTTTTCGGTTAGGAAGGGAGTGGCCCGAAGGCCCAGCTGGTTTTCCTGTGGGGGTTTAGCCTTGTAGGCTCAGTGAGGAGACACTGGTGCCCTTTGTCCCCGTCTGGAGCCTGGAGGGGTGAGCGGAGGGGTGGTTCTTGGCCTGTGAACTGTTGGAGCTCCTGTAAAGGACCATTGCTGAGGCCTCTACACTTCACACAAACGGCCCGTTTAACATGTGGTTCTGGGTACAAGTTCAGGAAGGAGCCATAAGGAACAGTCTGAGTCTTTTGCTGTGTGAGGGCTTCTAGACGGCTGTCTGAGCAGCACCAGTGAGTGAACGCACAGGGCTTAGCGTGATATGTGAGAAGTAGAGCTCCCACGTGCCCGTGATAAGGTGTCGTGTAAGTGGAATTGGGTTTGAAACGAGAGCAGAGAGTCGCCTATGGATCTTGAGTTTTGGGGTATCAGACTGCCGCTGTTCAAAGCCTGCCTCTGCTGAATCTCCCCCAACCGATGAGACCATCTACAGGTCTGTGAAGTGTGGTTGCCGAATGATTAAAACCAATCATTTTAAGTAATACATATTTAAACCAGTGCCATATGTTATATAACCAAAGTTACGGATTACACAAAGAGACACATTATTTGAATAATATTATATATATATATATATATCATCCCAGAAACCTCGAACACAAGACCCTATTCATAACGAGAGTTAGAAAAAGGTTAAGATTCTACTGCCACCTGGTGGTATATAATAAAACCTCAACTCTGTGTGTAATAAAATGTCATTTGCAGCACTGTGGTCGTAGGTTAGAATTCCAAAAAGAGCCATTTTAAAAAGCCGTGGGAAACGCAAAAAAGCGTCTTCACGACCATTACCGGAATGCTCAATTGGCAAAGGGAACCCTGATTTACCTCCTCTCTCCTTGAACTCCCACAGGAGAAACATCTCGAAATGCCCTGTGGTATGAATCTCGGTAATCCTCCTGCATAAACAAACACAATGAAGAAGGGATAATATAGAGACGGAAGAGTGGAGGAGATAACCTGCAATGCAAAATGCGTGGCTGCCCTCCATGTTAAATTAACATTCTAGTGGTATCCTACAAATCACTACATAGCAATAAATGTCTGGCTGCCCTCCATGTTAATGTAACGTTCTAGTGGTATCCTACACATCACTACATAGCAATAAATGTCTGGCTGCCCTCCATGTTAATGTAACGTTCTAGTGGTATCCTACACATCACTACATAGCAATAAATGTCTGGCTGCCCTCCATGTTAATGTAACGTTCTAGTGGTATCCTACACATCACAACAAAGCAATAAATGCCTGGCTGCCCTTCATGTTAATGTAACGTTCTAGTGGTATCCTACACATCACAACAAAGCAGTATGGCCTCTATCCTTTTTTAAACATATTGGTCACAATTCTTAATCATTTTTAACTCACCAAAAAGAGAAATACAGGCATATATGCACACACCCTAAACCACCCTGGTCTAGATAATACTATCCACACACCCTAAACCACCCTGGTCTAGATAATACTATCCACACACCCTAAACCACCCTGGTCTAGATAATACTATCCACACACCCTAAACCACCCTGGGCTAGATAATACTATCCACACCCTAAACCACCCTGGTCTAGATAATACTATCCCACACCCTAAACCACTCTGGGCTAGATAATACTATCCACACCCTAAACCACCCTGGACTAGATAATACTATCCACACACCCTAAACCACCCTGGTCTAGATAATACTATCCACACCCTAAACCACCCTGGTCTAGATAATACTATCCACACACCATAAACCACCCTGGGCTAGATAATACTATCCCACACCCTAAACCACTCTGGGCTAGATAATACTATCCCACACCCTAAACCACTCTGGGCTAGATAATACTATCCACACACCATAAACCACCCTGGACTAGATAATACTATCCACACCCTAAACCACCCTGGTCTAGATAATACTATCCCACACCCTAAACCACCCTGGACTAGATAATACTATCCACACACCATAAACCACCCTGGACTAGATAATACTATCCACACCCTAAACCACCCTGGTCTAGATAATACTATCCACACACCCTAAACCACTCTGGTCTAGATAATACTATCCACACACCCTAAACCACCCTGGGCTAGATAATACTATCCACACACCCTAAACCACCCTGGTCTAGATAATACTATCCACACACCCTAAACCACCCTGGTCTAGATAATACTATCCACACACCCTAAACCACCCTGGTCTAGATAATACTATCCACACACCCTAAACCACCCTGGTCTAGATAATACTATCCACACACCCTAAACCACCCTGGTCTAGATAATACTATCCACACCCTAAACCACCCTGGTCTAGATAATACTATCCACACCCTAAACCACTCTGGGCTAGATAATACTATCCACACACCCTAAACCACCCTGGTCTAGATAATACTATCCCACACCCTAAACCACTCTGGGCTAGATAATACTATCCACACCATAAACCACCCTGGTCTAGATAATAGTATGGCTCAATTCCTACCTGTCGAGGAGAGTGCCGCCCTCTGAGGCTACCTATGGAGGTTCTGTAGTCATGGTAACCCCGTATATCATTTCCCATGTGAATGCTGTCACTATGGTATCCACGCGGGTCACTGTCATGGTAACTCTGAATCCTGCTGTAGTGACTTGTTTCATAGTCAAATTCTCTGTCATAGTGGTGCCCTGGTGTCGTTTCTGCAGCCCTCCTCTCCACAACGTTGACAACTCTCTGGTACATGACCTGAAAAAGACGCATCACAGCAAGTTCAATCAAACATACATGACTGCACCATTAAATTCACGAAAAGGCAAATACTGTTCTTGTTCACACTTTAAAAAAAAAATATATATAGATGATTCCCCTCTGGGATGGTCTACAGCAGCGCGTTTCCAACCTCAGTCTGCGTACCCCAACCGGTTTGCGCGGGAACGTCTACCGCCCATTACATTTTCCTCATGAAGAAGGTTCCATTGATTCAACTGACTCTTCCTTCACAGTACCGCGGTTACGCGCATAATCACGGTGAATAACACAATAAGAATGATCGCCATTTCAATTTGGGAGCTTCTTATTTAGGTGTGTTTAAAGCCCATGTTCTGACTCTAGTCACTCTACTGCGGAGTCTTTCGTAGCCACTGGACATCAATGTCTCGTTGTCGCTTGCCCCTGAGGGGTTCAGGCTGGGTGTCTGTATATGCACATAGTGATAACTGCTGATGTAAAAAGGGCTATATAAAGGATACTGCTAGTCAGACAATGGTACGTCTAGGAAATAGGTTTACAGTATTAGGTTAGTAGATCACACAAAAACATTGACAGTATTAAAAAAAACGTTTAAATAAAAGTGATGGACACTACTTTTTCACACAAGCAGTCCACAGAGGAAAAACAACATGCTGTGCCGGTCAATCAAATGTTTTTTTTATGAAGCCCTTCCTACAACTACAGTTGTCACAACGTGATTTTTCCAACACTGTGCCTGTCCGTGGCACTGAAATGTTTAAGAATCCTGGTGTAGGGTGCAATATCACTAAAGGAAAAACCACACACACACACACAATAATAACCTACACTGTGCAAAGAGCTAGAATGACCAATGACTTACCGCCCTCTCTGCAATGTGCTTGTCAAAGGCCTCCCTAATTGAGTTATTCTTTCGACCGGGCACTGCAAGAGAATAAAATGTGTGTGTGTGTGTATATATATATATATATACACACACACACACACACACACACACATAACAACAGCCTATACAAAAACAACAGGACACTGACTCCCAAATGTGAAACAGCGCATTGATTGAATCCAAGCAGCAGTAGTTTCATAAAGCAGACAGGGCCAAAGAGACATACTGTACATGCTGCCAGATAAACTGGTGTTTCAATTTGCTTATATCAACTGTTCTTGCCATACGATGGACTGTATATTAACCCTACATTGTCAAATCGCAATTGATTGGCTTAGGAGATTCCACAAATTAACATTTACCAAGACACACCTGGTAATTGAAATGCACTCCAGATGACTACCTCGTGTAGCTGAATGAGGGAATGCAAAGTGTGCCAAGTTGTCATGAAGTGGGGACAACTTTGAAACATTTACACCACGAAATGCATTTTAATTGGTTTTAACTCTTTCAGTGCTACATGATTCCATATGTGCTATTACATAGTTGTGATGTCTTCACAATTATTCTACAATGTGGAAAACAGTTGAACTAAAGAAATGCCCAAAGGTGAATAGGTATGCTCAAACTTTAAGCTGTTAATGTTTATCCACCTACTATTTCTATGTATGATCGAGCTACTGCCTCCGGTAAACATAGACCATAAGGTTGTGCAATGTGTGCACTGAAAGAGCCTGAGACATTTAAATATATATGAATTGTCAAACACATACAAATACTAAAGCAAACCATTCAATGATAAATTGTAAGTATATCTGCCCAGTTATATGGAACACATTGATGGTCAAACATGTGTGTGGTGCAGCTGGAGCCAACTTACTCATGTATGTTCCGCTCCGGACGATGGGGATGTGAAATCTGCAAAGATTTATGAACATTTATCAATCGAGTTATTTATGCACTATCGATAGACAAATAGAGATGCAAGGCACAAACATAGAAACTCAATAGACAGTTTTTAATCAATATTATTCGTCGTTAGCGGAAGCTGTTATTCAGAGTGACTTACATATCACTAGACTATAAGTGGTAGCGACTGTGATCCGTTGGAAATGTGAGCAAGCTAACGAATATGCTACGTTCAATATCAATAATCATTTTATTTAATGCATTGCTATATACCATCGTCTGGGGGAGAGATACTATAGTTAGACTTAACAAAATAGTATGTAGACTACCTTGCAAGAGCTGGCACTACTACTATCCTAGCTCAGTAGCAAAGAAATCTGCAGTTACACCAAACATTTTTTGTTGCAATGAAGCCATTAGTCCCCCTGTGAAAAACGAACTTACCAGCTCCACGTTCCCTCTGTGTTAATAGTATTAAACATATAGTTCATTTTCTAAAGACCGGTGGATTAAAAAAACATCTGTGTTGCCCTTTTCTACACGTGTAATTTATGTCAACAAACACCGTCAGTAAAAAAAGACCAGTCAAAGAATGTGTCCGGCATGAAGAAAGGCAGGAAGTAGCTTCACAGCGAGTCCATACGCAAAGACGTAATCGTGACGTCATCGTCACCGGCAGACCCGCGCGTGTTCAGGTCATCCAATCAAAGGCAACCGTCACAGGCAGACACGCCCATGTTCAGGTCATCCAATCAAAGGCAACCGTCACAGGCAGACCCGTCCATTTTTAGGTCATCCAATCAAAGGCAACCGGTTAATGTCATAGTTCATGTGAAGTCGACCAAACCCGAACAGTATAGGTGTGTGTTACCTACAAAATCGAATAGGTTTAGCGTTTTTATATTTCGAAAACATAAACGGATTTGAAACATTGACATTGATGTGATATGTATATAATAAAAGAAGGGATAGATTAAAGCTGTCCGAAGTGGGGCAGGCATGCGATGCTGGGGCAAATTAAGGTGGAACTAGCTGATTGGAAGCCTACATTTTATACAAATAATATCTTTCTAGCATTCTAATAACTCTCATATATCAGCCACACTATAAGACATAAATACAAACATTTGTAGTAGGCAGCTATCCCATTCAGCCATGTCCGTATAGTATCACAATAAAAGCTCAAGTGATTAATGCTGCCTTGTTTTCCCAAACACTATCTATCCATACGTACTACGGTCTAGGCTTAGATTTGTTTCATCATTAGGCTTTATAGGTTTTAGACTGGTATTTTGAACGGGCCTAATGCATATACTGGCATGTGCTGCTAATGAACACCCAACTGTAATAATTACACTGCTATTTTTTTAGGAAGCCTCGTCCGGTCTCCCAGCTGGTGGCCCAGCAAGTAACTCCGCAGTTTGCTTCACCCACACAACCAAAAAAAGAGAAGAAGGAAAGATCTGATAAAGAAAAGAGCGAAAAAGAACCAACCCTGAAAAAGAACGGCCACAAAAAGCTTACTGGTAATGGCCCGCCCTGTCCAATGTTCATCTGAATGATTGTGTTATTGTTTAATGTTTGAGTAAAAATTATGAAACAGTAGCGTTAAGAAGAATGCTTCTCTACCACAGTTTTGTATCATGCATGCTGTCGCCTACAGTGGTTTATAATGTAAAACATTAAGAAATTAAACTAAACTGAGTATCCTGAATTCTTGGTAATAGTGGATGGCAGAGAGCTGGGTCTTCGAACTTCTGTTTTTTTTTTTAAAGCGGGATACTGTTTTTTGGTATATGTAAATCTACAACAGTTGTATAATGTACAGTTGTCAGAAATAATGTGTACGCTTTAATAGCAGAGTACTGGGCAAACTAAGGGCCAGATCGGCAGCCCATGAAATCCATGCCATTTTAGGCTGGAGTTTTTTTAATTAGTTTAAAAAAACGTATTGACACTTAAAACCGTATTCAAAGTATGTCAAAATGATAAAGGACTTTGTTTGTTTTGTTAAATTACCATCCAGAAATTAATGTTTGACAAATACATCAAAAAAGGTTATTTTGCAGACTGCGATTTTGCTGTGAATCGTAAGGCCCTCATTGCAAGTTGGTCATCAGGAAATTTGTGATGGAAAATAGTTTTTTGTCTTTGTATGTTAATGTTCGTTTTTTAATTATACATTAAGGAGAGTGAAGAGGGTGTCCTAAAATAATGCCTGCCTGGATTTCAACCCACGTTCACATTGGTAAAGTCGTGAGGCAGTGAGCGCTTGACCAGACCATGCAATAAAAATAGTGACTGAAATGTGTGCATATTCATAAATCAGGCAGTTGCTGATATTTATTTAATAGCTAATAATGCAATGGTAAAGTCATCTAAACTTAAGTTGTTACAAACACAGTTTGAAGCGATGTGCTTTGTCTCTAACATTAAGATCACTTGTACTAGTTATTTAGGATTCGGTATTTGGCCCTGTAGTTTGGTCCCACGTACTACGGTCTGCATGCAAAATACAGACTGGAAAAATATGACAAAATGAAATATAAATTACGTAATAGGAACCTCATTGTTTTCCAGCAGGGGGCGTAAATGAGGTAAGTCGTACATTTCTCCATTAAACGTGCATTGACGTCATCATCCCACATCGAATATTAATAGAATATTTAAATCAAGAGCTGAATCCACCAATCAAAACAGAGAAACAGGCAAAATCCCACTTTGTCAACACATTTTTGTGAGAAAGGACTTCGGCTGTGGACACTTTCTTAAATTAATAGGGTTCATACATTAGGATTTAGCATTAAAAAAATATATATTTCTGAATAGTTGTTTATCGTAATCTCAACGACATTCTCCACTCTCCTCTGATTCCGTGTCCTTTGAGCGTGATTGGACAGGCGTCACCACGTGACCACCACCCTTTGACTCGACCGGAGTTTCTTCGACAGCTGAGATCGGCTTTGGACATTTCCCCGTAACATTTATCCATATAGTTAGTTAAAAACAAATATAGTTGCCGTACGATGGGCGACAAGAAGAGCCCCACAAGGTAAAAACACATAGACATTTGTTTAAAATAATACCTGAATGTGTGACGAACGTTTGTAAACAGAGCGCCCAGCGACCAATAGACGCGTAGCTCGTTAGCTAGCTACATTGTAACGCGTTAGCTTCATGGCGGCTGTTTGTCAAATACATGAGCTGTAGCTCACATCAAAACATACGGTCGAATGGGTCTCGTTTGTATTATTATTTATCTCCACACAAACACATCCATACGTATGTTACCGAAATGCCTTTGCTGACAGTGTCGCGCCCCCTTTTCTTCTCTGTGTGTGTGTGTGTGCGTGTTTTGTGTGAAGGCCTAAGCGGCAACCCAAGCCCTCCTCCGACGATGGATACTGGGATTGTAGTGTGTGCACGTTCAGGAACACCGCGGAGGCGTTCAAGTGCATGATGTGTGATGTCAGGAAGGGGACGTCGACGAGGTAAGCGGGTCAAAGATGAAGTCCGATTCAGGTGACTTGTTCGGCGACCTTTCAGTACATTTACTGAGCGGCCGACAACCCTGGAGTGAGACACTTCTCATTTTTGTACTGTTATGGCCAAATGTTTTTAGTCTGGCCGATTGTCATTACTTTGTGCAACTCTTTTCCTAATTATCAGTGAAGGAAGGAACACTAATACACCTTCTGTTTACCGTTTGTTAGGTCTTAGATACTTGGATACATAATCCGCAGTGAGCACAAATGTAAGATGTATTCTTGTGTTGTATTTGTTGAATTGCAGACAACTTTATGGTAGTCCCCTGTTGCCTGGCTGAACTCGCCTCTCTTAAGTTACTGCTCTTCGCTGTAAGCATGTGGGTCCCTTCAGTCTGGCTAAAACCTGGAAAACACAGATGGGTTTATGGCCTAAGTGGATAGTATTTCTCGCTGATTAAAACCAGGTCGCTGGGTGAGTGACTGTGCCATAACACCCACGTGAGCGGTACTACTTAACTAGATACCGAGCAAGAAGGCTTGCTGTGATCTTCAACTCTCCCGAAACTATTTAAAGTTGTTGGTATGAGAGCTGGTTGTAGAGACAATTTGGTATGACAGAAATGGGGACTAGAGAAAATACTGAGTAATATTCATATCCATGGGTGCATCGAGTGTGAAGTTCTGGACCAATGGCGATGTTTAAAATAACATTTAGGCCCATGCTGACGCAGATGTTTTTAAAAAGATAATTATTTTGCTTTTGTTGTCATTTATTCCCCGCTTTTTGTCAGGGAAACAAAGATTTCTCCATTACAAAACATAACTGAGCTGTTTTAAAGTTTTCCAGCCCTTCAGTATACTTTAATCACACAGTAAATGTAATCATACTCTGCACAAAATTTATAAGACACAACTGTTAAAGGTTGGCCACTGCCATCGGCTAGTGTCTTCTTATTTGCCAATGGGCCGATGTCAGTCAATAAGGCAAATATCGTCCGACAACGATGTACTGCAGATGTACCTTATATTGTAAATCGTCATGCAACTGGCGAAATACATTCACATTAAGTTTTGTGATTTTTGACGTTGATTGGAGGCTTAGATTTGTTTCATCATTAGGCTTTATAGGTTTTAGACTGGTATTTTGAACGGGCCTAATGCATATACTGACATGTGCTGCTAATGAACACCCAACTGTAATAATTACACTGCTCTTTTTTTTTAGGAAGCCTCGTCCGGTCTCCCAGCTGGTGGCCCAGCAAGTAACTCCGCAGTTTGCTTCACCCACACAACCAAAAAAAGAGAAGAAGGAAAGATCTGATAAAGAAAAGAGCGAAAAAGAACCAACCCTGAAAAAGAACAGCCACAAAAAGCTGAGGTAGGCATGTAAAAGTGTTGTAACAACATATTCGTGAAGAAACTGAAAGTTTAGGGACTTCACAATGAAGTTTGACTACAGAAAAAATTGGAGTAACTGTAGAACTGTTTTCACATATCAAAATATTGCATGGTGTGGGGCTGTAGACTAGCCTAGCCTATTCCTCGTTAGGCAACCTATCTACTAATTCCTCTCTGTGTCCCTGTTGAAGGCCAAGGTTAAAAAACGTGGACCGAAGCAGTGCTCAGCACCTGGAGGTAACGGTGGGCGACCTGACCGTGATAATCACAGACTTTAAGGAGAAAACCAAGCCCACCTCCACTCCCTCCAGCACCGCCTCGGCGGACCAGCACAGCCAGAGCGGTAACACCAGTTCTGACAACACTGAACGGGGAGTGTCCCGATCATCTTCGCCCCGGGGGGAGGGCTCCTTGTTAAACGGAGAGACTCACTAACCCCCCTCCCCCTGCCCTTTCCCCTGTGTCCAACACCATTTCCTCCCTGCTTACCTAACATGACATAACCTCCTTGAACCAGACAAGTGTGGGTGTGTCTCTGAATATTGCCTACGATTTGGCATGCAAGCATACACCCGACGCTACGCCCCTGTGTCCTTCACCCCTCACTGCAACGTCTCCATAGAACAAGTTGTAAATTGAATACCACCATCAGTTCTGTTTGGATACTACATTACATTCCCCCTGAGGACCAGGTGTTCACAGGTCATCTGCTGGTGCTGTAAGTATGCTGGGTTCAGCTGGTGCTGTAAGTACGCTGGGTTCAAGTGGGTTCAGCTGGTGCTGTAAGTACGCTGGGTTCAACTGGGTTCAGCTGGTGCTGTATGTACGCTGGGTTCAACTCGACTGGGTTCACGCTAGTCAGTCGTCGAACTGAAGAAATGGACCCGGAGCCTGTCCAGATGTTTAACTTACGGTCGTTTACATTGTCGCACAACCTATGTAAAATGTTTTATCGTGGCATCGTGAAACAGCTTGTTGCCTGAGTGAGCTGACTTGAAACTAGAATGGTCCTGCTGGTTTCTAATGAACCCCCAATGCAATGAACCGCTAGGTGATGCTGGACTTTAATGGAATTTACGCATAACACCATAGTGCTACAGTGTCATCCAGTGTGGACTATTGTAAATTGGTGTTTTAGCTACAGAGGAATACGAATATGCATTACGAGTAGTGGTGCAAAATTCGGCGAACTTTCCCAAATTCCACAGACTCAGTCGTCATGAGGGAAGAAGTCTACCTTGGATTTTTGAAAGAGCTCAGAATTTGTGAAATGTTAACGGAATTTTACAACCCTAATTAGGAGAGAATAAATGTGAAGCAAGTGGTCTTTCTCTTGATTGTAGATCGTCAAAGATTAATTTGTTAGCAGCAGATAGTTTGCACATACTGAAATACGATGTGTATTGATTCATCAGGAGATAAAGGACAGATTTTCCCGGACAGAGTGTTTTGCCTGATCCTGGACAGATAATGTATTTTACCTGAGAATATATTAAATATATGTGCTTCTTTTTCCATTTAGAGGTCTAATTAACGTCTGGGAAGAACAGTAGTTTTTTTCTAAACTTTATTTTTACTTTCGCCAACATTTTACACCACATGTACCTGGATTATTTCACTGTTTTCTGTTACTGGTTATGGCCAGCCCTGTCCTATGTTCATCTGAATGATTGTGTTATTGTTTAATGTTTGAGTAAAAATTATGAAACAGTAGCGTTAAGAAGAATGCTTCTCTACCACAGTTTTGTATCATGCATGCTGTCGCCTACAGTGGTTTATAATGTAAAATATTAGGAAATTAAACTAAACTGAGTATCCTGAATTCTTGGTAATAGTGGATGGCAGAGTGCTGGGTCTTCAAACTTCTGTTTGTTTTTTTAAACGGGCTACTGTTTTTTGGTATATGTAAATCTACAACATTTGTATAATGTACGGTTGTCAGAAATAATGTGTACGCTTTAATAGCAGAGGACTGAGCAAACTAAGGGCCAGATCGGCAGCCCATGAAATCCATGCCATTTTAGGCTGGAGTTTTTTTTATTAGTTTTAAAAAACGTATTGACACTTAAACTGTATTCAAAGTATGTCAATATGATAGGACTTTGTTTGTTTTGTTAAATTACCATCCAGAAATTAATGTTTGACAATAACATCAAAAAGGTTATTATGCAGATTGCGATTTTGCTGTGACATCAGGAAATTTGTGATGGAAAATATTTTTTGTCTGTATGTTAATGTTCGTTTTTTATTATACATTACGGAGAGTGAAGAGGGTGTCCTAAAATAATGCCTGGCTGGATTTCAACCCACGTTCACATTGGTAAAGTCGTGAGGCAGTGAGCGCTTGACCAGACCATGCAATAAAAATAGTGACTGAAATGTGTGCATATTTATAAATCACGCAGTCGCTGATATTTATTTAATAGCTAATAATGCAATGGTAAAGTCATCTAGACTTAAGTTGTTACAAACACAGTTTGAAGCGATGTGCTTTGTCTCTAACATTAAGATCACTTGTACTAGTTATTTAGGATCCGGTATTTGGCCCTGTAGTTTGGTCCCACGTACCCAAAGACAGACTTGGCAACGCTGGCAGCTGGCTCTTAACCAAAGACCATGCCTAATGTGTCAGATAGGAGTGGTGGTTACATTACTGGTGTGTTCCTCAGTGGCTTCTCTGTGGTCTTCAGCACTGCAGGGCTGACGCTGTCGATCTGTGACCTGGGTGAGCGTTAAAATCACAACACCTTTCAGCGAAGTGGGCGGGTGGTGAAGACCAACTTTACTTTTCCTTAGTTGTATTATTTTTTTAAACTATTGTACGCAACCTTTGTTTCTTTCTTTTTTGAATTGTAACATCTAACGTTTTACGTTGTATAATTATGTATTGTCAGTCATCAGTTACCTGTGAAGTGTTGGGAACCCTGGGAAGACTAGCCGTTGGCATGACTTCCACCTAATGGGAATGAGAAAATAAATTGAAGACACCTTCAGGATCGAGATTGGCTCATATTTCCTAATCTTTATATTAGCAACATAGTAATTTTTGAGATGGTGATCTTAAACACAGAAGCAGCACGACAACGTGAACACCATTGGATGGAGGTCTCCTGTTCTCTGTTATTTTACCAAAAGCATGCCTATCTCCTAATTTTCAAGAATCTTAGAAAAAACTTGTTTTGGTCTGGGGATGGGGGTTAGTCAGGTGGAAATTGACTGGTCAGCTATTAGAAAACAAGAAGGCTATATAGATCCCCAGTATCTTAAATGTTTCATCCATTCTTCTTAATCCATTCCCTGAACTTCTTAATCCCTCAAGTCTTTTATTAAATCCTGATTTTGTTGATTTTAGCAATTGTATTTACTAATTTCCACAGATATCTGTTTTTTATGCGTTTTTAAATTCTGTGTAATATGTTTGCATACACCAGTATAAATACCCCGCCATGTACACAACAAAATGTCTTCGCTGGATTCAAATCCAAGACTTTATACATCAGTCGCCTATGTATTGTGCAATATCATCATGGAATGCTCTGCAATAGAGGTTACCTTGCAAGAAAGCAACATTTAGTTCAACAAAAAAGTAAGACTACACACTGTCACATCACAGTGCCCATCCTTTCCTCAAAGCTCAAATGTGTATGTACTGAAATAATATTAATATGTATAAATCAAGAGCGTATTAATGCACGTTTTTTCATTTGCAATATCATATTTTTTTGTTATGATGCATTTAATTTGCATGTAATGAATCAATAGGTATGTTGTCTTATCTATAACTGGTCTGTACTTCCATGTGCTTCATGTTGACTCCAGCAGATGTAGCTGTTCGAATCCTGGAAAAATAAATACGACCTTTAGATTTAACTGTGTCTGCTCATCGTGGATAGGTCCGTTTTAATGTTTTTCTTCGATCTGGTATTGGGGGGGAAACAGGACCATCAAAGGAGACCGAAAACGTATGTTGAGAGTGAAAAACGTATGTATTTAAACTTTGAATGTACTGACAGCCCTGTTTTTATAATGATACCTTAGTGGCTGCGTGAACACCATCCGGGGGGCGGAGCAACAATCAGATCAGGGTAGACATGTAGCGGGCTGTCTCGGTTCTTGTACTGTCTCTGGTCACGCTTCTTTGGTCTTCTTGACAGGTGGGGCTCAGATTTAATGTAAACACGCCACCAAGTTAAGTTGGTTAGCATGCTGTCGTGCCAATGTAGCCATATACATTTAAAATAACACGTGTTATTCGCCAAAAATGCGATGTTATCTCCATGCACTTCTGTTGTTCATGGTCTTTGCTGTATTATCGGTGTTGTATGTTTTTAACCAACTACCGGTAGCCTCGTCTTTGAAGTCGCCAGGAGACGGACGACTAGCCCCGAACAGAAGAGCAGAATCAACCCGGGGGAAACAACTCCGGATCGGAGGAGAACAACATGGATATGGCAGGTACAGTAATAATACAAAGGTTTTTAGTTATTGTGGTTTGTGTTTTTTGGCTAAATGCAGAACAGGACACGACTCATCCTTGTACTGTAAAATAGTTAGCCTAGCTAACAAACATGCTACATCTAGCCCGAGTTGCTAAGAAGTAGCTACTGTACATCAGCTGGTTAATTGAAATTGTAAAGTCTTAATTTTAAAACAATTTTTATTTCTTATGTAGACGCACGAGATCTGATGTTAAGCTACAGGTTAATCAACTGAATTAGAATTTCAATCGGAAAAGAAAATGTTTTCAGATTAAATATGGTAGTTATTTACCTTGGTTGACGTTCATGTTACGTCGCGGATGTTGTTTTAGTCTTCATGCATTTGACGAGACACAGTACATCATTATACACTTTTTTTTGCGATGTCCTGTCTATAGTCAGACAGTATTGTAGTTAAATACGATCTTACATATAAGTAATTTAAGTGAGTCTTCTCTCATTAGTGAGTTATTGGTCAATATCTGATAGTTTCAGACAACCTCAAACGTGTGTTTATAGGTAGGTACTGCTGGCTCTCTAATCTCTTCCTGTTATACGTGACATCATCAAGGATCCAAAAGGCATTTTCCTCTGTTTGTTCTGTCAGGTGTAATGATGCATTGTCAGTGACATACTGGAATCCATATTGGAGACTCCCCCCAGATGTTTGTGGGATGAACTGCTTATTCGGACCATCGCCTAGGTAGGCTTGTTTGGGACAAACCCGGCAAATCCAGTGGCCACTGAACTTATCTTTCAACCTGTAGTTAAGTGACTCTAGCCTGGTCGGTCAGAATGCCAACTTGGGGTGACGGGCTGGCTTATTGGTTAGGGCGTTTGACTGGTTCCCTGGTCTGCTTGAGATGCGGCTGTCTCAACAAGCCACAGTGTTATTTATACTTATCGATTATGCCAAAGTGCAGAATCATATAGATTACAGCCTAATGAAAGTCCCACATTCCTGTGGATAAAACCAACAGACAAAAGGCGAAGTACTTTGAAGTAATGTGCATTCGTCATATTGACTTACAGGGACTTTATGAGACCATGTTGCACATGTTAGAGACAAGAATGCACGCTGTTGTTGTCCGGTGAATGTCTTCTCCGAACGCGTATCTAACCACCTACCCATATCCAGTGGTTTTATACGCTGTCATGTGCAGGTGGTGCCCTTTCTGATCTACCCTGTCATTCCATGTCTAAATGTGTCTCTCGCATGTATTATCTATTCCTACTTTAGGGAGGCAGCTTCCTCCAGACGTACACAGACCCATCACAATGAACGGATGCATCTAGCTGTGGTGGCCTGTGGTCCCAGGCTAGAAGAGACCCTGACCATGCTGAAGTCTGCCCTCCTGTTCAGCACCCGGCCGCTGCACTTCCACATCTTTGCCGAGGACCACCTGCACGCCAGCTTCAAAGAGGCTGTACGTTTGGAGAACATAGACGCTAACCCTAACCCTGAGTCCACGCACCTCCAGTTACTCGGCTTCACAACGGAGTGCCACGAAGCTAAGCTATAATGAGCGAGGGTGTTTGGGCTCATCAGCCCTCTGGTGGTTACTTAGGGCAACTGCACTGATGAAGACTGTTATAGATTCACAGAGATATCTTTCCTGGTGTTTGAGTGTTGCTATTGGTAGATGACTTATGGGATCAGAGTACATCTATCCGTTATACGTTAATTTACAGTAATGTAAAGTTTACATTGACTAATTTACAGTAATGTAAAGTTTACATTGACTAATTTACAGTAATGTAAAGTTTACATTGACTAATTTACAGTAATGTAAAGTTTACATTGACTAATTTACAGTAATGTAAAGTTTACATTGACTAATTTACAGTAATGTAAAGTTTACATTGACTAATTTACAGTAATGTAAAGTTTACATTGACTAATTTACAGTAATGTAAAGTTTACATTGACTAATTTACAGTAATGTAAAGTTTACATTGGACTAATTTACAGTAATGTAAAGTTTACATTGACTAATTTACAGTAATGTAAAGTTTACATTGACTAATTTACAGTAATGTAAAGTTTACATTGACTAATTTACAGTAATGTAAAGTTTACATTGACTAATTTACAGTAATGTAAAGTTTACATTGACTAATTTACAGTAATGTAAAGTTTACATTGACTAATTTACAGTAATGTAAAGTTTACATTGACTAATTTACAGTAATGTAAAGTTTACATTGACCGAGTTCCAGTATATCCATCTCCAAGGTGCAGGGAGATGAGAAGAGTTCGAGGTGTAGTATAGGTCTCCTTTAAATTGATAGAGCCCAGGGAAACCCAGTCAACAGAAACCCTACTCAGGGGGCAGGATTTATCTGCCCTCTGCCTGCCCTCTGTCTGACCTCTGCATGCATCTATAGATAACCTTTCGTGTGAACCAATCAGACCCAAATCAGATGGTGACAGAGCAGGCGACGAAGGACTCTACATCTCCCTTTGGTAGTGGCAGCGTTGTTGTTCTTTCACCAGACAATGTGATTCAGACAAATTAACAGCTGCTCTTAAGGCTATATACCTGTCTGTTAGGTAACTGTTTAGCTTCCTGTCTGTCTAATCTCCCCTGTGTCTGCTCTGTGTTTGTCCTGTTTGACTTCCTGTCTGTCTAATCTCCCCTGTGTCTGCTCTTGTGTTTGTCCTATTTGACTTCCTGTCTGTCTAATCTCCCCTGTGTCTGCTCTGTGTTTGTCCTGTTTGACTTCCTGCCTGTCTAATCTCCCCTGTGTCTGCTCTTGTGTTTGTCCTATTTGACTTCCTGTCTGTCTAATCTCCACTGTGTCTGCTCTGTGTTTGTCCTGTTTGACTTCCTGTCTGTCTAATCTCCCCTGTGTCTGCTCTGTGTTTGTCCTGTTTGACTTCCTGTCTGTCTAATCTCCCCTGTGTCTGCTCTGTGTTTGTCCTGTTTGACTTCCTGCCTGTCTAATCTCCCCTGTGTCTGCTCTGTGTTTGTCCTGTTTGACTTCCTGCCTGTCTAATCTCCCCTATGTCTGCTCCGTGTTTGTCCTGCAGCTGGACTCCTGGTCGATTGTGGCCAGCAGGTTTATTTTCAGCATCTATCAGATCACCTTCCCCAGTGACAACGCTAAGGAGTGGAAAAAGCTCTTCAAACCGTGCGCATCCCAGAGGCTTTTTCTGCCGGTGAGTAAACTTAATGTCTCTCTCACACATGCACACACGCACACACACGCACCCACGTACTGCAGCTATTGTGTGTGTGTGAAGGTTCAGGTATTTAATAACATATTAATACAGCTCCTCTTTAGTCATTTGGGATACTTTATCTCTGTGTGCTTTTAAAGAACCGTACTGGCTCAGGGCATGTAGTTGATGTTCAGAAAAGACATGATATGTTTCTGTTAAATGACCCATTTATCTGTCGACCAACAGATAAATGGGTCGACAACTGTTAACTACAACTGACTTTTTTTTGGTTCTGGGGAGCCCAAACACGCCCAGGCACACAGACACACACACACACACTTGCACAAACATGCATTTGCACACACACTTTTTCTCTTAGTTGCCCACAGAGCCACGCAGGACACAGGATCACAGGATTTGTTTTTAGAATCTCTGACCTCTGACCTCTGTCTTGTCTCCAGCTGATCCTGAAGGAGGTGGACTCTTTACTGTATGTGGACACAGACATCTTGTTCCTTCAGCCTGTGGAGGAGATTTGGTTCCTGCTGTCACTCTTTAACTCGACCCAGCTTGCAGCAATGGCTCCAGAACATGAAGAACCTCGCATTGGCTGGTACAACCGCTTTGCCCGGCACCCATATTACGGCAAGACAGGGGTCAACTCAGGGGTCATGCTCATGAACATGACCCGGATAAGAAAGAAATACTTCAAGGTAATTGTGACCGGGTTAATGATTAAGGAAATGTAGTTCACAGTAATTGTGACCGTATTAATGGTTAAGAAAATATAGTTCACGGTAATTGTGACCGTATTAATGGTTAAGAAAATGTAGTTCACAGTAATTGTGACCGTATTAATGGTTAAGAAAATATAGTTCACGGTAATTGTGTTATGTGATGAGCTTCTGTGTGTGTGTTGATTTGTGCTTAAGCAGTGTCCAGCTTTCTCCTTATATATTTGTTTTCTGACGTAGTATTCTGGTTTTATTTTAATAACACAGTGAAAAAGGAATGGGATTAGTGGGCCAGGTCATTTTCTCTGCACCATCAGTATTCACCAGAAGAGGTCACTGTTGCCATTTATTTGCAAGCCCCGTCAACTGTTGCTCACCAATTGTGACCTGTGGCGTGAACATTAATGATCGTGTTGGTCAAACAAAGGACACAATGTGACGAGTGTTTAATTTCTCTCGTGAATTTAGCCGTTCAGTTTCTCTTGATAATTCTTTGCGTGAATGTGCTGACTGAACATTGTCGTTGCTTCTACGGTTCGTTGTAACAGAATGACATGACGTCCGTGCCGCTCAAGTGGGAGGAGCTACTGATGCCCGTCCTGCAGAAGTATAAACTGAACATCACCTGGGGAGACCAGGACCTGCTCAACATCATCTTCCACCATAATCCAGGTAAGCGTTCACAGGAGCTGTTGTCACTGGGGCCAAACCCTTTCATAAACCCGCCTGGGTTTTTGCAGTCCAGGGACTGTCTGGCCCTTTCACTTTGTTGCAGTTTCCACTTCCTGACCCCATGCCTCATTGTAAAGGGATTTGGCACATGTGAAACCTTCTGCAAACGTTTTCCTCTTACAGACAGTCTCTACTTGTTTCCTTGCCAATGGAACTACCGGCCAGACCACTGTATCTATGGCAGCAACTGCCTAACAGCCGAACAGGAGGGTGTCTTCATTCTCCACGGCAACCGAGGTGTTTACCATGACGACAAGCAGCCGGCGTTTCGAGCCGTCTACGAAGCAATCCAAAAGGTGAGATCCCGAACCATCGTTCACACCTGGTCTCTCGACTTTTGTTAAATAGGAAAAATGCTTGGTTCTGAGTCAAACAGGCTGTGGCTTAATGTCTGAACACTTTAGTTTTGGTTGGTGTGAAATGGCTGACACCTGGTTTTCTGAATCATCTGGACCGATCATGTAGTCTCTTGCGGTTTTTTTCCCTCTGTAAAACTAATTACATCATCAGGGCACCTTGGGCCATTGCTTGTAGGTTAGGTTAGGTAGGCTTCAGTCCCTCCAGCTTAAAATGCCAAATCAATAGTACCTTTCAGTTGTCTGTCATTCGGCCTGTGTTCTCCTATAGCCAGACTGATCTCCACCTACTGTCCAGACCTAGCTGGGAGGGAGGGAGATGTAGAGATGGATGGACAGAGGGAGGGAGACGTGGGGGATCCAGGGGAGCTTCATTAGCTGAGCTCCATCCATTACATCTATGGACACAGACTACTGTGTGTGCGGCCAATGTTCCCCACCATTAACTAAATGAGCTGGCTTCATTATGGACCAGCACTGTGCCGCTCACCAGCATCTGTCTCACTGAAACACACGATCTACCTACACTGTGGTTATATTCACAAGGTTTATTCACATCTACCTACTGGTTATATTCACATCTACCTACTGGTTATATTCACAAGGTTTATTCACATCTACCTACTGGTTATATTCACAAGGTTATATTCACATCTACCTACTGGTTATATTCACATCTACCTACTGGTTATATTCACATCTACCTACTGGTTATATTCACATCTACCTACTGGTTATATTCACATCTACCTACTGGTTATATTCACATCTACCTACTGGTTATATTCACATCTACCTACTGGTTATATTCACATCTACCTACTGGTTATATTCACATCTACCTACTGGTTATATTCACATCTACCTACTGGTTATATTCACATCTACCTACTGGTTATATTCACATCTACCTACTGGTTATATTCACATCTACCTACTGGTTATATTCACATCTATCACATCTATCTACTGATAGACCGTGGTACTTGGAGAACCTCATTAACGGTGTACTTGGAGAACCTCCTTAATGTTGTACTTGGAGAACCTCCTTAACGTTGTACTTGGAGAACCTCCTTAACGTTGCACTTGGAGAACCTCCTTAACGTCGTTGTACTTGGAGAACCTCCTTAACGTTGTACTTGGAGAACCTCCTTAACGTCGTTGTACTTGGAGAACCTCCTTAACGTCGTTGTACTTGGAGAACCTCCTTAACGTCGTTGTACTTGGAGAACCTCCTTAACGTCGTTGTACTTGGAGAACCTCCTTAACGTCGTTGTACTTGGAGAACCTCCTTAACGTCGTTGTACTTGGAGAACCTCCTTAACGTCGTTGTACTTGGAGAACCTCCTTAACGTCGTTGTACTTGGAGAACCTCCTTAACGTCGTTGTACTTGGAGAACCTCCTTAACGTCGTTGTACTTGGAGAACCTCCTTAACGTTGTACTTGGAGAACCTCCTGACCGTTGTACTTGGAGAACCTCCTTAACGTTACTCTAATCCTCGCAGTCTCCTTTCCTCCTCCAGTCTTTCGAGGACATCTGGCCAGAAGCGCCAACTGTAGCAGGCGGCGGGAAACACTCGGTACACAAAGAGCTCCTCAGTTGGTGCTTCTCCCCAGACAGCCAATCCCAGCATGCACTGCAATAAAGTGGCCCCACCATTACTGATATTAGCCAAGCCCACAGAAGAGTTGTAAAACTGTTAGTGCTGATAATGCTACGATGGGCCCTGATGGGATGCAGACAATCAACACACACACACACAACAAGACAACAAACACCGCCACCAGCCAGGCAGCGTCCACATAGAAATCGATAGGAGCTCTTTAATGGTGCTTTATGGTCTGGTGTTGTGCATGAAAGAGAATAAAGCCTGCATGCTTCCTTTGAGTGACCTAATGCCTGTCCAAACTGGGTTCCAATGAGCCCTCGTAAAAAGGTAATTTCCTCGTATTTAATGTGCAGGCTGTAAAAGTGGGGCGCGTCCGCTGAATGTAAAAAAGCCTTATTCTTTATTCATGAATCGGACCGAAAAGACTGGTCCTGCGCAGTGGGAGAGACGTTTGGACTCTGCGACTGAAATGCACGTTGGGTTTTTTATCTGTCCTTTCGGCGTTCGTTTTGCAATTACGTAAGTGCAACCCGGAAAGCTTTTGCACCGGCGGTTGTATATTGCGGCCGTTCTCCGTACGTTTCGGAGATGTTGCCGTCATTGATTAACCTTAGTAGTCATTCCTCTTGCTTGAAAGGCCTAAATGACATGAAGCATGACGGATAACATTGTTGAAATTACCCAGGTGTCCTTTCTCCGCAGTATCTGTTTGGGGACAGCCTGGTCCGGGCTCTTCTGGTGCCTCTGGAAGTACGTCTACAGGAGACTAGACACACCTACTGTGGCAGAGCCAGTCACCTGTTTACTCAGAGGCTGGAGCGGAGCATCGGTGTGCTTCAACAGGAAACCACCGGGGGAAGATGATGTATGTAACACACAGACTTTTCGACCCGATTGAGGACCGCTCGTCCTGAACGCACACAAGCAATCCATCAATCCACCATCCATCACTCCATCCATCCATCTCTCCATCCATCCATCACTCCATCCATCCATCATCACATCCATCACTCCATCCATCCATCCATCCATCACTCCATCCATCCATCATCACATCCATCACTCCATCCATCCATCCATCTCTCCATCCATCCCTCCATCCATCACATCCATCCATCCATCACTCCATCCATCCCTCCATCCATCCATCCATCACTCCATCCATCCATCACTCCATCCATCCATCACTCCATCCATCCATCACTCCATCCATCCATCCATCACTCCATACATCCATCCATCACTCCATCCATCCATGCATCTCCTTTATGTAAAGATAGACTATATTTAGATACAGATAAAGATGCAGTATATATATATTTTTGGCCAATTATTGCTTGATGGAAAGGACAAGTTGTTGAGAACATAAATGTTTGCTGAAACGGCAGTCGGCCAGATGTTAACCCATGCCGCAGCAGTTCATGGGTTCTAGAGTCTGGGGCTGAGACCACTGTACCACTCTAGGCCACTGACTGTCTCCATGGGTTCTAGAGTCTGGGGCTGAGGCCACTGTACCACTCCAGGCCACTGACTGTCTCCATGGGTTCTAGAGTCTGGGGTTGAGACAAGTACCCCTCTAGACCACTGACTGTCTTCATGGGTTCTAGAGTCTGGGGCTGAGACCACTGTACCACTCCAGGCCACTGACTGTCTCCATGGGTTCTAGAGTCTGGGGTTGAGACAAGTACCCCTCTAGACCACTGATTGTCTCCGTGTGGATTGTTTGTTTTTTAAATCCTCTACCATCAGACGACAAGTGGTTCACTTGAAAATCAGCTTGTAGTAGAGTTTGATCTGTAACAAGAATGTCAGACTGACATATATTTTTTGTAATAAAAATTACTATAGTACAGTTTTGTATGCTGTTCCCGGTAAAGAATATATTTTTAATATACGTCTTATGTTTATATAAGTATAATTGAGAGTGAAAATGTAATCTTTTTCACTGCATACATGACTCCATTTCGATTATTATGAGCTGTGATGTTTAACAAGTTCTCCTGGGAAAAGTTGGGATTAGAATGAAATTATCAGTGTTGGGTTTGTGAATGCACTTTGACTGTATGCTGTGTAAACCTCATTCATTTAAATTGTTATAATCACCATTATCCTAGAATATTTCCACTGACTTTGAAACTAGATGTATTTCTGAAAGAACCATGAATGAAATATAAAAAACTTGGAATTTTAACAAAATATATGTAAGACAATTTATTCATAAAATAGTTAAAGTTTACATTGGATAGGTTTGAGATATATTCTCTACCCTTGTTTCCTCAGCGTTACGTATGGTACTCGTTTGAAGGTGTAATATCATAGCCTACATCATATATAATATATACTCAAATAAAAACCACGCACATTGGTCAGAAAATACTGTAATGCATTGCAATAACCTTATGATTTAACTGGAATTCCGAAGTTCACCTATAACAAAAACCCAAACTGTTGTTTTTGTGATAGTGCTAATGTTTTTTTTAAGATTTTTCTTCTATTTGTAATTAATCCTTATATCTGATTTGGACTATTGATTGTTAAAATCATGGATTACCTTTTTTTTAATATCAGGGTCTATGTTATGTAAAAAAAAAATAAGTTAGCAGTGTACAGGGTACGACAGGTTTGTTTGTAATGATGCATGTTATACGATGTCACAATAGTTCTATGAACTCCAACGTGCCTCTCGCCCTGAGGTTATGTCTCATCTCATCTCATCTCATCTTCAACCGCTTATCCGGGGTCGGGTCGCGGGGGTAGCAGCTCTAGCAGGGGACCCCAAACTTCCCTTTCCCGGGCAACATTAGCCAGCTCTGACTGGGGAATCCCGAGGCGTTCCCAGGCCAGTGTGGAGATATAATCTCTCCACCTAGTCCTGGGTCTTCCCCGAGGTCTCCTCCCAGCTGGACGTGCCTGGAACACCTCTCTAGGGAGGCGCCCAGGTGGCATTCTTACAAGATGCCCGAACCACCTCAACTGGCTCCTTTCTATGCAAAGGAGCAGCGGCTCTACTCCGAGTTCCTCTCGGATGACTGAGCTTCTCACCCTATCCCTAAGGGAGAGGCCAGCCACCTTTCTGAGAAAACCCATTTCGGCCGCTTGTACCCGCGATCTCGTTCTTTCGGTCATGACCCAGCTTTCATGACCATAGGTGAGGGTAGGAACAAAGATTGACCGGTAGATCGAGAGCTTTGCCTTTCGGCTCAGCTCTCTTTTCGTCACAACGGTGCGGTGAAGCGAATGCAACACCGCCCCGCTGCTCCGATCCTCCGACCAAACTCCCGCTCCATTGTTCCCTCACTCGCGAACAGGACCCCGAGGTACTTGAACTCCTTCACTTGGAGTAAGGACTCATTCCCTACCCGGAGTAGGCACTCCACCGGTTTCCTGCTGAGAGTCATGGCCTCAGATTTAGAGGTGCTAACCCTCATCCCAGCCGCTTCACACTCGGCTGCGAACCGATCCAGTGAGTGCTGAAGGTCACCGACCGATGAGGCCATCAGGACCACATCATCCGCAAAAAGCAGTGATGTGACCATCAGCCCACCGAACGGGAACCCCTCCCCCATGACTACGCCTTGATATCCTGTCCATGAATATTACAAACAGGATTGGTGACAAAGCGCAGCCCTGGCGGAGGCCAACCCCCACCGGGAACGAATCCGACTTACTGCCGAGGACACGGACACAGCTCATGCTTTGAGCGTACAGAGATTGATGGCCCTGAGAAGAGACCCCCTCACCCCATACTCCCGCAGCACCTCCCACAAAGATCCCGGGGTACCCGGTCATACGCCTTCTCCAGATCCACAAAACACATGTAGACTGGATGGGCATACTCCCAGGCCCCCTCCAGGATCCTTGCGAGAGTAAAGAGCTGGTCCGTGGTTCCCGGCCAGGACGAAAACCGCATTGTTCCTCTTCAATCTGAGGTTCGACTATTGGCCGAACCCTCCTTTCCAGCACTTTGGAGTACACTTTACCAGGGAGGCTGAGGAGTGTGATACCTCTGTAATTGGCACACACTCTCTGGTCCCCCTTTTTAAAGAGGGGAACCACCACCCCGGTCTGCCACTCCTCTGGCACTGTCCCAGACTTCCATGCAATGTTGAAGAGGCGTGTCAACCAAGACAGCCCTTCCCCACCCAAAGCTTTTAGCATTTCTGGACGAATCTCATCAGTCCCTGGGGCTTTGCCACTGTGGAGTTGTTTGACTACCTCAGCGACTTCCCCCAGGGAAACTGACGATGACCCTCCATCAGCCTCCAGCTCTGCCTCTGTACTAGAGGGCGTGTAGGTCGGATTCAGGAGCTCCTCAAAATGCTCTTTCCAGCGCCCGATCACATCATCAGTTGAGGTCAACAGTGTCCCATCCTTACTGTACACAGCTTGGATGGTTCCCGTTTTCCCCTTCTGAGGTGCCGAACGGTTTTCCAGAAGCATTTTGGTGCCGACCGAAAGTCCTTCTCCATAGCTTCTCCAAACTTCTCCCACACCCGCTGCTTTGCCTCTGACACGGCAGCGGCTGCAGCCCTTCGGGCCTGTCGGTACCCTGCAACTGCCTCCGGAGTCCCCAGGGCTAGCATATCCCTGAAGGCCTCCTTCTTCAGTCGGACAGCTTCCTGACCACCGTGGTCCACCACGGTGTTCTAGGGTTACCACCCCTTGAGGCACCTAGGACCTTGAGACCACAGCTCACCGCCGCAGCTTCAGCAATAGAAGCTTTGAACATTGCCCACTCAGGTTCAATGCCCCCAACCTCCACAGGGATGCCTGAAAAGCTCCGCCGGAGGTGTGAGTTGAAGATCTTTCGGACAGGGGCCTCCTCCAGACGTTCCCAGTTCACCCGCACCACCCGTTTGGGCTTACCTGGTCTGTCCAAAGTCTTTCCCCACCCTCTGATCCAACTCACTACCAGATGGTGATCAGTTGACAGCTCTGCCCCTCTCTTCACCCGAGTGTCCAAAACATGCGGCCTTAGATCAGCCGATACGATCACAAAATCGATCATTGACCTTCGGCCTAGGGTGCTCTGGTACCATGTACACTTATGCGCCTCCTTATGTTCGAACATGGTGTTTGTTATAGACAATCCATGACTAGCACAGAAGTCCAATAACAAACGACCGCTCGGGTTTAGATCAGGAGGCCGTTCCTCCCAATCACGCCTCCAGGTGTCTCCATCGTTGCCCACATGTGCGTTGAAGTCTCCCAGCAGAATGATGGAGTCCCCTACTGGAGCCCTATATAGGACTCCCTTCAGGGTCTCCAAGAAGGCTGAATACTCCGAACTGCTGTTTGGTGCATAAGCACAAACAACAGTCAGAGTTTTCCCCCACCACCCTTAGGCGTAGGGAGGCAAACCTCTCATCCACCGGGGTAAACTCCAACACCGCCGTGCTCAGACGTGGGCTCGTGAGTATCCCCACACCAGCCCGCCGCCTCTCACCCTGGGCAACTCCAGAGAAGAACAGAGTCCAACCCCTATCCAGGGGTAAGGTTCCAGAGCCACGGTTGTGCGTAGAGGTAAGTCCCACCAGATCCAACTGGTATCGCTCCACCTCACGCACAAGTTCTGGCTCCTTCCCCCAGTGAGGTGACGTTCCACGTCCCCAAAGCAAGCTTCTGCCGCCCGGGTCTGATCCGTCGAGACCCCCACCTTCACTGTCACCCATATGACAGCGCACCCGACCCTGCGGTTGTTCCTGTGAGTGGTGGGCCCACAGGATGGAGAGGAGAGAGATGCCACGTATCTCGTTCGGGCTGTGCCCGGCCGGGCTCCGTGGCAAACCCGGCCACCAGACGCTCGCTTTCGAGCCCGCCGTCTGGGCCTGGCTCCAGACGGGGGCCCTGGGCTTCCTCCAGGCAGGGTCTCGATCCTTTTCCCTCGATTTTTCATGGGGTCTTGGTGAACCATTCTTAGTCTGGCCCCTCGCCTGAGACCACTTTGCCTTGGGAAACCCTACCAGGAGCATGAAGCTCCAGACAACCCAGCCCTCAGGTTCATAGGGGCACACAAACCTCTCCACCACGTTAAGGTGATGATTCCCGGGGAGGCTATGTCCAATATGTATAAAAGGTTTAAATCAATGGAACAAGTGTTGGTGAAATGATGCAAGACATTAAATGCTGTTTCATTAGCCGGGAATGGCTTTTGCGTACGGACTGTTATTTGGATACGTTTCTTATAGATATGGTTGGCTTTGCTATAACATGGCATATTGTGTATGTGTCAAATAATCCTTACACTTCACATTGTCATATGTATGTAATCTGCAGGGAATGTATATACAGTTTTTGGAAAGTAAATACACAGTTTCCCCACAGTAAGGATGGTAATAATTTCCATTATACCATATGTAGATAATGACTCACACGTATATAGGTTGGGAAGTATTGCTCTCATTCATACGATGCCATTATGTGTATTAGAGCGAACTTCATAGTTTTTACAAGTCAGTTTGAGCATATCATCGGAGGCATAAACAGGCCAGATTCGCCTGAGAAATGTACTCCTCTGCTATGACCGGCTGATACATGAATGGTGACCTACTTACGATGTGCCGTCCAGGCAAGTTGCTAAGGAGACAGGCATGATGATCAAAAGCGTTACACGGTCAGACTGAAGGGGATGATTGGCCGGTGGCAGTTGCAACAGGGTCCGGTTTTCTGCAGACAGCCTGAACAACATGCCTGGAAGTAGCAGTGTGTCTGGGGTACCTGTCACTTGTCTATACCTGGGATGGGATGATGTTTTTTTCCCAAGATTTCTCTGTACTTTGCTGCATCCATTTTGCCACTAATCTTCACAAGCTTTCCAGGCCCTGATGCAGAGAAGCGTTCCCATAGCATGATGCTGCCGCCACCACTATAGGGATGGTGTTAGGCTTGTGCCAAACCTAGCCGGGGATATTTTATTCACATATCTTTTTTTAATTCTTTTGAAGAACATTTTCTGGATTTTGCTGTAAATGTTCCTTTGTCTTCATGCTGAAGTTTTTTTGGGGAAAAGAAAACTAAGCCTGTGTGTGATGACTCTTGCAACTTGGTCTAACCATCAAGCCTCAGAGGGAAACACAAGTGCATAATGCTGCCTACTTTACACACTGAGAAAAAGCTCAAAATGCCAGAGGTCAGTTCATTCCTCCCGGTAAAGTGATTCTACGTTTGCCAGGGATGGCTAACTGACACCGGCGAGCACTTTTAAGCGGAAAGGCATGGCAAAAAGATGAATACCCACTCGTATGTGTCAAACGCATTCAATTTCGGAGAGGAAGCCTAAATGCCTCTGCAATTTTGAGGTTTTTACATTTTCTCCGCCCGCTGAAAACGAGGCAAGGCGGTGATTGAGGTCTCATTCGGTTTGGCTGGGACCGGTGCTGCCGATGGATTACTCATGTTATAGCCTCCTCTCAACCCGGTGCTCAATAGAACTTTAAAGCCCGGACATAAATTAGGTCAATGGGAGGTCAATGGCCTAACAGGAGAGAGGGAAAGACGTGACTAAGAAAAGCATAGGTTCAGTGGCGGCTTAACGTCAGCTCATCTGATATAGGAAGCTGTAGACATCATTTACAGTTGCGTATGTGGATAGATACACTGAAGTCTCGGCGATGGCCCGTGGGAGTGAAGGATGAGATTGCTTCGTCTATCTGTTTGTACAGGTGGGGTGAGGAGACAGGGACGTTCCTGTGGATGATATGTTTGGCCTCATCTATCTGTTTGTACAGGTGGGGTGAGGAGACAGGGACGTACCTGTGGATGATATGATGTTTGGCCTCGTCTATCTGTTTGTACAGGTGGGGTGAGGAGACAGGGACGTACCTGTGGATGATATAATATTTTTTAACACCAATTCTGCTTTCAGGTCCAGTCCAAACAGAACAATGACTCTTGTTGATTATTTCTGTCAATGAAAGACACATAACTACTGGAATAGATGGGTGTTGATGAAAGATCTTCCAGTTGTCGGATTTCTTTGAGTAAAATAAATTGGCTATATTCTCCACTTGTCTGATTTATTAAAGTAAAATAGTTCAATAGGGCTGTAATAAAAAAGTCCTAACTACTAACCATCCTTTCTTTTAGTAAAAGGACAAGTCTTGTTAGCTGAGAGATGGAGCTTTTATGCGTTGTCAGTTAGCTAAACCGAGCTGGCCAAAGTGACAAACTGTAGAGGCGGAGATAAGGAAACATGGGTAACTTTGTCACAGCCCAGCCTGGGAAAAGGAAATGTGTTCTCTCTGTGGCACATCCGTCTATCTCTCCCATCTTTCCGCCTTGCTCCGGGCGAACTAGGATATCGTTTGATGAGTGCTCAGGTTTGATCAATAATATATTAGTGTAGCACTGCTGAGACATGTGTAATTGTGCTGCTATGTCTGGCCTTAGAACAATTAATACAATGAACCGCTGGGGCTTGGCTATGCGTGCTCCAGAAAGTTGCCAAATGTCCCATGTAGAGCACAGCTGATGACCAGTTAATGGTGCAAACTAGGGCACTATGTTAGGAAAGGGTGCCAATGGGGACTAGAAAGCACCATGAACCACTAGTTAAAGCACTCGTTTAATGGTGCTAGGGACTACCTGTGCTGGTGTTGAACTGGGAATGAGAATTAGAATTACATTACGCACCGCTAACCATTTATTCTGAAGTGTTGGTACCCAGGACCCGATTTCTCCAACAGAATGCGCTTTCTATTAATTAGTATATCCCTGCGCCTGGTTGCTGTCATGCTTTTGTTTTGTGAAGAAAATAATAATGTAATTGTGAAACAACAGGGATGTTGCTTTATTTGTCGATATGGCCTGTAACAAATCATTTTGCAGAGAGGCGTATGAAGTGCGTAAGGCAGCACCGACACAATGTTACGGTTTCTAAACTCTGCATCCGACCGGCCCGGGGGCGACGCAGAATCCATCACACTGCACTGGGATATCACATCACACGTAGGTGTGATATATACTCATGCAAATGGCTGCATCCGGACACTTGCAGTGACTTGTAGGATGGGTTTTTTACCGAGCTGGTCCGATCGAGAGACCAATTAGAAGGGTAATTTCTAGACTTGGGCAGCCTCTGTCTACGCCGCCCGGTAATGAGGGTCCGTTCTGTGTCGAAGTGCACCGGAATTCGCGTCCGTTCCGGTCCCATTACATGTCATCGAATGTTCGTTAAGTCCAAGTGGATGAAGCTTTATTTAGGATGCAGTCCTTTCAAACCTCAATTTTTGTTCCCTGGAATATATATATTTCTGCAGTCCAGAGGAAGGCTTTAAACAACAACAATTTACGGCGTTTAATTCCTCTCGGGATGTGTAATGGACAGTCCGTTTCATCCACAATTGTCTCCACTTATCGACGTGGTTTTTGGCAGTTTTTGTCAATGTTTCAAATTCTCTTATGTTTCAAATTCTCTTTAAAGAATAATAGCAATCGCTTGGTAAATATTGCTGACAAAATACATCAAGAGGCTGTCTTGGGGCTGGGGGGGGGCCCTCTTTATTTTCTGAATCTAAAATTGACCCGAGGGCTGTGTGCTGCTGTGCTTCCCTGTTTCTAATAGTTTATCAAGGCTATCTGAGAGGCCCTGTTCAAACTGGAAATTACAGTTGCATGCGTGTCATTACTCACACGCATCATCATGCACGGAGCTTATTTAGTGCACACTCCGTTTGTCCTAGAGCCCCCGTGGCTCCTTGTGAAAAGCAGTGCAGTGGAGGGGGTCATTTGTCAACGCGTCCCCACTCACGCACTTTGGCTTTAAGGTCCAATTGTATAAAATGTCAACCAGATTCATCAAACGGAATGCCCAAGTAATGCTCCGTCTGCTACGGCACATAAGAGAGGTTATCAATAACTTCAATTGAGGTTTTTCTCCTGACGAAGTGGCTTGTCAATGAGCCACGTCCCGTCCTGTTGCCCCGGAAAAGGAAGCTCGTCTGGAATCGATGTCTAGCCGAACGTCGTTGTGGACAAATGTGCTCTGTGATGCGGTTCTTTGCTGTCTTGATTGCCAGGTCATTCCCGACGTAGTAGAAGTCCACAAAAAATATAGATAGATAGATAGCGTGTAATGCATAACATGAATATAGTTTGTCTGTATACAGTCCGTCAGAAGTTGGGCGAGGAGATATTGGACAAGGATTTCAGATTTGCCGTCCACCACGAGGATTAATAAAATGTACCAGGTAAGGCAAAATTGGCACTCTATGACTGGCCAGTGGGTGGAGCGGTTTGAGACTATATCATCGGATAGCAGACGCCAGACTGAGCCGACGGGTTCTTCAACTTATAGTAACGGTTGGCACTTTTGGTTCGTTTGTACACTTGTGTGAAGTATGTAATGATCACGTTGTAGCATCTCTCTGCCTACAGAGTCTCCAATGAGTCCTCAACCTCTTAATGCAGGTCAGCGTGACTGTCGTCACACAACTTACTCCGTTGTTCACCGCACTGTGCCCGAGACCACGCCCCCAACGGTACCCTATCCCCTTTAAAGTGCACTTCTTGAATCCAGGTGAACCCAGGTAAAAGTCATTTTCTATACAGGGAATACTAGCGTTTGGTGCGCACACAATGTTTGCCGCGTTGACAATCCATTGAGGTCGCCCGGTTGTGTGGATCTTTTAATTGTTTTTCCTGTCAGCCTGACAGCTGTCTGAGCATGATGGATTGGCCTCAGCACTCGTCTCAGATGCTCCGGAAGGACAATCTCCGGGATACCTTGAAGAATATTCACGGTCAAATTAGAACTTTTGGAGTGCCTGAGGTAATGTGGTTCGGTTGAAGCGAAGGCTGATCAATGATTGTGAGCCCCGTTATCAATTGATTGCTTCATCAGCTGTTAGCTTCCACAAAACACTCACTACAGAGTGGATGCACAGTGGCTAGGAACACACGCTAGTTGGGTCAAACCTTAGGAAGAAACCTAGTGAGCAACCAGACTCTGAGGGGTGGTCAGTTTCACTACTAGATGTGCCGGGAGACGATTATAAAAGTGCTTCTTGGACCAGGTTAATGTTTCTTTTCATGTTCAGAATCCAGGAAGGCCAAATAATGAATGTGTGCTGTGTCCAGAGTCGAAAGGGACACCAACCAGCGCTGAGAGTGGGCGGAGTAAAGCCTACAGAATACATACCCTTTGCACAAGGACGGCCAGGGGGAATAAGAATTACATTAGAGAGGACATCCCAGTGGATTTGAGAGCCCGCCAGGCTAAGATAGCTTGGGTGGCTTGTAAACCCAGTGCCTTTCCATTCACCTTCACTCTACTGCGCCAGGCTGAACTAAATCATAGACCTTGCTGAAGAGATGAGTCTTTAATAGACACTTGAAGGTTGAGACTGAGTCTGTGTCTCGCGCCTTAATCGGAGAAAGCCCAATCTCCAGGGAGCCCTCTGTTACAAAATTCTTTGTACAATAATAAGCCGTGCATCCTGTGATTGTTCGTTTGTATAGGTATGAACGGCCGGACCAATGGAGAGATGTAAGTATTAGCAAGGTCATGTTTTGTAGTTTAACATGAGACCTTTGAGGTCTGCCGTAGCCTTAACCGTTACGATCCCAGCAGACGTGTTTAGCGCCAAGTGAGGTTTATTTTTTGTTTCATCTCCTGGCTATTATCGAGCCCTGTTATCACGTACATCAAAGTTACAATCCCGTTGAGACAGAAGAACGGAATTCTTAAGCAAACTGGGAGCCGACCGATTACGAAACATGGAAACGAATGATTTCGGAATACCAATGCAATGACATGCTTCTTGTGTTATTCTGGTAGCACTCCGTCCAACGAGCTCCATCAAATGTCGTAGCTTAACTTTTAGAGTGGGTCCCAGTATCCACTGAAATTCAATACAAATTGCTTTAAGAAAAAGCAATTGTTCATTTGATACAGATACACTCACAAGGTCACCTCAGTAGGGAACATCCGCATTTCAAATGGGTCTCTATGTGTAGTGCACTAAATGGTGTAGCAGTATTGAACTTCACAGAGAATACGGAGCTATTTGACGGATATTTGTCAAAAACATCAAAGTCCCTGTAGCTCAGATGTAGCAGCGTTTCGGTGTGGGGGAGGGGGGAGAGGGGTCGTCTTCTTCGTTTGAACACCCAGTGGTGGATTTCTTAGGCAACAAATTGAATGGAATGGACGGAGGTACCTACACTCTCCAATGAGGATATTTGTTTTCCGTGCAGCCTGCCTATTCTGTGTCCTTGCCTAATGAACACCACTCCCCCTCTGAGTTCTATTTATACGGCCGGAGGAACAGTGAGCCGGAGATGATTAAATAGAGAGCAGCAAAACCCCTGCAGTGTTCTGTAGATGACCTCATAAGCTGGCAGCAGTATCAGCCCACTGTCATTATAGAAGTCTACCGCGTGGCATGGCAAACTGACAGACAGAAAGGTGGACACAGCTCTTCCTGGGGTCTGCACAGGAAACAATGACCTCTGTTCACTTCCTGTGGGGTGCCGTGTTGTTCGTCCACACCAACCAATCGAGCAACAGCCACCACAGTTCGATGCAAGCCAACCTCGTTATTTGAAGAATCTGCCATCATCCACTCCCAGTTCTTCTGTAATTCCCCCAGATTACATGCCAGCTCGGCGTGGTGAGCGAGAAACTAGCAGTCACGCCGGGACATATTATAGTAGCTTGAAATTAGCCGTTCCTAACTCCTTTTTTGACAAATACACTGTTTTATGGGAGTACGTTTTCATCCAGGAACAGAAACAATCTTGCCACGTGTTCCGGTCTGGCTAGATTAACGGGTAAGTATTTAAGACCTGAGCAACGTTGACACGGGCCAAATTGTTGTGTCCAGAGAACTGGGTCAGAATATCTCTGAAACAGTAAGTCTTGTTGGGTGTTCCTGGTCAGCATCGTTGTTTTACCTGAAATTCCAGGATAAATACAAAACAAAGATTTATTCTCTCCACTATAAACAATCCTTGGCATGAATCACAGTTTGAGCTGCTTTCACTAATTCAGTTCCCACCATTTCCAAATAGAGCGACTATATTGCACATACCCCATCTCCAGTGCCCAATCTTCTCTGCCTTTCTCCTGAAGGTCTCTGGGTTTGTGTTCGTCAAATCGCATCAGAGCTGTAAGCAAAGGGCATTCAAATGTACCCTGATCCTGTAAATGTGAGAGTCATGTGCAGCATGTATGAATATCTATCAGGGGTGGACAGTGACCTGAAAAACATATCGAAAAACAGAAAAGTTAAATGTATTTTATGAAAAACATGAGGATTAGTTTTTATCGCCTTTATTGAGCCACCATGTCTTTTTGCCACCTATGATGTGTCACCAATGCTTTATAATATATCCCTTTATATAATATAACTGTCAACAGTAGCCATGACATTATAACATTAGCCTACATATTTTTGAGGTACCTGCTGGCTTGCACCTGATGACGTGCTGTTAAAGTGGTGAAGCTTGGTGAAATATACACGTAATACTCAGTCTAAGGCTACCGTTTCTTTTAAATATTGAGCATGGAGCCCAAAAAAATGGAAATATATTTTCCTCCGGTTATACCCTGCTTGTACCCCAGAGGGTGCTGTTGAGACGACTTACACCTGTTTGTAAACAGGTATCTTGTGAAGATATTTAGTGTAGTAGGATTCAGAGCAGTGCAGTCAAATCACTGCTTATTTTTGTGTAGATCTGTGCTGACCACCCATTTCTATATAATGTAATTAAATGTTGTGTAAATGTTATGTATTCCATCTCTAGGTGATACTCCACTATCAGCACCATTTCACCAAGTAGATTTATGACAAAGTACTTAATGAATAACGGTGATTTCTGATATGTACCTTCATTACAATTACAATTAATATAAGAATATCAGACAATGTCTTTCAGCCGTGTCTGGGAGTGCAGATATGTGGGTTTTTGAACAGGAGCATTTTTCGTCACAGCTCATGAAACCCAATACCAACGCTTCACATACATCATTTGTATTTTCGGTTTTGTCTTGTAGCTATGGTTTTCTTGGAATTGTGTTCTTCGAAAAAGCATTTGATCTGATGTGACCCATGGGCTTTATGTAAAGATTGCAGGACATTCATCTCAGACTTTAAATCTGTTTCTCGAATTCCGACAGAACATGCCTGTTTCAGTTTGATCATTTATGAAAAGAACGTGCACAGAAGCAGCTCCCGGTGTCAGTTTGAGCTCCTCATAGACTAACGTCCCCTAATATCTCATTCAGCCCAGTCATGTTTTAATGTAGGTTTCAGATATTTATTACTCCAAAACAAGGTCAGGTCTCTCAATCTACTGATGACCTGTGTTTGGGGGCAACATCTCTTGACTTGTAGCACACATGTTGCTCAAAAACTCCAAAGGAGCATGAATAAATGTAGCCATGGGCTGACATGTGTGGGGTTAAACTAAACCCCAACAAAACTGTCCTGTTGTCAATAATTGAAACCCAAACAAAATGAACAACGCTGAATTAACATTATACGGGCAGAAACTGCGATCAACCCAAACTCTCATGAGTTTCATTCCAATAGGACGTGAAAGGCAACCCTCATATTGAACAATTAGAAAGGGATAATATGCAGTAGGGGGGTGCTGTCCTCAGAACAGTACATCACGTCCTTGTTTGAATATGCAACTCCAGCCTGGTGCCATGCTGATTCAGGAAAACAGGGAAAACTCCAAAAAGGCGAGAATATTGCATAAAACATGTCATGCGTGGTCCCCAAATACACAAACCACCAATACTGTCATGTAATGGCAGGACCGAGTGCCTCGAGAGAGAGGATTGCTGTTCTGGGACGGGAATATGTCAGATTACACCATAACACATCTCTATAACCATGAATCCAAGACAAGCTAGAGATTCCCTCCAGAGGTTCTTCTAGTGCACCCCTCGCAGCACTTTTACAATTTTAAGGTCTTATACCTTTACAGTACATCTGTTTCCCAAATCTCTTCCCCAAGAACCTTTATATCTTGTTTTATTATTCTTATGGTTTTTTAAGCAATAAAGTTTGCTGTAATTAAAATAGATGGGAAACCCAGTTGCATTGCTACGCTACTCAACTCCATCCAGACCTAACCCTCATATAACAAGAACCCTCATATAACAAGAACCGTAATATAACAAGAACCCTCATATAACAAGATCCCTAATCTAACAAGAACCCTAATATAACAAAAACTATATTCTTACAAGAACCATATTCTAACAAGAACCCAAATCTGACAAGAACCATGTGTCTTCTTGTTTCTTGTTAGAAATAGGTTTCTTATAAACATTTATTACACATTGGTAGCATTACTATCTATACAACATCTACAGATGGGAAAGGTTGACTGAAAATAATGCGTAACCCAACTTTTTTTTACCTTACTGAAACAAACACTGAAACTAATTATGAGAATATATAGGTAACTAACAACCTTTAAAGGCAAAGCTATGATTTAAAGGATATAAATATTTAAAGGGCATTCGTGCCCAGGAAACAAATAATGTACTAGATTTTTCAAACTATTGGGCAATTCCATTCCATTGATTTCCCCTGAACACTTGTATCAGTGGATAATTTAACAAAAGCATTCAGGCTATTGGGAGCCGGTGAAGAGAAATGACTGCATGTCACTAAGAGTCAATGTAAGCCTCTGTCACAAAGCCCAGGAGCATTTCACTATTGGCCTGATTCCTTTCCCCGGGCGATAAAGATCTTCCCTGTTAATTGAAATGTGGTTATGACTCACAATGATTGACCACGGCAGGAGATGAAGATTAGTTGGCTGTCTTTCAATTTGATTAGTTAGAGGCTTCCAGTTCATTTCAGATGTTCACGGAGCTAGACTTTGCTCTTTGTCCAACCAACTGACAGTGAAAATAAACATGTTTATGTCGTGCTCTGTGTTCTGAGGGTTTGAAAACGGTTGGTCATCACATCGGGTTCTGACTTGCCTTCTGGACGTTGCGCGTTTATTCTCTGTTATTCAGACTGTCACTGCTCCGCTCATTGTGAAAAATAATACTCTGGAGAATGTAGTCCGTTCAGTAAAGTGTGATTTCTTCATGGTGTTTCAGTATAACAATATATAAACAACAAAATACACGAAATAGCACACTGTGAAACATAAAACCAACATACACAGTAAGAATAACTATTTTGTTTAACATTTTTTATTCAAATCTCCATTTTACAATGAATAATAACACTGAACGTGGAATAGAAACTGCACGGAAGAGTACAAAGCGCAGTGAACATATAATCACATCGTAAAAGCAGCAATTAAAGTCTAGAGATTAGTCTAGACCAGCTGATGTGTATGTCCTGAGGGGTGCTTAAAAAGCCCCTGCAATCTGAACAGCCCAGAGGCGATCAGGAAGTACATTTCAGAAGTGTGGTCCGTGCGAGGAAATGACCCGATCCCCTCTAGTAAATAGCTGGAGAGAGGATCTGACAGGTCTGAGGTCAGTTGGGGCTTTATAAACCAGTAGCATATGGTAGATTCTTGTACTTTGGAAATAGCCAAAATTGGGGGTTTTAATTGGTAAAAGTGAACAGATTTTAGAGCAAATGCTTATAAATTGTAGGGTTTTGACCAAATGTCCAATTGGTATATATATTTTATGTAGATGGTCATTGTTCCATCTGCCTGACCTTGACTTCACTTCTAACTCAATTAGCTCTGTTCACCGGCAGCCTATTGTCTGCGTGTAGAGAACATACTACACGCAGATTATCTAGTACAGCAGACGAAAGAGATAAAAGTATTCCGATCAGCAGCCACTCAAAGTTTTTCACACTGTAATTTGATGTGAAGGCATTGTAGCACATTACCGTTAAGTATTTTGAATAGGAATTTCTAATGGTGATGACCTGAACTAACTTATTAATATGGACCTCTTAGCACTTCAGACAAGTCATCCTTGTAGCTTAACTCGACTCCTGACAGGTGCACAGGTGTTGCTTTCTTTAATGAACAGAGACAGGCAGTGTTTTATTAGGACTGGATTCAGATGGAACCATATTGATCTATATTAAGACTGGAGTAAATCAGAATCACATTATTTATATAAAGACTGGAGTTAAATAGGATCACGTTATCTATATAAAGACTGGAGTTAAATAGGATCACGTTATCTATATAAAGACTGGAGTTAAATAGGATCACGTTATCTATATAAAGACTGGAGTTAAATAGGATTACGTTATCTATATAAAGACTGGAGTTAAATAGGAAATATAAAGACTGGAGTTAAATAGGATCACGTTATCTATATAAAGACTGGAGTTAAATAGGATCACGTTATCTATAAAAAGACTGGAGTTAAATAGGATCACGTTATCTATATAAAGACTGGAGTTAAATAGGATCACGTTATCTATATAAAGACTGGAGTTAAATAGGATCACGTTATCTATATAAAGACTGGAGTTAAATAGGATCACGTTATCTATATAAAGACTGGAGTTAAATAGGATCACGTTATCTATATAAAGACTGGAGTTAAATAGGATCACGTTATCTATATAAAGACTGGAGTTAAATAGGATCACGTTATCTATAAAAAGACTGGAGTTAAATATCTTATCTATAAAAGACTGGAGTTAAATAGGATCACGTTATCTATATAAAGACTGGAGTTAAATAGGATCACGTTATCTATATAAAGACTGGAGTTAAATAGGATCACGTTATCTATATAAAGACTGGAGTTAAATAGGATCCCGTTATCTATATAAAGACTGGAGTTAAATAGGATCCGTTATCTATATAAAGACTGGAGTTAAATAGGATCCGTTATCTATATAAAGACTGGAGTTAAATAGGATCCTGTTATCTATATAAAGACTGGAGTTAAATAGGATCACGTTATCTATATAAAGACTGGAGTTAAATAGGATCCCGTTATCTATATAAAGACTGGAGTTAAATAGGATCCGTTATCTATATAAAGACTGGAGTTAAATAGGATCACGTTATCTATATAAAGACTGGAGTTAAATAGGATCACGTTATCTATATAAAGACTGGAGTTAAATAGGATCACGTTATCTATATAAAGACTGGAGTTAAATAGGATCACGTTATCTATATAAAGACTGGAGTTAAATAGGATCACGTTATCTATATAAAGACTGGAGTTAAATAGGATCCGTTATCTATATAAAGACTGGAGTTAAATAGGATCCCGTTATCTATATAAAGACTGGAGTTAAATAGGATCCCGTTATCTATATAAAGACTGGAGTTAAATAGGATCATGTTATCTATATAAAGACTGGAGTTAAATAGGATCATGTTATCTATATAAAGACTGGAGTTAAATAGGATCACGTTATCTATATAAAGACTGGAGTTAAATAGGATCACGTTATCTATATAAAGACTGGAGTTAAATAGGATCCCGTTATCTATATAAAGACTGGAGTTAAATAGGATCACGTTATCTATATAAAGACTGGAGTTAAATAGGATCACGTTATCTATATAAAGACTGGAGTTAAATAGCATCCCGTTATCTATATAAAGACTGGAGTTAAATAGGATCACGTTATCTATATAAAGACTGGAGTTAAATAGGATCCCGTTATCTATATAAAGACTGGAGTTAAATAGGATCCCGTGATCTATATAAAGACTGGAGTTAAATAGGATCACGTGATCTATATAAAGACTGGAGTTAAATAGGATCCCGTTATCTATATAAAGACTGGAGTTAAATAGGATCCTGTGATCTATATAAAGACTGGAGTTAAATAGGATCCCGTGATCTATATAAAGACAACACAGGGTGAGCCTTTGTATTAACCAGAGTGACCTGGACTTCTTTACACAGCTAAATAGGAATGAGACTGGGTGTTATTAGAAGTGACGAATGCTTGCGACAAGCGACACCTGTTGACATTTGCGTTGTTATCAGGACGTTGATGGCTTTTGCCGACAGGATACCATTTCCACCAGTAGCTGAGCCTTCCGGAGATTTTCCTCACCTCATTATTTCCACAGAGGGTAGAACTCAGAACAGTTTATACTAACCTCTGACCTTTATTCAGCACAACAATAGAGTTTTACAATTTTTCACACAACACCCGATGTGGTTATTTTTCAATTGTGGCGGTGTGGTTATTTATGACACGTGGCGGTGTGGTTATTTATGACACGTGGCGGTGTGGTTATTTATGACACGTGGCGGTGTGGTTATTTATGACACGTGGCGGTGTGGTTATTTATGACACGTGGCGGTGTGGTTATTTATGACACGTGGCGGTGTGGTTATTTATGACACGTGGTGGTGTGGTTATTTATGACACGTGGTGGTGTGGTTATTTATGACACGTGGCGGTGTGGTTATTTATGACACGTGGCGGTGTGGTTATTTATGACACGTGGTGGTGTGGTTATTTATGACATGTGGCGGTGTGGTTATTTATGACATGTGGTGGTGTGGTTATTTATGACATGTGGCAGTGTGGTTATTTATGACACGTTGCGGTGTGGTTATTTATGACACATGGCGGTGTGGTTATTTATGACACGTGGCGGTGTGGTTATTTATGACACGTGGCGGTGTGGTTATTTATGACACGTGGTGGTGTGGTTATTTATGACATGTGGCGGTGTGGTTATTTATGACACATGGCGGTGTGGTTATTTATGACACGTGGCGGTGTGGTTATTTATGACACGTGGCGGTGTGGTTATTTATGACATGTGGTGGTGTGGTTATTTATGACACGTGGTGGTGTGGTTATTTATGACATGTGGCGGTGTGGTTATTTATGACATGTGGTGGTGTGGTTATTTATGACACGTGGCGGTGTGGTTATTTATGACACATGGCGGTGTGGTTATTTATGACACGTGGCGGTGTGGTTATTGATGACATGTGGTGGTGTGGTTATTTATGACACGTGGTGGTGTGGTTATTTATGACACATGGCGGTGTGGTTATTTATGACACGTGGTGGTGTGGTTATTTATGACACGAGGTGGTGTGGTTATTTCCATTCCAACTCTCTCACTCACTAACTCACTCACTCACTCTTTCTCTCACTCTCTATTTTACTCTCTCTCACTCTCTCTTTCACTCTCTCTTCACTCCCTCTCTCTCTCTTTCACTCTCTCTCTCTCTCTTTCACTCTCTCTCTCTTTCACTCTCTCACACACTCTTTCTCTCTTTCACTCTCTCTATTTCACTCTCTCACTCTCTCTATTTCACTCCCTATCTCTCACTCTCTCTCTCTTTCACTCTGTCTCTCACTCTCTCTCTTTCACTCCCCCCTCTCTCTCTCTCTCTCTCTCTCTCTCTCTCTCTCACACTCTCACTCTCTCTCTCTCTCACTCTCTCTCTCTCTCACTCACTCTCTTTCACTCTTTCACTCTCTCACTCTCTCATTCCCTCTCTCTGTCCACGGAGGAATAATGAACAGGAGAGCACTTCAGACCGATCGCAGTGGAAAGTCGTAAAAGCATAATTTGGACTTTATGTTTCCAGTTCGAATAGCACTCGTCGTTAGAACCAGCCTCTTAATTTCATTTGGAAATGGTGATGGTGAAAGTGGAACAGGAGATATAGTAGCTCAACAGAGACAGCTCGTTAATGTTCCCCAGATTGGAGTCAAATTAAATCTGCCCATGTCCACTTCACTCAACAATGTGCCGTGCCAAACCATCGTATACGTTCAGGCCGTCGTTTCTCGTGACTCCGGCTACGTTTCTTATTCGATTAACATTTAAGAGAGAGAGAGGAGCTTCCTCTGCAATCACCATCACGGGCCCTGGTAATTGTGGAGGTATCGTGGCGTCGCTGGAAATTGCAATACCCAGTTGAATCGCGAGTCATACGGGCCGGTGAATGTGCCTCGTGGACGTTTATAAGAGGAAGTGCATGGCCGGTGGTCTGAGATCGTTCGCCCAATCAGAATGGTTATGAGTTGGGTGGAAATGGGTACCGGGCTGATGGGAGATGGGCGTCAGATAATGACCGTGGCGTAGCCCAGGTTTAACTCCACGTCTCCGTCAGACACGGCTGCAACACAGTGAAAGAGAATAAATGCGTGAGCACAAATTAATGAGCTGTTAGTTACTTCATAATGTTCAGTTTCCTCGTTGTACAGCCAAGGTGAAGCAAGCTTTGTGGTTGCAAATACTCGTGTTCACTCACTTAATGTGTGGAATGGACGAACTGGCGTTCACTGTATACGTATATATGTCTTTTTAAATAGACCTGCACTGTAAATGCAATCATTTAGGACACATAGTTGACCCATTTTTTTGACATTTATTTTCATAATCACACCCCTGATTTTAACCAACGATGGATTCTTTGATTGCAGCTGGTACCAACAAGAACTTGGGTTGTAACCAATAAGATCCAACAACAGGAACCTGGTTTGTATCCCTGGCACTACTCCCAGAAGATGGCTACAGTAATCTGTCTCCCTGACACTTGTTTCTCTCTAGTCGTAACGTACAGTGGGTTTACGAAAGCGTACAGAGTCTCCCCAGTGGCAGTTTCTTTTATTAATACGGCACGCTGGAATGGGCTTCTCTTGAATGTTGCCTTGTAGTTCATCCTGGCATTTTCAATCATTTCTGCTCAGTTTCACCGGCTTTTTTTTGGCACCTTTTATATCCCGCCCGTTATATTTTGGAATACTAAGCGGCGTACGACACGACGCTCCGGCTCCGCGTGGCGGCGCGCGTTTGGCGTCCCCGGGGAACGACGTGTAGTTTACGGGAATAATCAAAGGCTTCATTTGCGACACAGACTTGTTGTCACACGGGACCTCACAGACAGAAGGGGAACCGTGGCGAATAAAAGTCCTCCTTTTGGGAAAGGTAGCAAAACACACTCACCAACTTGAAGCTTCTTCAGCACCTCACAGCCGATCATTCTGCCTGCTGTATAGGCAGGTGTGATATTTCATTTTGGTCCAATGTTTTTGTTCATTTTGAGTCTATATCATGTTTATAACTCGTATCGACTAGAGGAGGCCAATAAAGTAAGCTATTAAAGCAAAAGGCATTATTCAGTATGTGGTGTGTTCAATAAATGATGCACTGGTTTTACTGTACAGCACATTGCCAATATGTGTTGATATTCTTCGTGCTTTGGCCTGGGATTTTGAGGAACCATTGCTCCTCTGCCATACTTAAGCATTCATTATATTCGACCGTTCTCTGTTTCTGACCACTTGGCTTGATGATAATGTACAACATCTTGAAGCGTAAAATACGAAACTGAAGCTTTTGTCGCCTAAAAGGCTTTTTTTCGTCCAATAATAGCACGCGTTAGAAACAATTAAAATATTTAAGAGAGTTATAGTTATTCCTGTAAAGATGCCTCGAGCCGTGAGATGTTTAGTTCCTTCCTGGGCCTTGGGGGATGAAACTGAGGAGGAAGGGCTAGATTTGCAAAAATCCCCAACAAAAGACAAAGACTGATATTAGCTATAAAGACTTTAACAGGCATACAGAATGTGGGTTATCTGGAGGGAATGCCTTTTGAATTGAAACATGAAAGCCACGCAGAGAAAAGCCCATTCTGTACTAGGTTGCTAGAATAGACTGCAATGTTCACAGTTGGTGTTTTTCTTATCGATTCAGTTCATCAGCCCATAGGCTCTTTCATGTGAAAAGCTCAGCGTCAACACTACATAAATGTATGCCGGAGAAGTTTATTCATTCCGGGCCGTAACGTTGAAATGAGTGTTTTTCTGAAAATCCTCTTGCAGCTGCGGGTTAATTACTGTACACCCTCATATGAATACATTTAATGATATGACACTAATGCTTTGGCTCGATGAAAAATTAACTGCTCCCGTGTCAAGTTTCACAAGCACTAATTAATTGTAAAGAGCTCCATACACTAAACAGCCACATTTCAATACGATATTGATTATAGAGCACTTAATAATCAAGTCGCTTGAACAACTCCATCAAGTTCAGGGCTGCCTCAGTCTGTATACTGGACTAGATGTAAACATACTGCACTAGCCTCAGTCTGTATACTGGACTAGATGTAAACATACTGCGCTGGCCTCAGTCTGTATACTGGACTAGATGTAAACATACTGCACTAGCCTCAGTCTGTATACTGGACTAGATGTAAACATACTGCACTAGCCTCAGTCTGTATACTGGACTAGATGTAAACATACTGCACTGGCCTCAGTCTGTAAACTGGACTAGATGTAAACATACTGCACTGGCCTCAGTCTGTATACTGGACTAGATGTAAACATACTGCACTAGCCTCAGTCTGTATACTGGACTAGATGTAAACATACTGCACTAGCCTCAGTCTGTAAACTGGACTAGATGTAAACATACTGCACTGGTCTCAGTCTGTATACTGGACTAGATGTAAACATGCTGCACTGGTCTCAGTCTGTATACTGGACTAGATGTAAACATACTGCGCTGGTCTCAGTCTGTATACTGGACTAGATGTAAACATACTGCGCTGGCCTCAGTCTGTATACTGGACTAGATGTAAACATACTGCACTGGCCTCAGTCTGTATACTGGACTAGATGTAAACATACTGCACTAGCCTCAGTCTGTATACTGGACTAGATGTAAACATACTGCGCTGGCCTCAGTCTGTATACTGGACTAGATGTAAACATACTGCACTAGCCTCAGTCTGTAAACTGGACTAGATGTAAACATACTGCACTGGCCTCAGTCTGTATACTGGACTAGATGTAAACATACTGCACTAGCCTCAGTCTGTATACTGGACTAGATGGAAACATACTGCACTAGCCTCAGTCTGTATACTGGACTAGATGTAAACATACTGCACTAGCCTCAGTCTGTATACTGGACTAGATGTAAACATACTGCGCTGGTCTCAGTCTGTATACTGGACTAGATGTAAACATACTGCACTAGCCTCAGTCTGTATACTGGACTAGATGTAAACATACTGCACTAGCCTCAGTCTGTATACTGGACTAGATGTAAACATACTGCACTAGCCTCAGTCTGTAAACTGGACTAGATGTAAACATACTGCACTGGTCTCAGTCTGTATACTGGACTAGATGTAAACATACTGCACTGGCCTCAGTCTGTATACTGGACTAGATGTAAACATACTGCACTGGCCTCAGTCTGTATACTGGACTAGATGTAAACATACTGCACTGGTCTCAGTCTGTATACTGGACTAGATGTAAACATACTGCACTACCCTTAGTCTGTATACTGGACTAGATGTAAACATACTGCACTAGCCTCAGTCTGTATACTGGACTAGATGTAAACATACTGCGCTGGTCTCAGTCTGTATACTGGACTAGATGTAAACATACTGCGCTGGCCTCAGTCTGTATACTGGACTAGATGTAAACATACTGCACTAGCCTCAGTCTGTATACTGGACTAGATGTAAACATACTGCACTAGCCTCAGTCTGTAAACTGGACTAGATGTAAACATACTGCACTGGTCTCAGTCTGTATACTGGACTAGATGTAAACATGCTGCACTGGTCTCAGTCTGTATACTGGACTAGATGTAAACATACTGCGCTGGTCTCAGTCTGTATACTGGACTAGATGTAAACATACTGCGCTGGCCTCAGTCTGTATACTGGACTAGATGTAAACATACTGCACTGGCCTCAGTCTGTATACTGGACTAGATGTAAACATACTGCACTAGCCTCAGTCTGTATACTGGACTAGATGTAAACATACTGCACTAGCCTCAGTCTGTATACTGGACTAGATGTAAACATACTGCACTAGCCTCAGTCTGTATACTGGACTAGATGTAAACATACTGCGCTGGTCTCAGTCTGTATACTGGACTAGATGTAAACATACTGCACTAGCCTCAGTCTGTATACTGGACTAGATGTAAACATACTGCACTAGCCTCAGTCTGTATACTGGACTAGATGTAAACATACTGCACTAGCCTCAGTCTGTAAACTGGACTAGATGTAAACATACTGCACTGGCCTCAGTCTGTATACTGGACTAGATGTAAACATACTGCGCTGGCCTCAGTCTGTATACTGGACTAGATGTAAACATACTGCACTGGCCTCAGTCTGTATACTGGACTAGATGTAAACATACTGCACTGGCCTCAGTCTGTATACTGGACTAGATGTAAACATACTGCACTAGCCTCAGTCTGTATACTGGACTAGATGTAAACATACTGCACTAGCCTCAGTCTGTAAACTGGACTAGATGTAAACATACTGCACTGGCCTCAGTCTGTATACTGGACTAGATGTAAACATACTGCACTAGCCTCAGTCTGTATACTGGACTAGATGTAAACATACTGCACTAGCCTCAGTCTGTAAACTGGACTAGATGTAAACATACTGCACTGGTCTCAGTCTGTATACTGGACTAGATGTAAACATGCTGCACTGGTCTCAGTCTGTATACTGGACTAGATGTAAACATACTGCGCTGGTCTCAGTCTGTATACTGGACTAGATGTAAACATACTGCGCTGGCCTCAGTCTGTATACTGGACTAGATGTAAACATACTGCACTGGCCTCAGTCTGTATACTGGACTAGATGTAAACGTACTGCACTGGCCTCAGTCTGTATACTGGACTAGAAGTAACCATACTGCACTGGTCTCAGTCTGTATAATGGGCTAGAAGTAAACATACTGCACTGGCCTCAGTCTGTATACTGGACTAGAAGTAAACACACTGCACTGGTCTCAGTCTGTATACTGGACTAGAAGTAAACATACTGCACTGGTCTCAGTCTGTATACTGGACTAGATGTAAACGTACTGCACTGGCCTCAGTCTGTATACTGGACTAGAAGTAAACATACTGCACTGGTCTCAGTCTGTATACTGGACTAGAAGTAAACATACTGCACTGGTCTCAGTCTGTATAATGGGCTAGAAGTAAACATACTGCACCGGCCTCAGTCTGTATACTGGACTAGAAGTAAACATACTGCACTAGCCTCAGCCCTAAGGGGCTGGCTTTATAAATGAACACCCAACCCACACCTGTAAGGGGCTGGCTCTATAAATGAACTTCCAACACACACCTGTAAGGGGCTGGCTCTATAAATGAACTCCCAACACACACCTGTAAGGGGCTGGCTCTATAAATGAACACCCAACCCACACCTGTAAGGGGCTGGCTCTGTACATGAACTCCCAACACACACCTGTAAGGGGCTGGCTCTATAAATGAACTCCCAACCCACACCCGTAAGGGGCTGGCTCTATAAATGAACTCCCAACCCACACCTGTAAAGGGCTGGCTCTATAAATGAACTCCCAACACACACCTGTACGGGGCTGGCTCTATAAATGAACTCCCAACATACATCTGTAAGGGGCTGGCTCTATAAATGAACTCCCAACACACACCTGTAAGGGGCTGGCTCTGTAAATGAACTCCCAACACACACCTGTAAGGGGCTGGCTCTATAAATGAACTCCCAACCCACACCTGTAAGGGGCTGGCTCTGTAAATGAACTCCCAACACACGCCTGTACGGGGCTGGCTCTATAAATAAACTCCCAACATACACCTGTAAGGGGCTGGCTCTATAAATGAACTCCCAACACACACCTGTAAGGGGCTGGCTCTATAAATGAACTCCCAACCCACACCTGTAAGGGGCTGGCTCTATAAATAAACTCCCAACCCACACCTGTAAGGGGCTGGCTCTATAAATGAACTCCCAACCCACACCTGTAAGGGGCTGGCTCTATAAATGAACTCCCAACCCACACCTGTAAGGGGCTGGCTCTATAAATTAACTCCCAACACACACCTGTAAGGGGCTGGCTCTATAAATAAACTCCCAACCCACACCTGTAAGGGGCTGGCTCTGTAAATAAACTCCCAACCCACACCTGTAAGGGGCTGGCTCTATAAATGAACTCCCAACCCACACCTGTAAGGGGCTGGCTCTATAAATGAACTCCCAACCCACACCTGTAAAGGGCTGGCTCTATAAATGAACTCCCAACCCACACCTGTAAGGGGCTGGCTCTATAAATAAACTCCCAACACACACCTGTAAGGGGCTGGCTCTATAAATAAACTCCCAACCCACACCTGTAAGGGGCTGGCTCTGTAAATAAACTCCCAACCCACACCTGTAAGGGGCTGGCTCTATAAATGAACTCCCAACCCACACCTGTAAGGGGCTGGCTCTATAAATGAACTCCCAACCCACACCTGTAAGGGGCTGGCTCTATAAATAAACTCCCAACCCACACCTGTAAGGGGCTGGCTCTGTAAATGAACTCCCAACACACGCCTGTACGGGGCTGGCTCTATAAATAAACTCCCAACATACACCTGTAAGGGGCTGGCTCTATAAATGAACTCCCAACCCACACCTGTAAGGGGCTGGCTCTATAAATGAACTCCCAACCCACACCTGTAAGGGGCTGGCTCTATAAATGAACTCCCAACCCACACCTGTAAGGGGCTGGCTCTATAAATGAACTCCCAACCCACACCTGTAAGGGGCTGGCTCTATAAATAAACTCCCAACACACACCTGTAAGGGGCTGGCTCTATAAATAAACTCCCAACCCACACCTGTAAGGGGCTGGCTCTGTAAATAAACTCCCAACCCACACCTGTAAGGGGCTGGCTCTATAAATGAACTCCCAACCCACACCTGTAAGGGGCTGGCTCTATAAATGAACTCCCAACCCACACCTGTAAAGGGCTGGCTCTATAAATGAACTCCCAACCCACACCTGTAAGGGGCTGGCTCTATAAATAAACTCCCAACACACACCTGTAAGGGGCTGGCTCTATAAATGAACTCCCAACCCACACCTGTAAGGGGCTGGCTCTATAAATGAACTCCCAACCCACACCTGTAAAGGGCTGGCTCTATAAATGAACTCCCAACCCACACCTGTAAGGGGCTGGCTCTATAAATAAACTCCCAACCCACACCTGTAAGGGGCTGGCTCTATAAATGAACTCCCAACCCACACCTGTAAGGGGCTGGCTCTATAAATGAACTCCCAACCCACACCTGTAAGGGGCTGGCTCTATAAATGAACTCCCAACCCACACCTGTAAGGGGCTGGCTCTATAAATGAACTCCCAACCCACACCTGTAAAGGGCTGGCTCTATAAATGAACTCCCAACCCACACCTGTAAGGGGCTGGCTCTATAAATAAACTCCCAACACACGCCTGTAAAGGGCTGGCTCTATAAATAAACTCCCAACACACGCCTGTAAAGGGCTGGCTCTGTAAATAAACTCCCAACCCACACCTGTAAAGGGCTGGCTCTATAAATGAACTCCCAACACACGCCTGTAAAGGGCTGGCTCTATAAATAAACTCCCAACCCACACCTGTAAGGGGCTGGCTCTATAAATGAACTCCCAACACACGCCTGTAAAGGGCTGGCTCTATAAATAAACTCCCAACCCACACCTGTAAAGGGCTGGCTCTGTAAATAAACTCCCAACACACGCCTGTAAAGGGCTGGCTCTATAAATAAACTCCCAACACACGCCTGTAAAGGGCTGGCTCTATAAATAAACTCCCAACCCACACCTGTAAGGGGCTGGCTCTGTAAATAAACTCCCAACACACGCCTGTAAAGGGCTGGCTCTATAAATAAACTCCCAACACACGCCTGTAAAGGGCTGGCTCTATAAATAAACTCCCAACCCACACCTGTAAGGGGCTGGCTCTATAAATAAACTCCCAACACACGCCTGTAAGGGGCTGGCTCTATAAATGAACTCCCAACACACGCCTGTAAAGGGCTGGCTCTATAAATGAACTCCCAACCCACACCTGTAAGGGGCTGGCTCTGTAAATAAACTCCCAACCCACACCTGTAAGGGGCTGGCTCTATAAATAAACTCCCAACACACACCTGTAAGGGGCTGGCTCTATAAATGAACTCCCAACCCACACCTGTAAGGGGCTGGCTCTGTAAATGACACCTGTGACTGCAACCCAAATTTGACTGTTCCTGAACGAAGTGGGTATGTAGTGAAGATCCGTATGCAAACGTCTATATCTGGGTCATGTTGACCGACTGTCTGGGATTAGTATTTATACCCCGTCTCAAGATGGCACCGCAGCTCCTAGATCAGTTTTGCCATTTAAATTGTAATTAATTGAGATTAGATAGACAGGAGGTCTTGATCCCAGAGCATTACTCCCTCTGTCTGTACATTTCAGGCTCTACCTTTTCACAGAAATCTTGTTAATTCTTTTGGCTGCTGTAGTCTATTAATTAGGATTTGTAGTAACTGTCCCCTTGAGCTTTTTAGATTCAGCGTGAGGATTGATTTATGATATAATATCACAGGACATTAAACAATTGGAGTAATGAACAATGCCTTCCAATCTTTTTTCTGTGATCCTCCTTCAACCCAACTAGTGTAGAAAACGTTTCATGCCTCCATTATACGCGTAACAATCTTGGTTAACACCAAGTAAAGATCTGGACGTGTGTGAATGTACAATGCGAACAAAAGTGACATGCGTTACAAGATAATATGCTATTGTTTATATTTCTCACATCTCACAATATCTAAATGACAGCACGAACAGAGGACAATAAAGCGGAATTTTCTTCAAAACTACAGATGTACTTTCATCTTCACTGTGTTTGTTTGACTCAAATGAGAGATGCCAGGATTGAGCCACAGCGATATATACAATATGCAGTCAGATAATGAAAGGTCCTGCTATGAGTAATCTATTTACACAGTACCATTTAATGGTAGCTTAAGAAATCAATTTCCTCCTTATTAAGAAAATAATTACCCTCTTTCTCTAAGGAGTTTTTATTCCCTGGAGTTGTTCTCAAATGGAATCAACAGCTTGGAGGTCATGAAAGGTTAAAGCCGCTTATTGATTTGAAAGTAATTAACTTGTATACATCTTCGGGAACACTCCAATAGTCACATTCCAGGGAAAATGCCAGTTGTAACGTTGGAGTTTGGTTTACATATTTTCCTGACGTAATGTAAACCATTTACGGCAGGGTTTACAGTAGGGTATACAGCAGGGTTTACAGTAGGGTATACAGCAGGGTTTACAGTAGGGTATACAGCAGGGTTTACAGCAGGTGGGCCAAAGCTTAGCATTTTTTGACAATACCTATTGACGAATGAAAGTCACATAATTTAACAAAAACAAAATACACTTTGCTGTGGTACACCCATTTAATTAACAAGTGTGTCCCCTTTAGCAGAAATTACTTAACCTAGGGATTACTTAACCTAGGGTTTACTTAACCTAGGGATTACTTAACCTAGGGGTTACTTAACCTAGGGATTACTTAACCTAGGGATTACTTAACATAGGGATTACTTAACATAGGGATTACTTAACCTAGGGATTACTTAACATAGGGATTACTTAACCTAGGGATTACTTAACCTAGGGATTACTTAACCTAGGGATTACTTAACATAGGGATTGCTTAACATATGGATTACTTAACATAGGGATTACTTAACCTAGGGATTGTAATTGTCTTTCATTCTTAAAGATCAACTAGGAGTTTTCTCACCTCCCACTCATCCTAACAAAACTGTTTCAACTGTGTGATGTTTTATGGATTTCTTCAATGTAAAGTGACATCTGAAAACCTCAGAAAAACATGTCTTTTGGATTTAAGTAGTTGTAAACGTTGTGTTTATATGCCAAAACGTCCTGGACAGTCTCCTGACAATTACATACATTTCTTTAAATTTAAATGGTCGAATAAAAAGTTTGAACAACAGTATGTTACATATCCAGTTCTTATAATACATTTTTTGACATGTTTCAGCTCCCTCAATTCATGTCAAAAGACGTGGTGTAAAATGTCCCGTAAGAAATGTTCAGAATTGTGCAATTTAAACCGTGAAGTTCTAAGTGCTTCGGCCTGCATTGAAGTAACACCTTGATTGAACAATTGAAATGTATTCCCAAAAGGTTCCCAATGATCAAATGTCAAAATTGTCTCGTGATTTTTTTGTATTGAGAATACCTTGAAAGTGTTCACTAAACAACTTCCTTTAACATCTCCACGTGCTCAACTCAAGGGATCTGGAGGATTAGTGGGAGATGGCCAATGCATCCATCCAATCACATCTCATCTAACCCTAACCCCATCTAGCTTGGCTAATCAATACCTATTGTCACTACCAGAATCTATTTCATCTTTCAGTTGTATTGACATTAACTAATGCAGACATTTGTATATATATAGTTTGTTTATATTTTAGGTCAGTCTTTGCATTATTTATTCCATCTTTATCTAGGGTGCAAACAAATCTGGAGGGTTAGTGTCACTAGTGGTGATTCTGTCTCACTCTGGGTGTAATTAGTTGGGAAATGGGTTTAGCTTATTGCACACACCAGGTGGGGATTTTGTAATTAGGCGTGTATTTAAGTTGAGCGTTTGCTTGTCACTTATTGTTTCCAGTACACGATTTATATTGGGGTTATTGGTTGTATTTAAAGACGTGCTGTTGAGTGAATGTGTTTTACAGGTCGCTGTGTAGCGCAGTATTATTTGTATTCGTCAAGTTAATGTCTTTTGCTGTTCTCGGTTTGTTTTATTTTGTGTAGAAAATAAACGTGTGGTCGAGCGGATTTACCCGGCTCTGCATATGGCTGTCCTGCACTACACCTCCCAGTTCGTGACAACTATATACCCTCTGAAACATCCCCCGTCATGTTGCCATGTAAAGACACTTCTGCTTTTATATCCAGTTCTTCAGTAGTCAGCCACAAATGTGCTGAAAAATATTTTCCATTTTGAAGCCACATCTATCATGACCACACACTCACTAAACACACACACACCATACATACACACACCATACCAAAACACACACACACACACACACCATACCAACACACACACACACACACACTCACTAAACACACACACACCATACCAACACACACACACACACACACACACACACTCACTAAACACACACACACCATACCAACACACACACACACACACACACACACCATACCAACACACACACACACCATATCAACACACACACACCATACCAACACACACACACCATATCAACACACACACACACACACACCATACCCACACACCTTTCATCTTGTTGTTGAGTGGTACTAAACATGTGTATTTGATTCGTTATCTCTATGTCCACAGACCAGCAGCTCACCAAAGGGTGCTATGCTGGTTTGAAGTTTATCTTGCTTGGCTCGTTCAGGGTTTGTAATTTGGCACCTACAACCATTAGCAAGCATACATTGCTGATGTTTTTTAGGTTGACTACAAGCTGCTGATGGTAATCCGGATGAAACCAAGGACGTCTCTGAGACTGGGGCCGACATCTGCAATCCTCACAATCTGCTTCATGGACCTGCATTGATCTCCTGAAAGTTGTAAAGTAGAGATTTGAGATAAATGTTTTTTCTGCGTTGTTCTGGGTTTGGTCGCACTACTTTTTATTTGTAATCAGGTCATTGTGGGAAGGTGATTTTCTGATTGTATTCTTACTACTTTTTTTAATCAACTGAGACCATGGTCTTTTTTCAGTTGAAATCTGTAAACTGTAACAATAAAAACACATACAAAATGGATATAGGAAATGTTGTAAGAAAAACAATCACAGTTTTACCCAGTTCGGCATAAGCTAACGGTATCTCCAGTGTATGCCAGTCCTGAGACAGTGTTTGGTATCTGCTGACCTCCAATCATGATACAATTCAATATACATTTTCGGACACCATCCGTTTTACTGCCACACACTTAGTTTTGCTAATCAGTATCCTGCACCAATCTTGGTTTCAAAATGCCTTTCTTACAGGCAAAAGAAACATGTGTAACCGTCAAGAGATAATAGAGAATAGAAAACCCAAAAGTGTCGCCCACACACAGGTAAGTGTTCTCACTCACTCCTACCAGACCTGTGTTGAGTGGGTTTGGATTATCGTCACAGACACCGGCTCGGGGGGAAGTCTGACCTTTCTCCGCAAAGTATTGTCATTAAAACCTCACCGGCTCTGAGCAGAGATTGAGTTTTTGATTAAAAACGGATTCAAAGTTAACCCGGATGGACTACTGTGTCTGGTGACCTCTGTATGTAAATGACAACGTGAACTACATTTCTGTGCTCGTGTCCGTTTTGTACTCCCCCGGTCGTTGAAAGTCATTTTCTATTCTAGTCAGAAAAAAAGCTGAACGCTTCTGAGAAGTTTTCGGGCCAGGTTTAATAGTTAGTCCTGCAGCCTCAGGTTCTGGTTCTGAATAAACGTACCCGATGGGATAATGTCAAAGACTTGTACACGACCATCTCCTCCACCTGGGGGTACACTCTGCCTCCGAACAACACACAGTGGCCTCGAGGGGCTCGGCACTTCTGGAAAAAGATGACTCGAGGACTTACAATCCCAGTCGAATCGACAAAATACGAAACACGGTCCTCCTGTTGACACTGGTTTCTCGCCACCCCAGACGTCTTCTGCATTTGAGGCGTACACGCCGGTATGACCCAAACGCGCGGGTACCGCCGGGCCCGGAGGCGGTGGATCAGACCGGGCCCGTGGATGTCATTCAATCTACGGTGTGTGATCGCGCGGCTCATCATTGTCTCGTTCCTGTTACCTAATAACAACATGCAACCGTTAATGTAAATCTCATAGTGCCCTAGGATAGCGGTGGGCTAGCGCGCCAAAAAGCACACTATTCCCGTTGTAGTGCACTGCTCGGGGCTCAGGCTTATAGGATTTAAAGTGGGCCACTGTACAGGTGAAACACGGTTGTCATTTGGGACGCGGGCTAAGAAGAGGACGGAGGATAATTCGGTATTTGCATATAGATTGTCTCTTTACGCCAACGCGTGAATGGGTGTACGAGCACACGCCCTTCCGTGAGGTTCGTGTCAAAGTGGATAGGTTTATTTGCCACAATGCATAACCTTTTTCCTGTCTTTTAGTCAATTTCTCGACTCACTGGAAAACATTGTTGGAGAATCCTGGCCGACATCCAGGAGCAATGTTGACTTTTTCTCCGGGGAGCCATCCTGCGCGTAGGTGTTCTGGCCCAGAATGCACACTTTCGGTGTCGTACTCTCATTGAGCTGTGTTGTGTACAGCAGCTGACCGTTCACCCTCGCTGCAATAGAGTTATACAGCATGATCAAAGGGAACGTTAGTGAGAGTAAAAATGTCAAATCTATAAAAATCGATGTGAGTTATGGTCTAAATAGGTCTGGTATTGATGAGTTTATTCCAGTGGGGTTTTGACAGGCTCAACCTATTGTGGATGGATTGTACGTTATGATTCACCTTTCTGACCTGATCCAGAACCAGATTAAACAATGTGAGTTGTAAATGTAAGGGAGACTTTGGGAGGACTCTGGAGAAACGAGTAACCAAAGGAAAATCCTGCTGACATGTCAGTGAAATGTCATAACATGATCAAAATCTAAGAAGTTGCTACTTATCCAAATAGGTAATACATTCCAAACAAATAAGTTATTCAAATGCTAATTGCTTAGATAAATGAAACATCCAATTCCCTACATTGTTGATACTGTAGTAATGTAATCTTCCTTCCATTCCTGGTTTCAACAAGATGTCTTCCCAGAGTTTTTGGCTCCTCGATTAGAACTATCGATGAGAAACTGTTGGCCAATCACGGTGAGCGGACCTCGATTTGACCTATCAATGAGAAACTGTTGGCCAATCACGGTGAGCGGACCTCGATTAGACCTATCGATGGGGAACTGCTGGCCAATCACGGTGAGCGGACCTCGATTAGACCTATCGATGGGGAACTGCTGGCCAATCACGGTGAGCGGACCTCGATTAGACCTATCGATGGGGAACTGCTGGCCAATCAGGTGAGCGGACTCCTTGATTAGATCATGCCCTCTGATGCTCCGCTTTGGGCCGGGCCCGGGTCTCCTCTCAGGCTTCTAATGCACGCCATTTTGAATAGGTCCAGTTCGCCAGTATCTGTATCTACATTGCAAGTGAAATGCAATCATCAACAAACATTATTGCCAGACGTTCCGTGTGATTTGTTGTATATTTCGAAGCTGTATTTGCACGGCGCCACCGTCTGCGTGATCTATGCCGGTATTAATGTAATTTGATGGAAAACACGGTGAAGGATTTATTATAACGTCTTTCCACGGACAATAGAGCTTTAGTAATTTCCCTCCTTCGAAATATGCACGCGTCCTTTATTCACCTCCTGAGGTTTTCTGGATAAGAATAGACAGGCTGAATTAAATCACGATATCTCTTGAATCCTATCTCCGTCTCCATCACCGGGCCTTAAAAAATGATCGCTCCTGTCTCGTCTGAGTTCCAATGGGCTCATTATTTTGCTGCAGGCTTCACCTTTCTTCACTCTCTCCTGCATGTTCCTCATTCAAAGTGTATCTCGTGGCTTTTTGACAGTCACGTAAAGCATCGGCAAATGTTTTAATATTTCCCTTTCATTTTCCAGTCGGTAAATTCAGTTCAGAGAGGTTTTTAATGCGATAATGGGGTTGCTATGGGCTTACGGACTGCTCTGACACGAAGCTGCGGGTCGCCTAGAAGTTCTGTTTTGGTCCGTTGTTTACATTTTTAGACTAAGCAGAACCAACAAGGGCTTTTAGTCTGATGATGGCCAAGTGGGAAACCCAGACATCTCAGAAATGCGGATACACCTTTTAACACACACTGATGTCGGGGGGACTTCTCACCTGATGGTGAAGACCCCGAGTTGACGCTGAGAAAGAAGAAAAATCTGCAGATGGATGTCTGGCTCATCTCTTTTTCTTGCTATTTTTATAGGGGTTTTAAAACTTAGAGGCGGGGATACAACCGACTGGGCCAAGCCCCATCGGCCCTCCCTCATTGGTGCACGGAACCGGTGTGGAACAGAAAGACGTTACATACACGCTTATTACAAATACTTTTGAAAGAGTATAAAGTGCACAGACCTGCAACATATACACACATACACCACGGAATCAAAAAGTGAGAGCTCAAAATAGCCTAACCGAAGTACATGTCCTGATTATGAGCTGGCTGTGAAAGAAACCCTCCCACGTATTCCAGCAGACCATCTGTCCACAGAACAGACAGTTTACAGAGTTTACAGAGCTGTATCTCCTGTCACTATACAGAGCTGTATGGACATGTAGAATATGGACTGGTGTCTCCTGTCAGTATACAGAGCTGTATGGACATGTAGAATATGGACTGGTGTCTCCTGTCAGTTTACAGAGCTGTATGGACATATATAATATGGACTGGTGTCTCCTGTCAGTTTACAGAGCTGTATGGACATATAGAATATGGACTGGTGTCTCCTGTCAGTATACAGAGCTGTGTGGACATATAGAATATGGACTGGTATCTCCTGTCAGTTTACAGAGCTATATGGACATATAGAATATGGACTGGTGTCTCCTGTCAGTATACAGAGCTGTGTGGACATGTAGAATATGGACTGGTATCTCCTGTCAGTTTACAGAGCTATATGGACATATAGAATATGGACTGGTGTCTCCTGTCAGTTTACAGAGCTGTATGGACATATAGAATATGGACTGGTGTCTCCTGTCAGTTTACAGAGGTGTATGGACATATAGAATATGGACTGGTGTCTCCTGTCAGTATACAGAGCTGTGTGGACATGTAGACTATGGACTGGTATCTCCTGTCAGTTTACAGAGCTATATGGACATATAGAATATGGACTGGTGTCTCCTGTCAGTATACAGAGCTCTATGGACATGTAGAATATGGACTGGTGTCTCCTGTCAGTATACAGAGCTGTATGGACATATATAATATGGACTGGTGTCTCCTGTCAGTATACAGAGCTGTATGGACATGTAGAATATTGACTGGTATCTCCTGTCACTATACAGAGCTGTATGGACATATAGAATATGGACTGGTGTCTCCTGTCAGTATACAGACCTGTATGGACATATATAATATGGACTGGTATCTCCTGTCAGTATACAGAGCTGTATGGACATGTAGAATATGGACTGGTGTCTCCTGTCAGTTTACAGAGCTGTATGGACATATAGAATATGGACTGGTGTCTCCTGTCAGTATACAGACCTGTATGGACATATATAATATGGACTGGTATCTCCTGTCAGTATACAGAGTTGTATGGACATGTAGAATATGGACTGGTGTCTCCTGTCAGTTTACAGAGCTGTATGGACATATAGAATATGGACTGGTATCTCCTGTCAGTATACAGAGCTGTATGGACATGTAGAATATGGACTGGTATCTCCTGTCAGTATACAGAGCTGTATGGACATGTAGAATATGGACTGGTATCTCCTGTCAGTATACAGAGCTGTATGGACATGTAGAATATGGACTGGTATCTCCTGTCACTATACAGACCTGTATGGACATATAGAATATGGACTGGTGTCTCCTGTCAGTATACAGAGCTGTGTAGACATGTAGAATATGGACTGGTGTCTCCTGTCAGTATACAGAGCTGTGTGGACATATAGAATATGGACTGGTATCTCCTGTCACTATACAGACCTGTATGGACATATAGAATATGGACTGGTGTCTCCTGTCAGTATACAGAGCTGTGTAGACATGTAGAATATGGACTGGTGTCTCCTGTCAGTATACAGAGCTGTGTAGACATGTAGAATATGGACTGGTATCTCCTGTCAGTATACAGAGCTCTACAGAACTGTCCTTCCAAAACATATATATGGGTCCTACAGAACTGTTCCTCCATAACATCTTTATGGGTCCTACAGAACTGTTCCTCCATAACATCTTTATGGGTCCTACAGAACTGTTCCTCCATAACATCTTTATGGGTCCTACAGAACTGTTCTTCCATAACATCTCGATGAGTTTCTTCACAATAAGTCACCACACACACACTTACACACACACACAAAGGCTGTTGTTGATCTATTAGGGGAACATTGAAAGGAACGTCTGGCCCAGAGATGCCTGTAGATCCCAATGTAAATTCCCCCTGTCTCTTGCTAAAATAAAACAACTATTCTTCAAGGGAAAGAAATGCCAAGCGACGGCTTAACCGGATCCAACCAGGATGAGCGGTAAACAAGACTTAAATGATGCAGCTGTGGAGGCTGCTGTTGCCGTGGAGGAGGCAGGCGTTGCCGTGGAGGAGGCAGGTGTTGCCGTGGAGGAGGCAGGCGTTGCCGTGGACGAGGCTTCTGCCATGGTGCCGAGACAACAACATTTCCACTCACAATATGAATAATAAAGGAGATTGAACAGACACCTAGATGGGAACACAAGAGAGTGTTTGTGTGTGTGTGTATATATATGTTTCACACAATTGAGACCAAACCAGGAAGTTTACGTAAAGAACGACAGAGAGAGGGGGCGGGGCCACGACAAAACAGGAAAGACCCCGACTCAGGCGCCTGACGTACAAATCCATATTTTATGACCGCCCATCAAAGAAGCACAAAGAAGGAATCTCCACGTTCAGGACCCACTTGATTTTATATAGACAAAACTGTGTGTGTGTGTGTGTGTGTAAGAAATGTACCAGGATGCATTTCACCGGATAATGAGGGAGACTGTGACAGCCCTGCGTACAGAGGCAAGGGAATGGAATTGTCGATGCAGGCAGAGATACAATGACCTATATTACGCCTTCCACATTTTCCCTCTGATCGTATTGCACTTGATACAAGACTCTCCAGCGGGTTTGCTATCAAAAATACAAATACAACTCCCTTGGTTTTCAGGACAATGGGACAATATGACAGCCTGTCGTTTGACAAGCCGTGACGCCGTCGAAAGAAGAATTCCCCGTTGTAACTCGGGTCGCGTTGAATAGGAATCAATCACAGTTATTTGGTAAACAGAGGCAGTGACTGAGTGAACAACCAGCGTCTTAATCAAAACCTGTCACCTGATCGTTTGGCCTAAAATAGAAATAACAGCACGACCGGCTAGAATCAAATCCATACTGCGGTTGACTTTGACATGAGACCAAAGACATTCAGATTGACAAGTGAATATCATTTGCAGGTCTGGCTTTCCTCGTATGACAAACAATGTGACAGAATGTGTCTCTTCGGCTCACTCAAAACAGTGCCGAACTTGTGAGGGTCATCACTGTTACCTGATCTGGGTTTATCTTTATCTTTGTCCCTGGTAGATACAGACAGGCAACGCATGGTGTGTGTTTAAGAAAACCCCCGGAAGGTTTCATTGGGACAGGAGCTCAGTCAACATGTGTGGTTTGTCCTCGGTGTGTGTCGCTGTGGGTTACTGTGTGTGTGTATCGCTGTGTGTGTGTGTGTGTCGCTGTGTGTGCGTGTGTGTGTATGTATCGCTGTGTGTGTGTGTGTATGTGTGTATCGCTGTGTGTGTGTGTATCGCTGTGTGTGTGTGTGTGTTTCGCTGTGTGTGTGTGTGTTTCGCTGTGTGTGTGTGTATGTATCGCTGTGTGTGTGTGTGTATGTGTGTATCGCTGTGTGTGTGTGTATCGCTGTGTGTGTGTGTGTGTTTCGCTGTGTGTGTGTGTGTTTCGCTGTGTGTGTGTCGCTGTGTGTGCGTGTGTGTGTATGTGTGTATCGCTGTGTGTGTGTGTATCGCTGTGTGTGTGTGTGTGTATCGCTGTGTGTGTGTGTGTGTTTCGCTGTGTGTGTGTGTGTTTCGCTGTGTGTGTGTGTATGTATCGCTGTGTGTGTGTGTGTATGTGTGTATCGCTGTGTGTGTGTGTATCGCTGTGTGTGTGTGTGTGTTTCGCTGTGTGTGTGTGTGTATCGCTGTGTGTGTGTGTGTGTGTGTTTCGCTGTGTGTGTGTGTGTTTCGCTGTGTGTGTGTGTGTGTTTCGCTGTGTGTGTGTGTGTATCGCTGTGTGTGTGTGTCGCTGTGTGTGCGTGTGTGTGTATGTATCGCTGTGTGTGTGTGTGTGTGTATGTGTGTATCGCTGTGTGTGTGTGTGTATCGCTGTGTGTGTGTGTGTGTTTCGCTGTGTGTGTGTGTGTTTCGCTGTGTGTGTGTCAGCCCTCATCCACCGCAACAATAATAATAATGAATAGATCGTTTCTTGTGATGGTGGTGATGATATTTGGCAGCCAGCTGAATTATACGTCTTCAGGGTGAGCGCTTGTGGAGAATACATCTCCATACCTGCCGTGCAAATGGTCCCATGTCAAGCATAAAGTGCACGGCTCTATGGGCTGAGTGATGTAAAGCCGCTTCAGAAATAGCCTCAGTGTAGCAGTGTAGCACCGACCCGCTATACAAACAGGTCTAGTCCCACAGGTCGCTACGTTACACCAACCTGGACCATAGGAAATAGGGTCCACTACATTTGTTCACCATGGACCATAGGAAATAGGGTCCACTACGTTTGTTCACCATGGACCATAGGAAATAGGGTCCACTACGTTTGTTCACCATGGACCATAGGAAATAGGGTCCACTACGTTTGTTCACCATGGACCATGGGAAATAGGGTCCACTACGTTTGTTCACCATGGACCATAGGAAATAGGGTCCACTACGTTTGTTCACCATGGACCATAGGAAATAGGGTCCACTACGTTTGTTCGCCATGGTCCATAGGAAATAGGGTCCACTACATTTGACCATCAGGGCTGGTATGAAATAGGGTCCACTACATTTGTTCACCATGGACCATAGGAAATAGGGTCCACTACGTTTGTTCGCCATGGTCCATAGGAAATAGGGTCCACTACATTTGACCATCAGGGCTGGTATGAAATAGGGTCCACTACATTTGACCATCAGGGATCGTAACGAATAGCGTTCCCACTGTGAAGGAGATATTGATGTGGACGGATAACAATAAAAAGGTGTTACTTTTATTTAGCTTTTTTCCCTTAATGAGTCAAACCCAGGAACAGCAGTCTGACTCACCCACCACACCGCTCATATAAGTCAGTGTTATAAAACACGCGTGTAATAATTATCTCTCCACACACGACAGTATACGTGGTCATCTGAGGCAAATGCCTCAAAGCACATACATTTCGTCGGTGATGTGCGCTGGTGGAGGGGTGGACATTTATGGCCTTGAGGGAAGCCCCAATGGCCAACATCCATCTAAGACTAGGGAAGTGCTTTCAAACGAGTCGTTTCCCCAGAGAACCTCAATAATGTTGTGCCAGTTCCAGTCTCCGGACAAAGTGACTGAGGTGGCTTATAAAAACGACGAGGGGGGTAATCTTTTCTTTTGGCTATTTCTCTATAGGGTATTTAAGACGTAAACTGGACGGGGGCAGAAAATACAACTGAGGGGGTTAAGCCCCGTCACGCCCCCTTGTGGTGCCGGCCTGTACTGTTCCTTATTTTCATTCATGGATCTTATCACATTAGTTTGTTATTGTCAATCAATCAATCAATCAAATGTATTTTATATAGCCCTTGGCAAGAGTTGTTGCAAAGTGCTTTTACAAACACCCAGTCTAAACTCGACAAAGCACACATCAACAAGTTCATACACAGTGGCTAGGAAAAACTCCCTGATGGGTTGAATTTAGGGGCGCCAGTCTATTTCTGGCTGTGCTGTGTGAACTTATAATAGTTTATTTTAATAGCTATTAAATGCATTTTTTAAGTCTTACAAATAGTCCAGGTCAAATACAGTCAGAAAGGGACAACCGGGAAGGTTGAGGGTTTGGCAGATGGGAAGCCGAAACTGTCAGGTAGCATCAGCTGGTCAGCCTGCAACACAACCAGGGGGCCCTTATACTATATATATATATAAACTGTCAGGTAGCATCAGCTGCTCAGCCTGCAACACAACCAGGGGGCCCTTATACTATATATATATATAAACTGTCAGGTAGCATCAGCTGCTCAGCCTGCAACACAACCAGGGGGCCCTTATACTATATATATATATATATATAAACTGTCAGGTAGCATCAGCTGCTCAGCCTGTAACACAACCAGGGGGCCCTTATACTATATATATATATATAAACTGTCAGGTAGCATCAGCTGCTCAGCCTGTAACACAACCAGGGGGTCCTTATACTATATATATATATATATATAAACTGTCAGGTAGCATCAGCTGCTCAGCCTGCAACACAACCAGGAGGTCCTTATACTATATATATATATAAACTGTCAGGTAGCATCAGCTGCTCAGCCTGCTACACAACCAGGGGGCCCTTATACTATATATATATATAAACTGTCAGGTAGCATCAGCTGCTCAGCCTGCAACACAACTAGGGGGTCCTTATACTATATATATATATATAAACTGTCAGGTAGCATCAGCTGCTCAGCCTGCAACACAACCAGGGGGCCGCAGGAGGGGACAGTTCCCAGGGCCGATCACGGTCCCACAGCGTGACCACCAGGCACAGACCCTCCTTAATAATGGAAGCTGAAACAAAGTTGGACAGCCTAGTCCCGGGCTAATGTGGTCACATGTATTATAATTGTATCCGTTCCACTCTGATAGATTCTGATGTGTCATTTTATTTATGTTTACTATCATATTCACTGTTTTTTCCCCCTTGTTGGGGGTGATTTCAACTGACGTGCTATCCAATCTGTCATCCCGTGTCCACGTTTTTCCCCCCGCTACTGCCGTTGTGCAAGGACAAATTAGGTCTGTATGGGTTCGTAATGAACACGGGCACCTGTCCGTGTGAACACAAGTTTAACAAAAAGGGCACATTAATCGAATCTATAATGAGATCAAACGCAATGAGAGGTTTGTTTGCGCGTGGCCTAGATAATGCCCGTACATATAGAGTGATTGAGTCAATAACAAAAAACATGTTTTTTCCCCGGCAATTTCATCGTGGCATTTGCTTGAGATTGGAAAAGGAAAAATACACTCCTGATTAGCAAAACAACTTGAAGGGGTCTTTTGTACATCTTTTCACCCGGAAAGATGTATTTTCAACGTCATGTACTCGGTACAGCGGCAGCCTGCCAGAAACCGACCCCTAACACAAACCTTTTATCTCTTCAGACAGACATGGGTAAATTGGAGCGGTGATATTTAATGAGGAAACTAAGTGGCTAGACATTTGGAACAAAACCAGTGACCAGTATGCCTGACGAGAGTTTGAGAAAGTAAACATGTCTGAGAACGCCTCAGAGGAAGGGGGAGGCTTTAATAGGGCAGAGAGAAAGAAAAAGATGGAGAGATAAAGAGAAGACAGAGATACATAGAGAGGGAGCACAGAGAAAGAATGAACAGAGAGACATAGAGAGAGCGAGCACAGAGAAAGAGAGGACAGAGAGAGAGAGCACAGAGAAAGAGAGGACAGAGAGACATAAAGAGAGAGCACAGAGAAAGAGAGAACAGAGAGAGAGCACAGAGAAAGAGAGAACAGAGAGAGAGCACAGAGAAAGAGAGTAAAAAGACAGAAATAGAGACATAGAGAGAGTGAGGATAAAGGAGAAAGAGAGGAGAGAAAGAAGCTAATAAGACAGCGATAATGGTAGCAAAGAAAAAGAACAAGAATGGCTCCAACAATCAGTACTCAAGTCACATCATATGTAAGCAATAAGGCATGAGGGGGAGTAACCCTAACCCATAATCAATATATACCATATAGCTAAGAGCTGTTCTTCATCTGGAAAGGCCTGGACACACTGCATAGAAGCCTGGACACACTGCATAGAGGCCTGGACACACTGCATAGAGGCCTGGACACACTGCATAGAGGCCTGGACACACTGCATAGAAGCCTGGACACACTGCATAGAGGCCTGGACACACTGCTTAGAGGCCTGGACACACTGCATAGAGGCCTGGACACACTGCATAGAGGCCTGGACACACTGCATAGAAGCCTGGACACACTGCATAGAAGCCTGGACACACTGCATAGAAGCCTGGACACACTGCATAGAAGCCTGGACACACTGCATAGAGGCCTGGACACACTGCATAGAGGCCTGGACACACTGCATAGAAGCCTGGACACACTGCATAGAGGCCTGGACACACTGCATAGAAGCCTGGACACACTGCATAGAGGCCTGGACACACTGCATAGAGGCCTGGACACACTGCAATTGAAGCCTGGACACACTGCATAGAGGCCTGGACACACTGCATAGAGGCCTGGACACACTGCATAGAGGCCTGGACACACTGCATAGAGGCCTGGACACACTGCTTAGAGGCCTGGACACACTGCATAGAAGCCTGGACACACTGCATAGAGGCCTGGACACACTGCATAGAGGCCTGGACACACTGCATAGAGGCCTGGACACACTGCATAGCCGTGGTACACTGATGAGACACAGGGGTTTCCAGCCAATGACAGTAGACACTCACCACTGCTGTCAAAGACAGAGGGAGACAGAGATAAAGTGAAACAAGTGAGATAGAGAATGTGTGAAACCTAGTGTCAGAGAGAGGGAGGGAGACAGAGAGAGTAAGAATTGGTATAAAGAAAGAGACAAAATGAGTGTTTCTCAGCTATTTTAGGTCCCTGTCAGTTTCTTATCGTCAGAAGAAATATTAGTTGAGCTTTTGTGCTTCGTTCATTGTCCTTCCGTTCATCTTCAAGGGAATCTAATTGAAAATATGTTTTACTGGATCCCTTTAGCACCTGGCTGAGCTAGTGTGTGTTAGAACGTGGCTGAGGTAGTGTGTGTTAGAACGTGGCTGAGGTAGTGTGCGTTAACACGTGGCTGAGTTAGCGTGTGTTAGAACGTGGCTGAGGTAGTGTGCGTTAACACGTGGCTGAGCTAGTGTGTGTTAGAACGTGGCTGAGTTAGTGTGTGTTAGAACGTGGCTGAGGTAGTGTGTGTTAGAACGTGGCTGAGTTAGTGTGTGTTAGAACGTGGCTGAGGTAGTGTGTGTTAGAACGTGGCTGAGCTAGTGTGTGTTAACACGTGGCTGAGCTAGTGTGCGTTAACACGTGGCTGAGCTAGTGTGTGTTAGAACGTGGCTGAGCTAGTGTGTGTTAACACGTGGCTGAGCTAGTGTGTGTTAACACGTGGCTGAGCTAGCGTGTGTTAACACGTGGCTGAGTTAGCGTGTGTTAGCACGTGGCTGAGCTAGTGTGTGTTAACACGTGGCTGAGCTAGCGTGTGTTAGAACGTGGCTGAGCTAGCGTGTGTTAGCACGTGGCTGAGCTAGTGTGTGTTAACACGTGGCTGATCTAGTGTGTGTTAGCACGTGGCTGATCTAGTGTGTGTTAGAACGTGGCTGAGCTAGTGTGCGTTAATACGTGGCTGAGCTAGCGTGTGTTAGAACGTGGCTGAGCTAGTGTGTGTTAACATGTGGTTGAGCTAGCGTGCGTTAGCACGTGGCTGAGCTAGCGTGTGTTAACATGTGGTTGAGCTAGCGTGTGTTAGCACGAGGCTGAGCTTGTGTGTGTTAACTCGCACGAGATGCAGACGGGAAATTGGAGAGGTATTAACATTCATGCACGATTCAGAGTTTTTATTTCCATCATACATTAAAAGAAGGCTGCATGTAAAAATTAATTTGCCAGAAAACCTGTATGATGACACAAACCTGTGGGTTTTGCCGCCACACCATATCAGACTACATTCAAGTCTCCGATGTTTCCTGGGGCTTCTACAGAAAATGATCTCGATAAAACCTGGCACAAATAAAAGGATGAAAATAATGAATTAGATCATGAAAATACTTCAACTTCATTGAAGATTATCCGTAGACATTGTTCATTATTTTCACTCGACAGATTTGTCCGGTGCTATTCACACTAGCACAGATATGACAGGGCAATTAAAAAAAATAAGAACAGGACAATTTAGTTGTTTAGACTGGTCAATCGGCTCTGCTAAAGCCTCTAATGAACCCACTAACCTGATTTCTGTCACACAACGGCTCCGCCCCAAACCACACACAGCTCTATAGTTTACAATGAGCACTGGTCAAACCGAATGCAGTGCACTGGATAGGGAGTAGAATGTCATTCGGGACGTGCCGACCGATAGCTGTCTGTGATTATCGGCGTGCCCGTGACTGATAAGCGCCAGTTGGGAGGATTTAAACAAGGATTAACTCGTTGACATCTACGTCTCTTCCAAGGGAAGCCTGTCTAAGGGAACTGTCAACTATGGCGTTCCCTGAAATTGACTTTATCGAGAATCTGTGTGAAGAGAACGATTGAACAGTTGAAAATATGAATGTGATATAATCAAAACGGATGCCTTTGTATGTTGCCGTTAACTAAGATCTTTTCTGTCAGAGATGGGTGGTGAAAAGTCAATAGTTTGGCGTCAACATTTGAGATTTAGTAGCAATGACAGCTGTTGGAAAACAAGCTGAATATTAAGGTATGCGAGGGAAAAACAAGGTCAGAGCAGGTCTGCTAAGTTACGGAGGTGTCACAGTTCTTCTCCACATTTTTGATGACAACTTTAATATTCTTTTACATCTTGACAGCAATACAAGGAGCATGAGCTTCTTTAAGTTCTTCAAAATCTTCGAGTGTCTTTGAGAAAAGTCCAATGTCACATTTTAAATGCTGCCTAGTAACTGCAGTTGAGTTCAGGGTGCTGTTTTTCTCATCTCGCTTTGTGACAGCCATTGAAAGCCGGGGAAAAAGCTCAGCTTGAAGTCGCGGCGAGCCTTTCTTCCTGACATTCAGTCTAGGTAGCGTCTTATCATCCGAATGGTAACAATAGAAGAAGAAAGGCTGTAGCCGGTTTGATCTTTGACATTTGAAGCTCTTAGCGAATGTAATGGCCGTGTTTGAAGATATGTGTGGCTCACAAGTGTTTTCGGAGACTGCCTCACATTACAGCTGTATTACAGCAGTCAGCAGTTCACGTGGACGACGTCTGGATGCCTCGCAATCGTCCGGGAAAATTGGTTTAGCACCGTCTGGAGATTGACTGGTGAACGGCGCCTTCTCAAAGCGCCGACGCTGGCGAGTTCTCCCAGGCTAAGCGTGCAGCGTGGCGAAAGACAGGACAGCTTAAAAAACGTGCCTCCGAGGACATGTTGACCGGTGACTCTCCTCCTGCCAGGAGTTGTCGTGGCGATTCAAGGCCCTGAACATGGACTGGTAGGGGAGAGAAAAATTATCTCAACCTCAATGTCTGTATACATTAGTAGGCAGATATACAGGGAGACAGCGAATGGCCTGGGATAAATAGAGAATATGCCGGAACACCCCGAGATGCCTTATTGACATCGTAAATATGCAATTAGAGCAGTGAAGAGAAATGTGATATCATACCAGGGGTTTAAGGTCTCATTTACCAAAACAATCAGCCAATCAGCATTCAGGATCTAAACCACGTGGTGTGTAGAAAAGCAACCACGTGTACTGTAAATAGTTCTACAGATCTCTACATGACATTGAGAGTTGAGTGGCTGCTTTTCTACATGAGCTGCATGTCTACATTTCTGTCCCAGCTTCCTCTCACTGTGCCAAGACATCGTGATGCTACGCTAACTTCCTCACATGGCCACGAACAGATAAACATGTTTTATGTTTCCTCCCATCCATCATACTATCCCTCCACCTCTCCATCCGCTCTTCCCTGTCCGTCTCTCCATTTCTGTTTTGCCAAATGATCTTTCCATATTAGGCTGCTGTCCTGATAATGCCCAGTTAAGTGTCTTTCACTTTGGAGAATGACAATAATTTCAGTCTGTCCATTTGTCATCGTAGGAAATCCCCACTGCCTGCTGTTTCTTGTGAATGTCATGTTGCCTGCCGTTCTGGCGTTCCTGGCCTACACTGCAGATTGTTCATCCTATCTTTACCTACTTCCTGAAATGATTGGGTCCTCTGTGTTTCTGTGCTCGTGTCCTCAGGTCATTTGGGAGAAGGGTTCATACCTCAGGAATATTCTGCTAAACGGCATCTTGGGTATCAAGTTCATGACCTTACAGCTGCATAAAACTGCGGTGGTGGTGTGGTGGTGGTGATGGTGTGGTGGTGGTGATGGTGTGGTGGTGGTGATGGTGTGGTGGTGGTGATGGTGGTGGAGGTGGTGGTGGTGGTGGTGGTGATGGTGTGGTGGTGGTGATGGTGTGGTGGTGGTGATGGTGTGGTGGTGGTGATGGTGGTGGAGGTGGTGGTGGTGGTGGTGGTGGTGGTGGTGATGGAGGTGGTGGTGGTGTGGTGGTGTGGTGGTGGTGGTGGTGGTGATGGAGGTGGTGGTGGTGTGGTGGTGTGGTGGTGGTGGTGGAGGTGGTGGTGGTGTGGTGGTGTGGTGGTGGTGGTTGTGGAGGTGAGTCACATTTACAAGACGAGACGGGAGAACCCAATTACAATGAGTCACATTAAAGTGGGTTCCAAAGGAATGTTATTATGTGCCTGACGCGAGAAAACCTAATAGCATCCGACTAAACTCAGTCCCTCTGCTAATAGACCAAAATATTCCTGACTGGGTTCTGATAGTATTAGAAATGTCTGCACAGGAAAACACCAGAATGTAGATGCAGGTCCCCTGAGAGTTGTGACAATCCTTGAGGTGACGTAATATGGTGACTTTTTCCACGATCACATGAAAATTCATTATTTTTTTGCTTGAAATCCTACTGAGGTGACACTAACCATCCCCTGGGCTGTAGGTTGACATAACAATTACTTCAACCGTGCTGTCATTTTCACAGCTTTGGTTTGCACAGTACTGGCGAATGTGACGTTTCTTTTCTCGGGCAGTTAAATCTTGCCTTTTGTCGTCTCTGGATCCTGTGTGCTCAGTACTGTAAGAGATTGGAAAAAAAATAAATGAACAGCGTGAACATCACCTCAGCGTTTTCTGCACAGCAGGTGTACCAAGACGACTAAGTTCTCCTTTTGAACTGTGTAAGACGGACGAGGCCTTAAGAAATATCCTCCTCTAGGAGATTTAAATATCTCAGATTGTGTCCTAGCAAAGCACCAAAGACCTGGCGAGCTTTCAGCATTCGGGACACCTGTTTTTTACAAGAAGACATAGAGTTCTGATTGAGCCGGATTGGCTGCTGTGTGTCGTGACATCAGGACAGGGGTCCAATAGCAATTAATGCAGAGAACTAAGAGGTGCGTCTTAAATGTCACCCAATACAGGGGTGGACGCCATGTAGCACACTTGGTGACTTAATGACTGTGACACCTGCAACGATGTAACCAGGAAGTGGTTGAACCGAGGGTGTTTACATTTATAAGAGTTAAACCAACCTCATGTCCTCATGTCCAACTATATATACAGATCTTTTGCACAATTTAAAACTAAAACCTGGTCATTGCTCTTAAAAATACAATTCTATACTTACCTACTCGATATTCCAACTAGACTGTTCGTGTTATGTGTTTTGCTCTGTTTGCACTGTTTGTATACGTCTTCAAATGTGTGTTCTAAATGCTGCAGCTTTTGGTGTGTAAACTGACTTGGCGAATAAACCTGATTCTGATTCAGGGTGTCAGACATCATATTAATACCAGTGTTCAGTGGCACGCACAAGGGATGAGAGATATTTCTTTAGCCCTCCTAAATTGAACCCAATTCCCTTCATGGTGGTTTTCCTGACTAGGGTCAGAAGTTGGTTGCTCTGATCAAAATTTGCCGTACAAGGAATTCTGAGATTCATGGATCTGACGTCCTTCTGCTGAATAGGTGAACGGGAGCAATAACTTCCCCGCAGTGTCAGGGAATAGAATAGTCACAGGAGACTAAGGAGGTCAGGGCAGAGATGTACGCCTAGTCTGTGTAATAGCTGCCGAAGATAGGACGAGCCCCCAGAATGAAAATGTGTACACATGGTGTCCAATACATTGGGAGATTAATTAAGATTATTTCCCAAGTTCACAGCATTTAATTTTTACCCTGAATCTTCATAAGGTTTGGCACTACATTTTTGTGATATATCTATTGTGACATCTTCTGCACTAGTAGAAGTGTTTTTTCTCAAAATAAAAGCCTTCTACATTGTATGGCAATTGACGGAGCTTGTTCCGTTTTTTTAATACTCATGTTAGTCATATTACCCCAAGACAAATTGAAAATAAAGCATTTTGGAGCGACGTGAAACTTTTAGGAAAATGCACATTTTCAAGTTAACTAAGCCCATTCTAATTTAAAGCCAAATAATAAATACACTGGGGAGATTTTTCTTCTGCACTTTGGAGCGGAGGTTTAACACATTTTATAAATAATGAATTGTAATTATGGCCTAAATTATGTTCGGAAATATTGGCAGGTTGCCGCTTAATTGGAACCTTAATGCGTGTAAGTCGGGAGTGAAAACGGAAAAACAAATGACGCAAAAAGCAGCGGGAGGGAAAATAATGTATTACCGATCGGATAAAGGAAACCATTTGGCCACTAATGAATGACTAAGTAACACCCTCTTAGACTGCCCGTGTTTTTCTGAATCCAAGTTTGCATTTAAAAAATCCGTCGGATCGCAATAAGAAAAGACTGAACCACCGCAGAAAGTACTAACTCCACTCCGCTGTGTAGAGATGGATAATGTGAACATAATGGACATTGGGAATTCATTTCTATCCAAACGTGGGCTTTGCTGTTTGTCGCCCAACATCGATCGGAGCCGGGTCGTTGTAAACCATCGGATGCATTTTTTAAATACAGTACAATTACACGCCTTTATTACAAAACGCCCCCAATCCCCAACCGGCCAATTGAAAGCGTGCTGAGCCAGTTTCTTGATTGAGTGTGTGTTTCAGAGCAGCTGGCTCAGCAGAATCCCCTTTATATTCCCCATGCCCACATGCTGGCTCTGTGGGCTCCACTTCTTCTATGGTACATATTGTGCGCTAGAAACACATTATCATTACGCCACAGCTGTGATGTCCCAGACCACCCATTTCCCCAAACGACATTAAGAGGCACATCGCCGGAGTCAGGTACGGTTTGGTTACCTGCTCTGTGCGTCTCAGTTCAGACCTGCCTGATCTAGGCCAGACTAATCAAACCCGAGTTAATGCCATCCTTAATACTTCCGGCGACCTTTCTAGCCTTTCTCGAGTGCAGTATGGAGAGGTTATTTATGGATAGAATCTGCGTCAACATCCATTTACCCAGATCTTTCTCCCCGGGTTAATGAGGGTGGTAAGTTGGATTGTTGTTAAAGTAAGCCTAAAGGTTATCGCCAAGTAATTAGTGAGTGTCTCTCTCTCTGTGTGTGTGTGTGCCTGGCTGTTGTTTATGTGTGTCTGTTTTCGGGCTGTATCTGTGGAGATGGCAGTGGGAGCGTTGTTATCTGTTTGACATTTCTGTCAGGCTTGGTATTTGAACTGCCGGATGGGCTTTGACAAATGCCAGCGCTGTCACTAGACTCCAGTTTTAATTACACCTGAATGGTTTTGGCGTCCTAAACGCAATCCTGTCCCCTTTACAATCGGCAGTGTGGTCCGGCTGAGGAGTGGGCGTGCCTGTTGGAACTGAGTCGGGGTCTTTTTTTGGCGGCTTAATCTTTGCCTTATAGTTAATTAAATGGTGCTCCAAAATGTGTGTGTGTGTGTCTCTCTCTTTGGCTGCAGCCCTGGTCAGTGTGAACCAAACAGCTGTTAAACTACATTTCTATGGCATGAGAATGGTTTTGGTAGAGACAATGTGAATGTGGGTGTAATGGAATGGGTATAAAAAGAGAGGTTATATTGGGAAAAGTATAAAAACATTTACCTAAAATACCTGTATTTACTCTAATGAGAGACGTTGCTCATTTACATTACCCAACTTAATTTATTCTAATGGGATAGGGTATAAACTTTCTTATTTAGATCACATAACTGCATGTAATTTTAGCATTTAGATCACATAACTGTATGTATTTTTAGCATTTAGATCACATACGTGTATTTATTCTTAGCATTTAGAACACATACGCGTATTTATTCTTAGCATTTAGATCACATAACTGTATGTATTTTTAGCATTTGGATCACATACGTGTATTTATTCTTAGCATTTAGAACACATACGTGTATTTATTCTTAGCATTTAGAACACATACGTGTATTTATTCTTAGCATTTAGAACACATACCTGTATTTATTCTTAGCATTTAGATCACATACCTGTATTTATTCTTAGCATTTAGATCACATACATGTATGTATTCTTAGCATTTAGATTACATACCTGTATTTATTCTTAGCATTTAGATCACATACGTGTATTTATTCGTAGCATTTAGATCACATAACTGTATGTATTTTTAGCATTTAGATCACATACGTGTATTTATTCTTAGCATTTAGAACACATACGTGTATTTATTCTTAGCATTTAGATTACATACCTGTATTTATTCTTAGCATTTAGATCACATACATGTATGTATTCTTAGCATTTAGAACACATACGTGTATTTATTCTTAGCATTTAGATTACATACCTGTATTTATTCTTAGCATTTAGATCACATACCTGTATTTATTCTTAGCATTTAGAACACATACGTGTATTTATTCTTAGCATTTAGATCACATACGTGTATTTATTCTTAGCATTTAGATTACATACCTGTATTTATTCTTAGCATTTAGATCACATACATGTATGTATTCTTAGCATTTAGATTACATACCTGTATTTATTCTTAGCATTTAGATCACATACGTGTATTTATTCTTAGCATTTAGATCACATAACTGTATGTATTTTTAGCATTTAGATCACATACGTGTATTTATTCTTAGCATTTAGAACACATACGTGTATTTATTCTTAGCATTTAGATCACATACATGTATGTATTCTTAGCATTTAGAACACATACGTGTATTTATTCTTAGCATTTAGATTACATACCTGTATTTATTCTTAGCATTTAGATCACATACCTGTATTTATTCTTAGCATTTAGAACACATACGTGTATTTATTCTTAGCATTTAGATTACATACCTGTATTTATTCTTAGCATTTAGATCACATACCTGTATTTATTCTTAGCATTTAGATCACATACCTGTATTTATTCTTAGCATTTAGATCACATACCTGTATTTATTCTTAGCATTTAGATCACATACATGTATGTATTCTTAGCTAAAACAAGGTTCCTGATTTGGTTAACTGTTCACCGATTATCTACTAGTGACCCGTGTTGAGACAACATGAGGGCGTCCGCGACTAGTACCACTAAAGAAGAAAATAACGGGAGGAAGTGAAAAACTAGTCTGAATGTCTATAGAGAAATGAGGACACTAGACACATGCCCGTGAGTAAATTATAGTCCCTCCCTCTAGACAATCATTTAACATCAGGATCAGAGGATCTTGACTTTATTATCCCGATATAGATGACTACGTATAGTCTCTTAATATGATAGAGGGTTTAAATTAACTGTCATTATTACCCAGAAGGAGTTTAGGGCCTGTACCCGTGGCATTCCAATTTCAACCAAACACTTCCTATCGAAATATAATGTGACGTCCGGCAGACTTCCCCACGTGGCTGCCCCTCACGCTTTGTGATTTAGGAGTTGGTACAGTTTAATGAACTGTTTTAAGATGTTATGTGTTTTAATGAGATGACTTAGGAGTCGATAGGTTTAATAAACCCTATTTAGGAGTTGATACTTTTAACGAGCTTAGAGCCATAGGGTGGAACGTGATTTTAATTCAAAGCTTAATATGATCTGCAAGGTGGACAAATGGCGAGATGTGCTGTTTTCGACGGACTCGTTTTTATTTTTTTCGGACTGGTAAGCGAAATAAACCTGTCACAACAATGTTTCAAGAAATGCCCGATGCGTGACTATTGCAAATTTTTTTTATAAGTGTACTTTTCTGCATGAATTTACCAAGACAAGTCAAAGCAGATGTACAGCCCAGCATCTCCATTTTACACGTGTAGGAGCTCAATCAGTCTTACAGTTGCTTTGTGAGCCCTACACTTTGACTGTAATTTCACACATAATTGGCTTCCTAGAACTGTGTTGTCTTGTGAATAGAAAACTAGACTGACAGAGTCAACACATTACCGCAAAAGTTTCTTAGAGAAAAACATAATAATTTATTATCATTTCATTTTCAATAATCACAGTTATACCACACATTTACCTGGCTACAGGTGTGCCGACTACATATTACTTGAAAAAAGACCATTGACTGGAAAAAGAAATACAGGTGTTGGTTTCAAATTTACAAGATATAAACTGAAAATGAAGATCGGAAATGATTATGTACGGCGCATGACGCTGAACCAGTTTGGAAAACGGTTTGAAAACAGGACTGGGATATGTAACGCCAAGCCCTGCTTTAATGGCAATCGTCCAATCCAAACGTAGCTGGGCAGCACCAGAAAACTACTAAAGTATTCTAAAAACAAAATGGCGCCACGACAAAGTCACATTCATATAATTAGAAACTGTTAAGGCTATGTTGAGAAGCGTTAACATTTTTTTTACAGTACCTGATGTTTGGAACAAAAACAAAGGATAATGAGAACCGAAACATGCTAAATCAATTGAAAAGAGTGTAGAAGTACAATACTGGAAGAACTGCTGGTGTGATAATAATACCACAGTGTATTAATGATTGGCTGTAACATGGCTTACCTTCACAGCCTCTTGCTTTAAAATAACCCATTGGAGCAAAGGGACCCGTAATGGTCCTGTTTTGGATTGATTTTAGATTCCTGGCTATAAATTCTTAGATGATACATACTATAAATGGTATAGGACTATAAATAATAAAGCTAAAGTTATTTATTCTTAAGTTGGTCCCTTGAGAAGGCAGATGTATACATTAAATCTAATTTACGCTCTTGCTTTCGAGGAAAACATCTTTGAATTAGCTGAATCACTGTTTGTTGTTGATGTTTTATGTATACGTGGAGTCTTAAAAGGCCTGACTGAAAAGGTAACCAGACAATTACTGGTGTATCAACTGTAGACTGGTAAGTCGTAGGATTGCAATACATTTTCTGGTACCGTACATTCAAATGAACACGTCTCCCGCAAAGGGAGTGTACAAATTACAACAATCCGGACCATGTGTGGGTTGGAATAACTGCATAACAGAACACAAATAGGAAAATAATTGAACATTTTGCGTGTAATTACATTTTCAGGATGAACTAAGAAAAATAACTGCTCAGTAATCTCATACAAAAGTGCTTCTGGAAGAGAGTGACAATGAAAAACCGATGAAAAAACATTGGAAAAATGCCATGGAAACCGTTGGTTAAAATTCTTTACAAAATGCAATTTCTCAGGTAACAAAGTTGTTAAAAATATTCCTATCGTCCTCATAAAAACGCCACATTGAACGAGGCAAGTATATTATTACCACATGGGGTACTGTAGCTAGATCACCGTTTCTCAAGCACTGGTCCCTGGGATGTTGCTTGCTGACCAATCCCGAATATGACAAACAACCGGCACTCATCTCAGTCCTCGAGTGACAGTTTTAACGTACGCCGTCCTCGAACTCGGACGGGACAATATCTTGCCGGCTCCTGGTGTGGAAAACGGTGGTAGGCTGCTCTATGCTGTCGTGTTTCACTCTAAACCGTGGTGACCGACAGGAATGCGTTGTGGACCTCCGCCCTGGGCTCGTCTGGAGCTTTGGTCCCATGAGTCATCAGTTCCTGAATGGTCATCCAGTTGTCCAGGATCTTCTTGTTGCGCTTCTTCATCATCTTCTTCTGACTCAGTTCGATAATGCTGACCTCCTTGAGTCCTTCGCTGCCGCTCTGTGGACACTCTCTCAGGCTCTCCAGGCGACTGCGCTGCATGAACTCCCGGCGCCGCCTCTGTTCCTTCGCCCTGAGCAAATGCTGCTTCCTCTCCTCTTTGCTCCAGTACCGTCCCATCTTCATCTCGGACATGGCGTCGTCGTCCGTCGTCATCCCCCCGCTTCGCTCCTCCTTGATCTTCAGGGCGCGCTCCCGCAGGATCTTGTCCCGGACGGGCCTCTTGGTGATGTAGCGCGTGCCGTCGCTCCGGATCTTCACCTTCCACTCCATATTGGGCTCGCTTGCGGGGCACAGCTGGGGCTCCTTGACCACGCTGAGCAGGCTGAGCTGACTCTGGGCGTACTCCACGGCGGAGCGCTGCTGGATCAGCTGCATGTAGCTGCGGTAGTGGCTCGCGTGGGCCGGGATGTTGCCGTCGGGCTGCCTGTGCTGTGAACCCTGTGACGGGGAAAGGTAGGGGGTCTGGGAAGCCCTCGGTGGAGGCAGCGGTTTCACCTTCCCGGCTTTGCTCTTTGCCCGGCCCGCCGCGGCGGCGGCTGTCTGGTCCGACTCGGACGGGTTGGGGCTGTGGTCCGGGCTGCTGTCCTTCCCAGGGCCAGGGACCCGGTGGGGAGGCCGATGCGTGGGGCTCGGGCTGGCCAGGCTGCCGCGGAGGTTCCTCTGGTTGGTGATGGTGACCATCCTCCTCTGGAGCGAGTGCTCGGGGGAGCGCTCCATGGCGAGCGGAGTGCTACGCGAGCTCTCCGCCGTGTTGTAGGCACTGGAGCTGTCCTTGTCCGACTTCTCGGGGCGCTCGTTGATGTCGGCCAGCTTTCCCCTGCCGGGGGAGTCCCTGCCGCCGCGGTGGAAGCTACGGTCCTTGGGGCTGGGACAACCGCCAGGCTGAGAGGGCTGGTGACCCTGGTCCTCCGTGGTCTCTCCTGGCCCCTTGCGGAGCTTATGAGCCTGCATGATGTTCTGACACTCAAGCTCGATGCTGCGCAGCTCCTCGTTAAGCATGCGCAGCTCGCGTTGGACACCTCCGGCCGGCTCTCCGAGGCTGCACTCGATGGTGCTGCGGCGGCTGTAGAACAGGTCGTACTCGCCGCTGTTGCGGATCTGACACTTGAGTTCGAGCAGCTGCTGGAAGCGGTCACCTTCCTCCACGGCGTCCTCTTCTTCGTCGTCCAAACGTTCGGGACATTCCCGTCTGTCTCTGAGGCACTGGGACAGTCTCCGCTGGATGTGGGTTAGGAGGACGTTGTGGTCGGAGCTGTCGACGCCGTTTCTCAGTAACATCCCCACGCTGCCGTCCTTGTCAAGGGTTCTGGAGGAACAGGCGGTGATGTCATCATCTTCTGTTCCTCTGAGCTGGAATTAAATATGTATATATATATATATATATATTATATTTTTTTATGTTTTCATTCTTTAATACAACTTTCTTGAAACTAGGGGAAAATGTGAATAATATATAAAAACTACTATATGTGAACATCTCAGTCAATGTTATGGGTGCTCCACTGGGGCTAATTGCATTCTTGTGACTTGTCTATTGATTGGTACTTTGGCCATTTGCATTTGTCCTCAATTCAATATATATTTGAACTTTCACTATACTCACACGAAGTATGGCAATATTTCAACTAAAACAAAATATTGGTTAATATGATGACACATTTTGGACGATGTAGTTTATATAGCCTGGTAACTGATGATGTGGTTTATATAGCCTGGTAACTGGTAATGTGGTCTATAAAGCCTGGTAACTGGTAATGTGGTCTATATAGCCTGGTAACTGATGATGTGGTCTATACAGCCTGGTAACTGATAATGTGGTCTATACAGCCTGGTAACTGATAATGTGGTCTATATAGCCTGGTAACTGATGATGTGGTTTATATAGCCTGGTAACTGATGATGTGGTCTATATAGCCTGGTAACTGATGATGTGGTCTATATAGCCTGGTAATTGATGATGTGGTCTATATAGCCTGGTAACTGATGATGTGGTTTATATAGCCTGGTAACTGACGATGTGGTTTATATAGCCTGGTAACTGATGATGTGGTTTATATAGCCTGGTAACTGATGATGTGGTTTATATAGCCTGGTAACTGATGATGTGGTTTATATAGCCTGGTAACTGATGACGTGGTTTATATAGCCTGGCAACTGATGATGTGGTTTATATAGCCTGATAACTGATGAAGTGGTCTATATAGCCTGGTAACTGATGATGTGGTATATATAGCCTGGTAACTGATGATGTGGTTTATATAGCCTGGTAACTGACGATGTGGTTTATATAGCCTGATAACTGATGATGTGGTTTATATAGCCTGGTAACTGACGATGTGGTTTATATAGCCTGGTAACTGACGATGTGGTTTATATAGCCTGGTAACTGACGATGTGGTTTATATAGCCTGATAACTGATGATGTGGTTTATATAGCCTGGTAACTGACGATGTGGTTTATATAGCCTGGTAACTGACGATGTGGTTTATATAGCCTGATAACTGATGATGTGGTTTATATAGCCTGGTAACTGACGATGTGGTTTATATAGCCTGGTAACTGATGATGTGGTCTCCCACCTGCTCCTGCTCTTCATGTAGAGCTTCCAGCTCCATCTCCTCCCTCTGTTGCTCTTCCAGCATCTCCATCTTTAACTGCTCCAGAAACTCACTGTGTTCATCGTCCAACCACGCCTCTTCCAGCTGAGGATGGAGAGATAAAAAGAGGAAGTGAGGGGGGGAAAACCCATGGGCATTAAAAACCAAACATATACAGCACCTAATCCTTTCACAAACAGGCTAACGTTCATGTTTTTGGTTTTCAAGACAGCAATCTTAAAGCTAATCTTGATAAATCATTAACAGCGTCCTCATCCTGTGTCCCTGCCTGGCCACACATATAGATCAAGTCCATAGATTTCAATGAAGAGACCTTCTTGACATTTGACCTGGACCATCAGAAGCATTCATCATCCCTTTGTTTGCTTTGTCTTAACCCAGTAAGATCCACATGACAGCCAATACTTCAGATCTACTGTGAGTGGCGAATGTAATTACCAAAAGATGAGGAAGAAGCTACATTATGGCTGACCCACCATACTGAGTGTATCAGGCACACGCACACGCACACACACACACGCACACACACACACGCACACGCGCACACGCACACACACACGCACACGCACACGCACACGCACACACACACCCTTGGGCCTTGAATTTACTGCATATTAGTACACAGTTTTATGGCATAGCGACTTGAAAGTCAATTGCAGTGCTTTGCTGCAACATACAAATAAACCACGTTGTAAGATGTCTGAGGTCCAATATCTCATGTACTCAAGAAAACTAAATTGGGGACACTTTTTGAAAAGGATCCTCGTTACCTCGTTAGTGTTCATAAGCTCTGTGTGCGTGGGTGCGTGTGTGTGTGTGTGTGCGTGTGTGTAAAAGCTCACCTGGATCTCAGGGCGGGCCACCAGCAGAACAATGCTCCTGGTATCTTCACTAGAGAGCACTGCTACAGCCTCCTCTCTGTCCTGTACATCCTGACCGTTGATCTGCGGTGATACAAATCACACAGACAGACTTTAGGAATCGCTATCTTTAAGTGATTCCCATTCCCATCACAAGAAATGAAATCTCAAAATACTATCCATACTAGGCAGACATAACCCAGGCTAGGCAAACATAACCCAGGCTAAGCAAAGATGACCCAGGCTAGGCAGTATACATTGGACAGTGGTCTATAGACTGGATAGACTATAAAAGGGACAGTGGTCTATAGACTGGATGGACTATAAAGGGGACAGTGGTCTATAGACTAGATGGACTATAAAGGGGACAGTGGTCTATAGACTAGATGGACTATAAAGGGGACAGTGGTCTATAGACTGGATGGACTATAAAGGGGACAGTGGTCTATAGACTAGATGGACTATAAAGGGGCCAGTGGTCTATAGACTAGATGGACTATAAAGGGGACAGTGGTCTATAGACTGGATGGACTATAAAGGGGACAGTGGTCTATAGACTGGATGGACTATAAAGGGGACAGTGGTCTATAGACTAGATGGACTATAAAGTGGACAGTGGTCTATAGACTAGATGGACTATAAAGGGGACAGTGGTCTATAGACTAGATGGACTATAAAGTGGACAGTGGTCTATAGACTAGATGGACTATAAAGGGGACAGTGGTCTATAGACTAGATGGACTATAAAGGGGACAGTGGTCTATAGACTAGATGGACTATAAAGGGGGCAGTGGTCTATAGACTAGATGGACTATAAAGTGGACAGTGGTCTATAGACTAGATGGACTATAAAGGGGACAGTGGTCTATAGACTGGATGGACCCTAAGGGGACAGTGGTCTATAGACTAGATGGACTATAAAGGGGGCAGTGGTCTATAGACTAGATGGACTATAAAGTGGACAGTGGTCTATAGACTAGATGGACTATAAAGGGGACAGTGGTCTATAGACTGGATGGACCCTAAGGGGACAGTGGTCTATAGACTGGATGGACCCTAAGGGGACAGTGGTCTATAGACTGGATGGACCCTAAGGGGACAGTGGTCTATAGACTGACCATTGACACCAGAACGCCTTTGTTCCTAAAAAAATTGAGCACCCGGAAGCAATGCACATTCATACATCCAGACGGCCCACACAATTAACTGGGCTGTGACAGGAGGCGTCCGTCTTCCTCTGCCCAGAGTAATGAGCCTGTCAGCGGGGGGATAATGGTGGACGGGTGGGGGTGAAGGTGGATGCCTGGATAACAACACTACTAGACCAAACCCCTCTTCCCTGGTGTTGCCTGGAATCAGTCAAACAACACAGACACTGAATAACACTGGAAGACACAGGCACACGGACAACAACACACACGTACATGGACGACAACACACACACTCCGACAACACACACACATACACGGATGACAACAAACACACAACAACACAAACACAGACGACAACACACACACACACACACCAACAACAGACATTCAGACAACACACACACAGACAACAACACACACACACAGACAGACAACAACACACAAATCGAAAATATGCGCCACTTGGCAGATAATTGGGTGAGAAACAAGCCCTCTCAGTAATTATCTCTCTCATTGTTTTGTCGCTCAATTCAATTCACATTCAATTTAAATTGACATTTGTGTACATTTCCCAAGCAAGTTGGAAAAAAGAACATTAAAACTAAGATAATAACTGCTAAACGTGAATCTTAGCCAGAAACTGGGAGGGAGAAAAAGAGTTTGCCCATAATAAAGGCATCCCTCTCTCACTGCGTCTGTCTTCCACTCCCATTAACCCCTTCAGAAACCTTCTACACCTACATAATGACTCCGCTCTGAAGTACGTTCACTAGTCATGTCTATAACAACATTCTGCTTCTTCCTACTTTACATTAACATGTAGAGCTCTCCGTCGATCGTAACGATAACGAGCATCTTATTTACTGTCCTCGCTCTACGAGGGAGCCGCCATCTGCCCCTGCCTCTAAAACCTTCCTAAACTCTGGGCCCCTGTAGGAACTCAAAATATGCCCCTCTGTTTCGCATAGAAACAAAGTCCTACTCATATCTTCAATAACACCATAATGGCCCGAACAGTTCCTCTGGCGAGGCGGTTTCTGCCTCTAACCCCACCAGAGGACTCTCTTTGGGGGTACCAGCACTGCCTCTGGGGGCCCCTTCTTGGCCCAGGAATTGGGTTGAAGGGAATTTACATGGCGTGTCTCCCCAGTTTAACCCAGGGGGTGTGTGTGTGTGTCTGTGTCTGTGTGTGTGTGTGGTACCCAGAGGTGGTGGTAGGGAAGTATATCCGGGGCCCGGAAAACCACTAAACTGCTCTTCAAGCCCTTAAAAAGCCCGGTCGGATGCTGAGTCTGTAAGTAAAACAGCCGTGGGGACAAAACCTCCCCGCTCACTGTCACAGAGGGGGTCAGCTTCTCTTTTAATGTGCCGCCATTAAAAATGAATGGTTTCTAGTGCTGGAAGACAACGGCTGAGGGAGGTAACATCAATATGGGTTTCTGTCACCTTGTATGAGCGAGGAGAGACAAGACGGGAGAGAGAATGATTCCCACCTGTAAAATGCGGTCTCCCTCTCTGATGCGTCCATCCCGGGCGGCGATGCTGTTCGGCCCAACCTGTTCAGGAGAGATGCTTTGATTCAGGACTCACAGGGAACACAAAATTGCCAGCATGTCAGACACAAATCACACAACCTCCCGACTATGAGCTTCCCAGGGACCAGTAACGTACAGTATGTAAGCACAGGATAAAAATCATCTGACATCCTAGAAGCTCGTTGTCCGCATCACCACAGCAGGAAAAGACCACATCAGCACTGAAGGTCTTTTTAACAACACCTGCGGATAAAGAACTCATTACACACCTCACTTGGTGCCTGGCTGTTAGCTACACCACTGTATGAACCACTGGCTGTAAACTATACCACTGTATGAACCCCTGGCTGTTAGCTACACCACTGTATGAACCCCTGGCTGTTAGCTATACCACTGTATGAACCACTGGCTGTAAACTATACCACTGTATGAACCCCTGGCTGTTAGCTACACCACTGTATGAACCCCTGGCTGTTAGCTACACCACTGTATGAACCACTGGCTGTAAACTATACCACTGTATGAACCCCTGGCTGTTAGCTACACCACTGTATGAACCCCTGGCTGTTAGCTATACCACTGTATGAACCACTGGCTGTAAACTATACCACTGTATGAACCCCTGGCTGTTAGCTACACCACTGTATGAACCACTGGCTGTAAACTATACCACTGTATGAACCCCTGGCTGTTAGCTACACCACTGTATGAACCCCTGGCTGTTAGCTATACCACTGTATGAACCACTGGCTGTAAACTATACCACTGTATGAACCCCTGGCTGTTAGCTATACCACTGTATGAACCACTGGCTGTAAACTATACCACTGTATGAACCCCTGGCTGTTAGCTACACCACTGTATGAACCCCTGGCTGTTAGCTACACCACTGTATGAACCCCTGGCTGTTAGCTATACCACTGTATGAACCACTGGCTGTAAACTATACAACTGTATGAAACCATCACCAAACTTTTTTTGTGATTTGCGCCACAGTAAACCTGTCAGTTCAGACCGGTTGCCCTTAATGCATTGATGAGCCTTGGGCGCCCAGCACCATGTCGTCGGTAGGTGATTTGTCCCCCTCCAGACCAGCGTTACCCCCACTGCTGACCGGGAGCACCCCACAAGCCCTGCCTTTATAGAGATGCTCCGACGCAGTCGTCTGACCATAACAAGTTAGTCATTCTCCTGGATGTCCCTGTTGGTCTCACCCGTATCTCCGTTGCCATGGTGATAGCGCTTGATGACACCATGAGAAAGTGTTTCTATTGCTGCCCATCCGTGCTTCTGCCCTCCCATTACCCTCTCCCACTAATGATACTGAGAGGGCAGGCCATCCTTTCCACGGCCAATCAATTACAGCCACCTGATGCCATTCGTGTCACTCCATCCAATCAGGCGCAACCTCCCGAGATGGCCCGAGTGTTCCGTCCTAATGCACTGGCCTGGTGTGTTTGTGCGTCCAATCAGAGGACGGCAAATCAAATCGAGAAACATGGCTCTCATCCAGAACCTCCTGTCCATGTGGGTTAAGGCAGCATAAAGTGAAACAGAGATTGCATCTCCTGGGGGGCGCTGTGTTAACACGGGTTTTCATGGCTACATGTGAGGACTAGTGGACCAGGGTCATTTAGGACCTTCTCTTGGGCACAGGAACTTCTGCTTGAAGTTTGGATCAGAAAGTGGAGAGACGTCTGTGAAGACACAGCAGGTCTGGACATGCTCTGGGAATTCACTCCTGGTGTTTCGTCTGACCCTACGGCCTTTGCCAGCGTTAACCTGTTTAAAAGTCTCACAATGCATATAGAACGCGATAGCACTAAGTCTACTGAAACAGCCAGAGCTCTAACAGAACAGAGAACAGGCTTAGACACCATTTTACTCGTCTAGTTAGTCTGTGACGCTACCGAATCCCTGAAACATTTGCAGATATTCAGTGCGTAGGAGGATTTGTTTGTACATTCGAGTGCGTGTGAAATAAATAATACATTTGTTTAGACGGTCAGTTGCAGATTAAGGGCTAATCTGAGGAAGACTGGGCTGATGAGGAACATGGCTCCACAATCCTGGCTTGACTGACGCACAAGAAAGTCAAAAGTGCTCTCCTTGGTTCCGACAACATCAGCAGAACGTTTCAGCTCCACGACACACGTCATATTGTGTAGCCATTGGCAGTGTGCCGTTCTAACGACCACAAATTAAAACCAACCATAATATGCTCTTCTCTACTTTTTTTTCTACATTAGCCTTTTTGGACACGACTAATTCAGAATGAAACCCTGGTGCTTCTTGGTCTTGGATATTATATATTTTGGAGTTTTGACCGGAGGGAGTTGCAACGTGTTCAGTGTTTGCAAAAGGAAAGTAATCTATAAGCAGCTCTGTAATGATGAAGTGTAACACGGAAGAAATGAAAGCCCACCAGACCTCGTTAAATCGACAATTATTGATCGAACGAAACCAACGTCAGTGTGACAGTTTAGCTTCCTTCCAAGGTCCCGAGTCTCCACACTGAGCCCCGACTGCCTGCCTGAAAACGTTCCAACCGTTTAAGCGATCGCAAAAGAAATCGGACTCCTCCATCTGCAAGATTTCAGACAAGCTGTGGAGTGAGCTTAAGGTAACAATTATTATTGGCTCCGTTTAAAGGAAAAAAAATCTATTTTAGATGTCATTGTTTTCTTATATCGATCCTAAAGACATTAAGAACGAACGTCATAATGTCTCTGTAAACCGTTGATAGCATCTCCTCAAGTTCTTCTCTTCATCAAACAAAGTGGGTGAGACTGTATAAAAGGCACACAGTACATCAGCGCCCGAAAGTCATTTCAAATAAACAGGGACAGTAACGGCTGATCTGAATTCAGCACACTCTCCTTGGTTTGGCTTTTATTGACCGACCACTTGAGAGAAAAGCAGCCACTATCCGCAGACTCAGATCTGTATTCAGCTCATTTCTATGTGGCAAATACCTGGACGGCCTGAGATAACTTCAAACGGACTGAATAAAGAGAAGGCAAACGGGCGACTTGTGCAGAGTGGAGGATTGGAAAACGGTGCTTTGTACACGCTGCCAACAAGTGACGGAGAAAGCCTCACTTGAATTTTCTGTCGTGTGTTACGGTGTAAGAAACATCCTGTCAGCTCTCACCACAGACATGTCAGGGCTTCAGCTGGGACCTTTTGCATAACTCAAACGCTCACAGCGCTGTCATGGACGGTGGTCAGCTCGTGTTAAGGACCACTGTTTCACACCCTCTCTGAGGCAGAAGAACCTCGGGGAGAAATCTCGACTGTCAGCAGCGAACGCGTGTTGACGTGCGACTTACTCACAAAAACACACCGGCTCGGTTTGAAGAAAAGTTCCAGAATGCCGGAGCGCGTTTCTATCTGTTGTTTCATGTGAGATTTGATTAAGCGCCACAGAGCTATAAAGGCCGTGTCTCAGAAGACAGGAGGAAACAGAGCAGATGTCTCAATTCATGACAAGCTGAGCACCGGGCTTTTGTCATCGTTCCAAACCTTGCCAGTTCTCGGCGGACTGTGACACCGGCCCGGGAGTACAGGGAATGCATTGCGACCGTTATAGACGGAGGTCTGGAATACAGGAGGAGGAACCTCTCACCTCACTGACGTAGATGGCCATGTCCTCCTCTTCGTCGGTCCGATAGCACAACGTCAAGCCCAGCTTTTCCTGGCTGTTGAGACGACACAGCTCCACTTCCTACGGAGAAAGCGGTCAACCAATTAGGCCAATGTGACGACAGTACCATCCAGCCAATCGCGGCTGTTGTGACGACACAGCTCCACTTCCTGTTCTGTACATCCAGGTTCACCAATGTTTGGGACACGTCAGAGCAGATGTTACTGTGGGTCTACCAAAAGGCTCTTTAACATATATCATAAAGATAATTAAACAAATGGTGATTGGCCACCAATATGACTAAACAATGTAACAGGACGTTTATAAAGGCCTTATGAACTACAATCGAATGACAATCAAACAGTGCAGTTAATGGTGGAACCTGATTGGTTTCTGGATGTGTTCCATTGTCCAATCAACACTGGCCTAAACAGACAGAGCGGTCGCAAACCGCACAGGGACTATCTGTGTCGTGTTCGAGCGGACATTAGTGAAGTGCATTTGTTTGTGAAATATGCGCTACATCGACATCAGACACACGCACATTTATGGCACGGCTGACCTCGAAGGGGCCTTGATCTAAATGAGATTTTAATCGAGAGCCGCAATTGCAGTTTCGAGTGCAATAAGACCTTGTGAAAAGCGCTACGTTAATGCAATCCATTAGATCCATTGGCATACTGACGTTGTGAGACAGGAACACTTCCCACATTAGAATTAACCTCATACACTCTTCTCAAATAGCACATTGACTCTGTGAGTCTGGAATAGAGCGTGTCTGTTCAGAAGGAGGAGTTTGTCGGATGATTAAAGACTCTCTCTCTCTGAAAACTATGTGAGCGGCTTGATCAGACTTGGCTTTGATTACTGTCGGAAGCCCTCGAGAGTTTTCCCAGAGCGGGTGACGGCTTAATATTAGATTATTAGTTAGTAAATAAACCGATTTCACTGCTGTACTGTGGTTAAGTGTATTCCCCCCGCTGAAGAACCCTCATCTCTGCCGAGGCCCCACAGAGAGACCAGACTACTGACTTTTAAATCAGAGGCCCTCAAATTTCCCAGGAGCCTCTGACAACCTGGTCTGAACCCGGATGTGTAGTCATTACATTTGCATGTATTCTGTCAGCAGCAGGCGTCGACACAGGGAGATGGAACCACAGTCACAATTCATTATGACATGATTATCCCTGGGGCCACCGGGGCCTGGGACCCATATCAGGACTCATATCAACAACATGCACTGTTACCGTTAGAAACCAGAGACAATAGGCCTTCAAAGACACACACACACGTACGCGCACACGCACACACACTGTGTTTCTGATTAACCAATGTTTCCTCATGTGATCGTATACACAAACAGCAGGGCATTGATACAGGCCTGGGATCATCACTTTGGCCTAAGTATATCACAGAAGAAGCGATACCGCACAGACAGGCCCTCATTAATGCACGGGCTTACTGGGGCTGAAGCCCCAGGGCCTATGAAGACAAGGGGCCTATCATGAGCCAATAAAATAATCACTTTGTTTTGTAATTTGTCGAATTTTCTGTCAATCATTTGATATTCATGTTTTTGGCTGCTGATTGATCCAATTTACAAGTGAAGCATGATATGACAGCCTATCAGAATGTAGAGAAACAGTTGCGTAATCTCTAGTAGTCTATTCAACTTTATGCTAGTCACAGAGGCTGATATCAAAATGTTGAGAAAGAAAAAGTTTGAGAGTGGTGCTCATAAACGAAAAATATCGCGACAGAAAGAAAACAGTGAGAAGGAATTGTTAAAAAAGATTTCAAAGCTAACAGGATTTTTTAAACCTGCAAATGAAGGTGAGTCGAGCTCATTAAGCGGAGCACCGATGAACAGTGGAGAGGACAAGCAAACAGACGGGCAGTGTTAATTTCGTTATAATTTTTGTAATTTTTTTCAACAATTTTTTTTCACAGACGAAAACGAGACGATACGGTCCCGACCCGAAGCGTGGTGCAGCCCTGCACATAGACAGACAGCGCGCGAGGACTGAATTGAGCTCTCGATCGCGTCTGAATGGACAAATACAAACAACATTATATCTAAATGTCCGTTTTGGAGAGTATTCACGTTAACAGAACGTACAGTTGTGAGAATATCGGATGTGCATCAGTGCAATTGGATCTGCACACTCGGTCTTAAAATGACAGTGCGTAATAAACCTAATGCCGTCTGTACACTTAATATTAATCAAACAAACATCATTAATCAAAGAAATACCACTGTGATTTGGAAGCGGACTTTGTGGAGGAAGCGGTGCAGTTCAGAGAGTTTGTACAGAATGACAATTTGGGCAGCACGTCGGCAGTGGAGTTACAGAAAGTATTAAGAAGTAGAAAACTCCATACAGTGTTTCCCAACACAGATATAGCTCTACGGCTATTCCTGACCATGCCAGTGACCAACGTGCTTTCTGCTTTTGTTGTATATAGACAAATGTGATCCTTACACTTTTCTTTATTGTGGGCCTAGAAAACCTCTCAGCCCCAGGGCCTAACGGCAGGTTAATGCGGGTCTGCGCACAGAGTCCAGAAACTAGTGCCGTGAAGGGGTGGGCTGGTGGGGGGCTGGTGGGGGATGAAGCAAACAACCGGCAGTCCAGCTTGTTCGGTCCCAATGTTAATACACCAACGGTGTGTTAGAGGGAATCAAGTGTGAAATGGCCTTTCCACAAGGCCTTTATTAGAGCAGTGAGACACCGCAGACTCCTGCAGACAGAGTGTGTGTGTGTGTGTGTGTGTGTGTGCGCGTGTGTGTGTGTGTGTAGTGGGGTCTAGACTTTCAGTGGGTAGAGAGCCACAGGTGACAGGGAGCACACGGGGGCTCAGAGAAAAAATAAAAGAGAGATTCATTCCCTCCGAGACATCTGTGGTTTGGCCGGTTACACGAGTCAGGGATGTCAGCCGCTTAGGGACGAGGACAGTAGGAGGAGAAGGGGAGGTGGAGGGGAGGTGAAGAACAGCGGATGACAGGGGTGAGGAGGAACACAACCATGTAGGGAACTGAGGAGAGGGAGGACAATAGAGCTGACACTTCTCCTTGAGCAACCTTCTTTTCTCCTCCTTCCTCCGCCTCTCCCTTCTCCTCCTTCCTCCGCCTCTCCCTTCTCCTCCTTCCTCCGCCTCTCCCTTCTCCTCCTTCCTCCGCCTCTCCCTTCTCCTCCTTCCTCCGCCTCTCCCTTCTCCTCCTTCCTCCGCCTCTCCCTTCTCCTCCTTCCTCCGCCTCTCCCTTCTCCTCCTTCCTCCGCCCCTCCCTTCACCTCCTGAATCTCCCCGTTCTCCTCAAACACAGTTTCTCCTGCCGCCCTCACAAGTATTGTTGGTGACCTTCACTTCCGGGTGGGGACTCTAGAGAGTCAACCCGACAACAGATCGATGGAAATGTCTGAAGGTGTCCCGGAGTGTGCCCTAGTCCCCATGGAACCTGGTCAACACTAGGCCACTACAATGGGTAGAGAGCGCTATTTATGACTCACACCAGTGGCAATTTTAGACTCTTTTTATGGGTGCTGCGAACTTGACAGTCTCAGAGGAGAAACAATTAAAGGTTCAAAGGGCTTGAAAAAAATCTTTGTTATTCTTGAGAAATATTGTCATTTGAGGCTCACCCGTGATTCACACTATAATGATAATTTATAATCCATGTCACTGATGTGTAAGGCATGTGGATTATAATCCATGTCACTGATATGTAAGGCATGTGGATTATAATCCATGTCACTGATATGTAAGGCATGTGGATTATAATCCATGTCACTGATATGTAAGGCATGTGGATTATAATCCATGTTACTGATATGTAAGGCATGTGGATTATAATCCATGTCACTGATATGTAAGGCATGTGGATTATAATCCATGTCACTGATATGTAAGGCATGTGGATTATAATCCATGTCACTGATATGTAAGGCATGTGGATTATAATCCATGTCACTGATATGTAAGGCATGTGGATTATAATCCATGTCACTGATATGTAAGGCATGTGGATTATAATCCATGTCACTGATATGTAAGGCATGTGGATTATAATCCATGTCACTGATATGTAAGGCATGTGGATTATAATCCATGTCACTGATATGTAAGGCATGTGGATTATAATCCATGTCACTGATATGTAAGGCATGTGGATTATAATCCATGTCACTGATATGTAAGGCATGTGGATTATAATCCATGTCACTGATATGTAAGGCATGTGGATTATAATCCATGTCACTGATATGTAAGGCATGTGGATTATAATCCATGTCACTGATATGTATTATAATCCATGTCACTGATATGGCATGTGGATTATAATCCATGTCACTGATATGTAAGGCATGTGGATTATAATCCATGTCACTGATATGTAAGGCATGTGGATTATAATCCATGTCACTGATATGTAAGGCATGTGGATTATAATCCATGTCACTGATATGTAAGGCATGGATTATAATCCATGTCACTGATATGGCATGTGGATTATAATCCATGTCACTGATATGTAAGGCATGTGGATTATAATCCATGTCACTGATATGTAAGGCATGTGGATTATAATCCATGTCACTGATATGTAAGGCATGTGGATTATAATCCATGTCACTGATATGTAAGGCATGTGGATTATAATCCATGTCACTGATATGTAAGGCATGTGGATTATAATCCATGTCACTGATATGTAAGGCATGTGGATTATAATCCATGTCACTGATATGTAAGGCATGTGGATTATAATCCATGTCACTGATATAATATGTCACATGTAAGGCATTATAATCCATGTCACTGATATGTAAGGCATGTGGATTATAATCCATGTCACTGATATGTAAGGCATGTGGATTATAATCCATGTCACTGATATGGCATGTGGATTATAATCCATGTCACTGATATGTAAGGCATGTGGATTATAATCCATGTCACTGATATGTAAGGCATGTATTATAATCCATGTCACTGATATGTAAGGCATGTGGATTATAATCCATGTCACTGATATGTAAGGCATGTGGATTATAATCCATGTCACTGATATGTAAGGCATGTGGATTATAATCCATGTCACTGATATGTAAGGCATGTGGATTATAATCCATGTCACTGATATGTATGTAATGCATGTGGATTATAATCCATGTCACTGATATGTAAGGCATGTGGATTATAATCCATGTCACTGATATGTAAGGCATGTGGATTATAATCCATGTCACTGATATGTAAGGCATGTGGATTATAATCCATGTCACTGATATGTAAGGCATGTGGATTATAATCCATGTCACTGATATGTAAGGCATGTGGATTATAATCCATGTCACTGATATGTAAGGCATGTGGATTATAATCCATGTCACTGATATGTAAGGCATGTGGATTATAATCCATGTCACTGATATGTAAGGCATGTGGATTATAATCCATGTCACTGATATGTAAGGCATGTGGATTATAATCCATGTCACTGATATGTAAGGCATGTGGATTATAATCCATGTCACTGATATGTAAGGCATGTGGATTATAATCCATGTCACTGATATGTAAGGCATGTGGATTATAATCCATGTCACTGATATGTAAGGCATGTGGATTATAATCCATGTCACTGATATGTAAGGCATGTGGATTATAATCCATGTCACTGATATGTAAGGCATGTGGATTATAATCAATGTCACTGATATGTAAGGCATGTGGATTATAATCCATGTCACTGATATGTAAGGCATGTGGATTATAATCCATGTCACTGATATGTAAGGCATGTGGATTATAATCCATGTCACTGATATGTAAGGCATGTGGATTATAATCCATGTCACTGATATGTAAGGCATGTGGATTATAATCCATGTCACTGATATGTAAGGCATGTGGATTATAATCCATGTCACTGATATGTAAGGCATGTGGATTATAATCAATGTCACTGATATGTAAGGCATGTGGATTATAATCCATGTCACTGATGCGTAAGGCATGTGGATGCTTTAATTCTAGCCTGCCACAACATCTAACATGGCAAATTGGTCTGAAATCGTAGCAATAGTTTGAAAGAGATATGGTTAGCCTATTACCCCACACCAAGGCCACCCAAATGGACCGGTACTGGACCCGGTTCTTTATGTTTAACTAATCGTGTGAAACTGTGGAGACTTGTTCATTGAACCTACTCTCTGTGAATGCGTTGTCCTACACCCCGCTAGACGCAGACGTCGATAGATGTGGCCTCACATACAACTGGATATTACAACCGGATATAATTAGGTTTCAATTACCAGAGGGCTTCTTCCTCTAAACCAGCTCACACTTTTAACCAAATAAAAGTTGCCAATAACCACACATCAATTACTTATATTAAGTCAAGATCCGATTGATTGACGTTCGCAATGAGGACGAGAAGAGGAAATGCACAGACGAGCCAACTCACAGTGCTTCGATGTAGACTGCAGAACTTGAACAGTACAAAGCTGATGTTGCGTGTGGTGAATATGCGACCTGTGACGAGCACCACCCGGAAGGCATTAGAGCTACGTGTGTTAATAGTTCGCCTGTTCAGCGGGGCACAACTGTTTCACACGGTTTCTCATAAAGGCATCGACAAGCGCGATTATTATTAGCATTTCAAAGTCATCGAACATTGTGTTCTATATCTATTGCGTTTGACATGACTAATGAAAAGAGCTCAAAGGGACACTTCGGATGCAGTCAGTTAGCCCAATTTGTCGGAGATTAACGTCAGTCATTTTTTTATAGTAATGTTTTGTGAATGCTGTCGATTGTGCAAATGACATATCCGATAACAGTGTGAGCCGGTGGCTGTGAACATTACATTAACATTAGTAGTGGCGGTTGAGTGAATTTCAGCTCTGGTGAAGACCAATTAAAGACAGAACACAATTGGTGACATTCCAGCTTGTCTCACCGGGTGGCGTGTTTGTCGTCATCTCTGGAAGCGGAACACATGTGACTTGTTGAAACTAGCTGACGGTTGGATGATGCAATGAGAGAAACACACACGGAACAGCGGTTGACTGCGCTGTCAATGGAGATGATCACAACGTGCAACTTACAAAGGAAGGCCCGATATCGAAATGACCGTAGGCTACCTTGCTTAAAATAGATAGACAAAGCCGAGTAAGATATATGGTTCCATGAAAGGAAGTAGAAGTAGTGTTTTTTGTCGATATATGGTACACGGCGTGCAACGGTATGTTTGAGAATATTACCCATGCCTCTGGGAGAGTCCCTATGAGATGTATCTAAAAAACGGATACACTACATCAATGGTTAAACCACATGGAAGGAACTTGTCAAAGTGTGTTACGTTTAATGGCCTCCCCATGTGGTTCCCAATCAGCCTAAAGTGTCTAATTGATTAGTATGCTGAGGTAGGAGCAGACCTGTGGCTAAATTAACCGGCTAAACAGATTGACGTGATTAGTGTGTGTGTGTGTCAGGACTGGTTGGCGTGTGTGTTCCGCCAGCCCAGTTTCACGCTCACACACTGCTGTGTAAATCTATGATAAGGTAAAGGACCCGATCTCCTGATCTCACACCACTCCGCGGCCCCATGCTCTCCTCATTTCGGTTTTTCCCATTTTCCGGGCGAGCTCTCAGCCTCTCAGGCGGGAGATTGCGGTGCGTCTGTGAGGCAGAACGCGGACGGGGGGACGCGGGACGAGGACGGCGGCTGACAGTAAATTAATGACTGAGATGGCGTGATTGGGCCGCTACTCACACCCACAGTCAGGCTGTGTTGGTGCTGTCATAATAATCGCTGCTTTTGATTGCAGGTAATTGAAAAACAGTCGCAAACGCCTCTCGTGACGGCTGCCAGGGGCAACAGCAGACCGAGATTGGACAGGAGAGGGAACGGCCCCCTCAAAGACTGAAGAAGAAAGCGATACGATGCTTCCCTGCTAAAAGCGCCACTTACGGCATATACTGTTACATGTGAATGAGAATAAGCAATATATTCTATTATAGAGAGGAGACAATGACCTACAGCCAGATATAGTCCATAATAGAGAGGAGACAATGACCTACAGCCAGATATAGTCAATTATAGAGAGGAGATATGACCTACAGCCAGATATAGTCTATTATAGAGAGGAGACAATGACCTACAGCCAGATATAGTCTATTATAGAGAAGAGACAATGACCTACAGCCAGATATAGTCTATTATAGAGAGGAGACAATGACCTACAGCCAGATATAGTCTATTATAGAGAGGAGACAATGACCTACAGCCAGATATAGTCTATTATAGAGAGGAGACAATGACCTACAGCCAGATATAGTCCATTATAGAGAGGAGACAATGACCTACAGCCAGATATAGTCCATTATAGAGAGGAGACAATGACCTACAGCCAGATATAGTCTATTATAGAGAGGAGACAATGACCTACAGCCAGATATAGTCTATTACTTTATTTAAGCATATGGCTGCTTTACTAAGGTGCTGTGTCTAACCCATATGTATGACTGTCTCCACAGGGGTGTAGTTATGCCAGCGTCTGATGGCATCTGAGCTGTGTGCGTTATCTGTTTAAACAGATCCTTCTATATCCTCAACACATCACCTCTGGTTCTGAACAATAGCGTTCACTTCAGTCCGTCCGCCACTCCGGGCCGGGACAATTTGTCAGAGATTAGCCGGCTATACAATCCGAGTTCTCCCGAAAAGATCAGATGTTTAGAAAAACATTTAATTACACTATTCCACAACCGCAGGTGTCAGAGAATCGCCAACCTTTGCTTTACACCTGTTCAAACAACATGGAGAAAGGTTCTGTCCGTACGGCATCAACACCAGCGCTAAAGGTCGGTTGACAGGGAACAGTTTAAAATGTTTCCTGTATTTAAACTGCATTTGCATGTCACCTTAAATTGGAAATTAGCTTCACATTGACGTAGCACAGTCAAGCAGGCCGCGCGTGGATATTAGCCTACAGACATCCGACGCACGGCAACCGAGCCGACGAGATCGTTTGCAATCCTGAATCTATGAATTGATCGGGTTCTTCCTCAACAGCCATTGTTCTTGCTTAATGTCAGTTTAGACTGGACCGCTGTGATGGAACGGCAGCGTACATACTTCCTGGTTCCTCGTTAGACTATTTCCTCTCTCTCTGTTTGAGGTATAAAGCAAACTTCACTCTACTGGCAGCATTAGGATCCAAATGGCCTTCTTCTCTGTGTCTTGTATTGTCACAAGGCAAGTAAAGGTGGGTGAGCGAGGAGAATACCTCCCCGAGCATGAAATAATACAGAGCGCACGCAGACACACTCGTAATAGGACGTGTTAATAGAAATGAGGCATAAAGAGGAGAGGTTTAATATATTCTATTTGGCTTGACTCGAATGCGGCGGCGACGACGACACGAGCCGACGAGCAAATCTCTTTAGAGAGGAGAAGTGGGAAATAAGTCAAGCCCAGTGGGTGGAAGTAAGCAGGCGCTCAAACAAATTCAAATGAAACAAAAGACGGCACGTCTTATCGTTACGCATCACTCAGCGCAAAGCCAAGCTGGCTGAGGGTGTGTGTGGAGAAACTCAACGTCTGCCCTGGAAGGTGGAGAGGGGGGGGGTGGTTGACAGGGGAGGAGGTGAGAAAAGAGGGAGGAGGAGGAAGGGAGAAGAGAAAAAAAGAGGAGGAAGTGTAAGCGAGGGAGATGAGAGACTGAAGACCTGTTGGATTTATGACATCATGTGTAAAACTAATCCAGGAGGCAGCCCCATATGCCCGTCTGTGTTACTTCAGTCTGAATGATGAGTGCTGAATAAAACACTCCAGATGTATGATGGGAGAAACACCTGATGATTGGTGGATCATGTTTATTACAGAACAAACACATAACACATGAACTCAGAAAGATCTGCAACGTAGCTGGCTGACAGTATTGAAGGTGGTTGACTAAAGGTGGTTTATAGCTAAACCATGGAAATCCAGTCAAGTGTTTCCACTGTTTCCACACGACCGAAAAACCCCACGCTATATATATGTGGATGTGTGACTATTATCTGTGGATGTATGAGGTTCTGTAACGGTATGAGGTCTAGGTGGATATATGAGGTCCTGTGAATATATGAGGTCATGTGGATATCCTGACCTGTCTGTATGAGAGTATGACCTACTCTATTTGCTGTGGATGTATGAGGTTCTGTAACTATATGACGTCCTGTGGATATATGAGGTCATGTGGATATCCTGACCTGTCTGTAGAGTATGACCTACTCCATTTGCTGTGGATGTATGCGGTTCTGTGGATATATGAGGTCATGTGGATGTATGAGGTTCTGTAACGGTATGAGGTCATGTGAATATCCTGACCTGTCTGTATGTATACTCTATTAGCAGAATAAATTGATCTGTAATAGATGGTGATGTCATACATGTTGCATCCCATAACTCCGCAATAAGCCAATCAACATTCAGGATTTAAATAAACCGCAGCCCACATGTGTGACAAAACATTGAGTTTTACCGTTTTAATAACGCGGGTCAGCAGTTTATAACGACAATAAGGCACCTTGGGAGCCTGTGATATATTGCCAATATACCACGGCTAAGTGCTGTATTCAGCTGCGTTGTGCCTGAGAACAGCCCTCAGCCATCGTATATAGGCAATATACTGCCCCCCTCGGGCCTTATGACTAACATATAACTGCCGTTCTCTTATTACCAAATCCTAATTATAGTGAGAGTGTTGTGTGTAGGGGTGAGGTAAATGTGTGTGTGTGTGTAGGGGTGATGTAAATGTGTGTGTGTAGGGGTGATGTAAATGTGTGTGTGTGTAGGAGTGATGTAAATGTGTGTGTGTGTGTAGGGGTGATGTAAATGTGTGTGTGTAGGGGTGATGTAAATGTGTGTGTGTGTAGGAGTGATGTAAATGTGTGTGTGTAGGGGTGATGTAAATGTGTGTGTGTGTAGGAGTGATGTAAATGTGTGTGTGTGTAGGGGTGATGTAAATGTGTGTGTAGGGGTGAGGTAAATGTGTGTGTGTGTGTAGGGGTGATGTAAATGTGTGTGTGTGTAGGAGTGATGTAAATGTGTGTGTGTAGGGGTGATGTAAATGTGTGTGTGTGTAGGAGTGATGTAAATGTGTGTGTGTGTAGGAGTGATGTAAATGTGTGTGTGTGTAGGGGTGATGTAAATGTGTGTGTAGGGGTGATGTAAATGTGTGTGTATTGTTTATAGACTCGTCAAACGCAACGATAAAAAAAAAAGTATTATTAAATCCCACCTCGTACTCCAACTCCTCGGTCCTCTCGGCGTCGGCCGGCAGGGTTGACAGGTAGTCCGTCCCCTCGTAGAACTCCTGGTCCAGATTGTGGAGGGAGTGACAGCTGCCAGGAGGAGTGACGGGGGGAGAGAGGAGTTAGTTTGGGAGCGTCTGAGTCCGTACCTTATTAGAGAGCCAGGAGGAAGCGTAGGAATGAGTCTAGGACGACGCGCGCTGGCCGATGAAAGCGTCGCCTCGTTTGCAATTAGATACCTCGTCACCATATGCATCTGTCACACCGTCTCCCAGAATACTTTGCACGAGGTCTGGTGCATTTCACACAGTCCCGAAGAAAAACGGCTTGTTTACATAAACAGAGCATAAACAGTTTCGCATTATGTCTGCGAGGTAATTCATGCAGAGACTATCGGCTATTAAATAGCACACATTGTTTGGTCTGATCCTTTCTGCACACTGTCAAACATGCTACATATTACGTTTTGCTGGGAAACACCAAACTATTAATGACAGCGATTCCCCACAGACGACGGTCAGGGAACACGTCCTTACCTCCAGCCTTCTGACTCCGTAACTTATTGAATGTGAATTTGTGATTTATTTCATTTATTTTACTACACACACATGTTAAAACGTGTTTGTGTGTGTGTGTATCTGTATTCTGTACTGTGCGTATGCCATTATGTCTTAGTTGATGTGCAGAGAACCCAGTTGCACAACTTTGAAACCAACTTTGTTTTTGCTATCAATATAAAATCAGTAATCTTGGAGTGTGCACCTGACGGCAAACGCAGAGGGAAACATTTATGTTTTATTGATTACATTGTTTACATTTAGAGGCCCCGCCCAGGGCTGTAACTAGGCTACGAACGAATGTTGCACGGTGTTGCAGGGTTTTATTAGCTCGTTCTGCTTAAGCACATTGTAAACCCTTCATGAAACCAAACGGCTACGCCAAGAAAAATGATTGCAATCAGCTCCGTTGGTTGTGGTGCTACTGTGTGATGCTGTAAAGATCGGATATTAAGTGTCAACGATGGGAGGGTGTCAGTTTTAAGAGTCTGGTTTTAAGAGGTTTAAAGGATTGGGTCTGGTCAGGTTTAATGTGTGAGTCTGGTCAGGTTTAATGTGTGAGTCTGGTCAGGTTTAATGTGTGAGTCTGGTCAGGTTTAATGTGTGAGTCTGGTCAGGTTTAATGTGTGAGTCTGGTCAGGTTTAATGTGTGAGTCTGGTCAGGTTTAATGTGTGAGTCCGGTCAGGTTTAATGTGTGAGTCTGGTCAGGTTTAAAGGATTGGGTCTGGTCAGGTTTAATGTGTGAGTCTGGTCAGGTTTAATGTGTGAGTCTGGTCAGGTTTAATGTGTGAGTCTGGTCAGGTTTAATGGGTGAGTCTGGTCAGTTTTAAATTATTGGGTCTGGTCAGGTTTAATGTGTGAGTCTGGACAAGTTTAATGAGTGAGTCTGGTCAGGTTTAAATTATTGGGTCTGGTCAGGTTTAACGGGCAAGTCTGGTCAGGTTTTAAAAGTTTGTAATTTCTGAATGTCAGATTTCACCCTCCCCAAATCCCAAATGTATCTGCTACTACCAAAAATCTGCCTCAAAGCCGCATCTTTCCTTTCCATTTAGTAACAGTTACTTTCCTTTTGACACAGCACGTGTTTTATTCTGGTCTTAGTCTTTAATGATGGATTTACAGGATTTACTAATCTCTAAAATGACACGACCGAGGCGCCGAACGTGACATTGGATACTTGATTAATTTATTCCTGACACATGATACTTGATGAATCCAGGACAATTAATTATCCAGGAGATGTTGTTGGAATTAATTATAAACCTAACATCCAATGAGATGGCTCTCATTTGCCTTCTCAGCTTGGCGTATAAAAGCCCCCCGAACAGCTAATGTTTCACTGTCTTCAGTCCCTAGAGAAGAAACCCAGATTTTCTCAGCTCTCGACATCATCTCGTGCACAGTTTGCCTCCCCTTAGAGACGAATTCCGTACCGTGCGTACGGAAAATGAAAGTGAAGAAAAACGAATTCCCCGTTTTCTATTGTTGCCTTGAAATAAACCCCCGGTTGATCACTTAAAAGTCTTTCAATTGTGAGGATGAACCTCAGCGAGAAGCTTGTACGGCGTCAGCCCAGAATGCTCTCCCACGCACTTAGAGATCGGACTCCCAGGCATTACCCGGGAAGCTCTGAAATGATTGTACTCGTGTAATAATACTCGTATGCGTTAAGAAAACAACCGTATCCTGCGTGGCTTGGGTTTCTGAAAGGCTTTGTAGCTAAAACAGTACTTTATTTATCTCCACAATAAGCCTCCAGAGAGCACTTAGCTGCTTTTTGAGTGACGTTATTCTGCGTTGTCAAGAGAAATAGTAAATACTAATGTGCATTAAATTCCAAGGCTTTTGGAGACCTGTCCAACACGCCTAATTTAAGTGCACGTGTTTCTGATGCGCTCAGATCAGAGGTTACCTGCTCCACAGAAGAATGAGGCACATCTGAGCTGATGCGGAATCAGTTTTCCCTTTTAGGTCATAAACGCCACAGGGCGAAGTCCCGCTCGGGCTAATATGACCCCGGATCAGTTCGTACCTGTCTGACAGGAGAAATGGACAGACGTCAGGCACAGGTGGCGTCGTGGCCCGTAGCTTGGCCAAGGCCATGATGTGTTCGAAGGTGATGTCCGTCTGCGTGCACACATCCACCACGTGCACGTCCTGAGCGGTCCCGACGTGACCCCCGCGGCCAGAAGGGTTCCTCCGGAGAACCTGCACCACAATGGGGTCCTTGGCAGAACGGAACGTCTCCACCGACTCATCGTGACTGGCCTTGGAGTACTCCCTGCCGTTCACCTGTCAGGGTCAGAATTATGGGATGTCAGTCAGAAATAACGCAGCTGTATACGTACTGGGGATGACAATATTCAAGCCAGAGAGGAGAGTTCAGAGGTCAACAGTTATCATGGAAAATAGTGTCTCCACCTTTGTGAAGAGGTCTTGAGATATCTGAGATTAACATGGCTGCCTTAACCGGCCAGGATGAAACCATCTTATCAGAACCTGGTGATATCTTAGCGTTTATAGAGATCAGAGCGTCAAGCACTTTCTTTTCTGTAAACATTCTCAGGTAAAAAACGTGACTATTATCTGAAGGTTTTAGCATAAACTTAACCAGCCAGCAGAACCTTAAGATCTCTTCTACTTCCGTAACCATACATTTGTTAAGTGCATTTGTTAAAATACAACCAATCAGCGTAGAGTTTGTAGGAACCTTAAGATTAGGCCTGGTGGATTTTTCTTAAACCGTGTACGGAGCCAGCTCATTAGAGAACCCTTTTATGCCATCTGAGTCCTCGGTTTCCTATATTCCAGATTAAATTCTCTCATAACAACAACCTCTGGATACATGATGGTGGCTAGAGAATCCGTTAAGCATATCGCTTCGTAACGCTAATGGACTTTAACAAAAATGCTGAAAGATGTTATTTTTATATAAATCACCTGATCACCATGGTTACGCAGTTTATCCACCCACAGCTCCACTGCGCCATTAATGCCATAAAATCGGAATATCTGGATTTGACTGAGATGGCAAAATCATAATGAACTCTAGCTTAGATAATGAACTCCACACAGTTACGTTCGGGAAAACGGGTTCCTGGCGGACAAGAGAAACCCGAGGCGATCTTCTTTCAGCCCGGCCGGCGAGTACTAACTAACAGATCAATCTACCAACGTATTCAAGGTTTACACGTATGGATACCTAGTCAGTAGACATGATTTGAGTTGGAACCACGATTTGAGTCTGTCAAAATGAAACCTAGATCTATTCTTCGCTCGAATGGGTGGGAAATGATAAAATGTCAACATCACCGTTTAATGCTTCGTTGTGTACATGGTTTGAAATCAAATCGATATAATCAATGTAAACGTTTGTTTGGCTATGTCTCCTGCTGTATGTGAGTCCAGACAACCAGTGCTGGGTCAGTCCAGTTCATTTCAATGAGCTGAATTCTATATAGGTCGAAGAGCCAAATATAAAAATGTAGTGGAAAAGAAACCCAGGATGCTCGTAGAACGAGTCTATTTTAGAAGTGCTTGAGATTTGAGAGTTTTGGCAGATTATTTGGTGATGAACTTGACGTCTGCACAGCCTAAGTCACAGAACATCTATGACGTCATCATTTCAGACAAACAGTAGATGGCGACTCACATGAGGTAAAGAGCAGTGTAACCTATGGACTCTGGTCCTGGGTCAGTTTTGTTTTTAAAACCACTAGCGATTAGGGTTAGCAGAGAGGAAATCTGTTCCTAGACCTGTATCTAGAAGAAACGTCACTCTGCATTTAGAGCAACATGACTCATGACAGGACTGCACACCCAAAAGGACATAAAAGAGGATAATTCAGGCGAACACTTGGAGGGACAAGTGAAGTCTAGGTTCTATACATGAACGCGTCACCACATCGACGTAACTTGGTTAACTGTATCACGTGACTTTACCATTGTCTGAGCCAGACACGTGCCGAACTGACAGCATCTATGGACAAAACCACTGGTTCATTTCGTCCAGTAATTTGCCTGGAGAAGTAAGATTGAACCGGCTGTGTAGATTAGGGCATTTCTGTGTCAACGTAAATATTCCAATTGAGGAACGAATGAATATGCCGTGTGACACTGTACACATTTCCGGTAAAAAAACAACTAATAATCCAGTTCAAAGCGGAGGTAGTACTTCTGCTCCACAGCCGAACACGCTGCCTTCTCACGGTTCTCATTATGGATTTCAGTTGTACCATTTAGCTGGCGGCAGAACAACGGCTCTCCCAATGAAACAGTAAACTGGAACGGTTGAAATTGGGAAGTTTCTCACAAGCGTGATAAGGCACACAGAACCCTCCACATGTCTGTCTGTCTGTCTGTACCTGTATGTATGTCTGTCTGTATGTCTCTCTGTCTACCTGTCTGTCTGTCTACCTGTCTGTCTGTCTGCCTGCATGTCTGTCTGACTATCTGGCTGTCTGTCTACCTGTCTGTCCACAGCTTTGGCATTACCAGCGGACACACACACACACACACACACACACACACACACACACACACACACACACACACACACACACACACACACACACACACACACACACACACACACACACACACACACACACACACACACACACACACACACACACACACACACACACACACACACACACACACACACACACACACACACACACACACACACACACACACACACACACACACACACACACACAGCCCTCATCCTTCCACATTCAGTCCACCATCAGGTCTTCTGATCAGACAATAACCTACTCACCCAATATATTTCACTGACAGCATGCGGGACATGAATAAAAGGTTATTTCCTCTGGTACCTGGACTAACCTTTGTGAGAGTGATGTTACATTAATCCGCTGATATATGACCTGGGTCAGCACAGTGTTTCTGTGGACCAATATGATTACTGAAGAAGACTCATCTTCCTTCCTCATCACTGCCTTATCTTCTTCCCCATTCCCCATCCTCTCCTCTCTCCTCCCCTCTTCCCCATCTCGCCTCCCTCTATCATCTCTCTCCCCTCCCCTCCTCTCTCCTCCCCTCTCCTCCCCATCTCGCCTCCCTCTATCATCTCTCCTGTCACCTCCCCCCTCTCCCACTCTCTTCCCTTACACCTGATTCCTGTGTGTCCAGTCAGCAGTTACAAACTGCTCTGCTACAGACCTCAGCATCGAGCCACCGAAACTTGGAGTATGAATAATTCTGAATAACAACTAGCCAATATACTAGGTTATTGTATGAACCTATTCATCTCCCCCTGTCCTCCTCACTTCTCAGTCCTCCTCTCTCCCTCCATTGTGCGCCTCCATCACCCCTGTCCTCTAACCCTCCTGTCCTCCTCTCTCCTACCTCCCCCATTCTCCTGCCTTCCTCCGCTCTCTCTCTCTGTCTCTCTGTCCCTCTCTCACTCTCTGTCTAGCTGTCCCTTTCTCTCTCTCTCTCTCTCTCTCTGTCTGTCTGCCCCTCCTCTCTCTCTATCTCTCTCTGTCTGTCTGTCTGTCCCTCTCTCTCTCTCTCTCATTCTGTCTGTCCCTCTCTCTCTCTCACTCTTCCTCCATCCATCCCATTTTCTCTCCTTCACCCAGTTAACTAACCCAGGAACTGTGCAGAGGCTCTGCCTGAAGAAGGGAACAAAGGAGTGGGACCAGATAAATGAGGCTGCCGATGCTGTATGACAGTCCTGGAGAAAAATTATCCCAATTCCAACCAAGCGTCTCTCTGTTCTCTGGTACGGGCTCTCCTGCCACGGCCCAATTGTCTTCCTGGTAACTAACTAGTGCACTACTTCAGGCCACATACCGACTGACCCAAGTAGTGAACTGTAGGGAATAGAGGGCCATTTAGAAGGCGTTCTACAGATTCTAGTCTTGCTGCTTACTGCAGTGTACTGGGTTGACAACACAAACCCATACACACACAGACACAACCAACACACACCCATACACACACACACACACACACACACACCCAACACACTCGCACACAACCAACACAAACCCAGACACACACACAACCAACACTTACTTGTACACACACACACACAATCAACACACAATCCGTCTCAGTACACAAAACACACACACCCGTACACACATACATGTACACAAAACACACACCTGTACACACACACCTGTACACAAAACACACACACCCATACACACAACACACACATACCTGTACACAAAACACATACACCTGTACACAAAACACACCAGTACACAAAACACACACAGACACATCTGTACACAAAACACACACACCTGTACACACAACACACACCTGTACACACAACACACTTTGACACCAATGAGTATGGAGAGATTTTGCCATTTGTAGATTTTCATCATGATGAGCCAGATGGAACAATTAATCTCCAATCAACAAACAGAATATTAATCAACTCCGGCTGTGTGTGTGTGTTTGTGCCTGTGTATGTGTGTGTGTGCGTGCGTGGTTGCATGTGTGTGTGTATATGTGTCTGATAGATGGACACAGATTCTCGCTGCTGTCAATTTAAATTCACTGTCCTGATTAGAGTGGGCCTTTATTGACTTTGTTTCTTGCGACCAGATATTTATGTGCCCTCTGATATCAGCGCACAGATTTGAAGGCGGTTATCCGAACTCGACTCGGCAGTGTGCAAATCCATATTCATTAACAAACACACACACACACACACTGGTAAACAAAAGCTGTTCGCAACAAATTATTTAACAGAAGTGCACTGGTGGTCGTTTCCAAACTGTGAATCAAAGTATGTCCACAACTGGCCCACGTTCATTCACAGAGTCAACACGATCCACCTTAATTATCTAGCAACAGACACACAGACAGATGACCGGAGTCCCGACGGCGAAGCCGGTCCTGCTTTCCGAGACCATTTTATACGTCAGTGGTTTTGGGAGGAGAAGGAGAGGCCATTGTGAGATGGCAAGATTGGAGAAACGGAGCGTGTCACATCTGCTGTGTGCTCGGAGATAAATCCCAGGCATCTGCGTCAGGCAGGAGACGCTGTTTTCATTGAAAGCCCAGAAGAGGCCCTCCGTCACATCTCACAACAAACGCAATACACTGGATTATTAGACTGGGACAACAAGATGAAACTGCATGTCTGTTTCACTCTTTACATTTCGCCGAGACAGAACCGAGGCAAGCTGGCAGATATCATTTCGACAGGGCCCATTTATTGTGGCACCGTAAAGCCAATCGTTCGGGTTTTTTGTTGTTATTGCTGTGAGCACAATTCTTATCACAAAATGTGTTGAAAAATAAATGTGCTCTATTGTTAATAAAATTGTTGATAAAATGCAGTTGAATTGGTCTGTCTCCACTCCGTTTTCTTCCTCTTGTCTTCTCTCTGTGTACTTTTGATCGCAGACTCTTCATCTAATGATAATTAAAGACTGATTACACAGCTGGACCGAGTCCTCTCAGGACCGCCAGATAACAAAAGAGAGATTGACAAACATAAAAGATGTAGTTATAAGAAAACGCATGTGTGTGAATTTTAAAGTAACTATATAACTGTGATTAAACAGACAATGTTAACTAGCTCCGTCTTGAGGGTTAGCGTTAGGTAATACAAGTTATGTTTAGGGTCAGGTTTTATTGCGAGGTTAACTTTAGGCATAAATGTCAGGTTAGTGAGGTTAGGATTAGGATCAATGCCTATTGTTAGGATACGGTTTAGGGTTTATTGTTAGGATACGGTTTAGGGTTTATTGTTAGGATACGGTTTAGGGTTTATTATTAGGATACGGTTTAGGGTTTATTGTTAGGATACGGTTTAGGGTTTATTGTTAGGATACGGTTTAGGGTTTATTATTAGGATACGGTTTAGGGTTTATTGTTAGGATACGGTTTAGGGTTTATTGTTAGGATACGGTTTAGGGTTTATTGTTAGAATACGGTTTAGGGTTTATTGTTAGAATACGGTTTAGGGTTTATTATTAGGATACGGTTTAGGGTTTATTGTTAGGATACGGTTTAGGGTTTATTGTTAGGATACGGTTTAGGGTTTATTGTTAGGATACGGTTTAGGGTTTATTATTAGGATACGGTTTAGGGTTTATTGTTAGGATACGGTTTAGGGTTTATTGTTAGGATACGGTTTAGGGTTTATTATTAGGATACGGTTTAGGGTTTATTGTTAGGATACGGTTTAGGGTTTATTGTTAGGATACGGTTTAGGGTTTATTGTTAGAATACGGTTTAGGGTTTATTGTTAGAATACGGTTTAGGGTTTATTATTAGGATACGGTTTAGGGTTTATTGTTAGGATACGGTTTAGGGTTTATTGTTAGAATACGGTTTAGGGTTTATTGTTAGAATACGGTTTAGGGTTTATTGTTAGAATACGGTTTAGGGTTTATTGTTAGGATACGGTTTAGGGTTTATTGTTAGGATACGGTTTAGGGTTTATTATTAGGATACGGTTTAGGGTTTATTGTTAGGATACGGTTTAGGGTTTATTGTTAGAATACAGATTAGGGTTTATTGTTAGAATACGGTTTAGGGTTTATTGTTAGAATACGGTTTAGGGTTTATTGTTAGGATACGGTTTAGGGTTTATTGTTAGGATACGGTTTAGGGTTTATTGTTAGAATACGGTTTAGGGTTTATTGTTAGAATACGGTTTAGGGTTTATTGTTAGAATACGGTTTAGGGTTTATTGTTAGGATACGGTTTAGGGTTTATTGTTAGGATACGGTTTAGGGTTTATTATTAGGATACGGTTTAGGGTTTATTGTTAGGATACGGTTTAGGGTTTATTGTTAGAATACAGATTAGGGTTTATTGTTAGAATACAGATTAGGGTTTATTGTTAGAATACGGTTTAGGGTTTATTGTTAGGATACGGTTTAGGGTTTATTGTTAGGATACGGTTTAGGGTTTATTGTTAGGATACGGTTTAGGGTTTATTATTAGGATACGGTTTAGGGTTTATTGTTAGGATACGGTTTAGGGTTTATTGTTAGAATACAGATTAGGGTTTATTGTTAGAATACGGTTTAGGGTTTATTGTTAGGATACGGTTTAGGGTTTATTGTTAGGATACGGTTTAGGGTTTATTGTTAGAATACGGTTTAGGGTTTATTGTTAGGATACGGTTTAGGGTTTATTGTTAGGATACGGTTTAGGGTTTATTGTTAGAATACGGTTTAGGGTTTATTGTTAGAATACGGTTTAGGGTTTATTGTTAGAATACGGTTTAGGGTTTATTGTTAGAATACGGTTTAGGGTTTATTGTTAGGATACGGTTTAGGGTTTATTATTAGAATACGGTTTAGGGTTTATTGTTAGAATACGGTTTAGGGTTTATTGTTAGGGTACGGTTTAGGGTTTATTGTTAGGGTACGGTTTAGGGTTTATTGTTAGGATACGGTTTAGGGTTTATTATTAGGATACGGTTTAGGGTTGATAATAGTAGTAGAAGGAAAAGTAACTCTGGTGTCATCAGACAGCAAAGTTAACATGTGTGTGTGTGTGTGCGTGTGTGTGCGTGTGTGTGTGTGCGTGTGTGTGTGTGCGTGTGTGTGTGTGCGTGTGTGTGTGCGTGGCAGTAGCAGCCTGTACCTCTCAGCTAGCATGGATTACTCAGAGAACAGGAATGATTGATGCACTTGTGTTCTGTGGAAGGTAATGGCAGCTCGGGGCAATAAACTCTAATATAGCATTATCTTTTTACGGTTTACAATTAACCACGTACATATATAGCTTCACTGCCCTAGTGTGGCATGCTGTGTGTTCATCTACTGTTTTTATTTGTAATTTAAGATCGTTTAGATGTTATGCTCATGAAAATTGGATTTTGGATCACAGGCAAACGGATAAATCACTAAGAGGACTTCAATTACACAAAACAAACTGCATTGCCGTGCAGACGATTGACGGAGCATGTGCCATTGGTTCTTTGCGAGAGTTTGAATGGCCTGTCATGCAAGACAGTCGCATACAGGTTACGTATTCTGTATGTCTTCGAACAGACAGGTCACCCGTGTAGACGGCGGTCTAAACGCCCACACTCACGCACTCACATCATATCTCAGCTGTGACACCTCTCTCTCCTGGAAAAAAGAGACCAATATGAAAACATATGTGGAGATAAATAGTCAAAAAGTCTTCATATTATGCTAGCGCAAGTGTGCCATTTAAAAAAACGCTGTGAATGGAATTCAAAAACACCAGACCTTCCTGAACAGTGACCAAGGACAACATTGCCTGAAGGCCCCATGTACTGATAAATAATCTCAGGTTTCCCATCAGTCGGTAACAGTCAAACTAAACCCTCACTCTAGCTGCCAGCATCACCTGAAACATGCAAATCACATCCACACACACTTGCAATTGTTTCTGGTCTTCTTGAAAAAAGAGAGACAGACAGCCAGACGGGGGGACTGAAAGAAAGAATGAAATAAAGACTGTGTGAAAGAATGACAGGGAGGGGGTAGAGACAGGGTGGGAGAGAGTGGGAGTGAGAGAGTGAGAGAGACAGGGAGGGGAGGGAGAGAGAGTGGGAGAGACTGGGAGGGGAGGGAGTGGGAGTGAGAGAGTGGGAGAGACAGGGTGGGAGAGAGAGTGGGATTGAGAGAGACTGGGAGGGAGTGGGAGTGAGAGACTGGGAGGGGAGGGAGTGGGAGAGAGGGTGGGAGTGAGAGAGACTGGGAGGGGAAAGAGTGGGAGAGAGAGTGGGAGTGAGAGAGTGGGAGTGAGAGAGACAGGGTGGGAGAGAGAGTGGGAGTGAGAGAGACTGGGAGGGAGAGAGACGGGGAGGGTGAGGCAGAAATGGAGGGAGAGAGATGAAAGAAGAGAGAGACAGGGAAAGAAAAAGACAGGTAGGAAGCAAGGAAATAGATACAGGGAAGGACGTAGAGAGAGAGAGAGAAAAGGTTAGAGACAAAAAAACAGAGAGAGTAATATGACACTCTAATGCCTTTAGTATAATGTAAATATTTGATAATTTCCATCTCAGTTGTATTACTGTTTTAACTATTGTTTTTTATTATATGATAATTTCTTTCCAATTGCTTTGGCAATCAGAACAAAGATTTTCCATGCCAATATAGCCCGTTTAATTTAATTGACACTGAGAGAGACAGCAAGGCAAAATGAAAAGGAGGAAGAGAGAGAGAGAGAGAGAGAGAGAGAGAGAGAGAGAGAGAGAGAGAGAGGGGGGGAGAGAGAGAGCAAGGCAAAATGAAATGACGGAGGGAAGCGATGTAACATGTAAGTCATTGAGCCTCGGGAGCACAGTGCTGGCGGATGTTGATTACACAGCTGGACCAGCTTCTCTCAGAACAGGTGAGAACACAGCTGATGTTCTAACACTACCCCTCTGGGAACCAGAGAGATCACCCCAATGCAGCATGGGTACTGGCCATCTGGGTGGAGAACGGAGACAGACGGTCCAGCATGGCAAGGAAAGATGGAGGGGTGGAGGAGTGGAGGGAGGAGAGATAAGTGGAGGAGGGATGGAGGAGTAGAGTAAAAAGAGAGGAGTGGAGGAAGGAGAGATGAGTGGAGGAGGGATGGAGGAGTGCATCCAAGTGCCAGAGGAGATAAGGTGTGGTATATATGAGGGGAGGGGGGTGTGGTATATATGAGGGGAGGGGTGTGGTTTAAATGAGGGGAGGGGGTGTGGTATATATGAGGGGAGGGTGTGGTTTAAATGAGGGGAGGGGGGTGTGGTATATATGAGGGGAGGGGTGTGGTTTAAATGAGGGGAGGGGGGTGTGGTATATATGAGGGGAGGGGGTGTGGGATATATGCGGGGAGGGGTGTGGTTTAAATGAGGGGAGGGGTGTGGTTTAAATGAGGGGAGGGGGTGTGGTATATATGAGGGGAGGGGTGTGGTTTAAATGAGGGGAGGGGTGTGGTTTATACACCTGGGAAATGGCCTGCCTTAGAGAAGACTGAAAACACACAACAACCATGCATACCCATGTAGTTCTAATAATAAAAATATCTGTGTGCGTGTGTGTGTGTGTGTGTGTGTGTGTGTGTGTGTGAGAGTGTGTGTGTGAGAGTGTGTGTGTGAGAGTGTGTGTGTGAGAGTGTTTTTACACCAGCCACTCACATCGTTTCCTCTTGTTATTGTTTGTTTTTCCAACTCAGAGAGATCAGAAGGCGAGAATCAGTAAGAGAAATAGAGAGAGAAATAAATGTTCAGCACATTGCTGACAGCTCCTGAAGCTCTTCCAACTACATGAATGAACAGACATGTCTCTTACAGTCCCAACAAACACACTGTCAACTTCCGTCTTTCAGCTTCACTCAGTTCCCTGAATAAGGTACAATATGCAAATAAGCAGTGAACGGGGACATGTCTGGAAACCCACTGCTGTTTGCAAATTCACTGTGTGCTGACCGGTTATTGTCAAGCTTCACCGTGTCTGTGTGTGTGTTTTGTGGAAAACCATTGGGATTCCAATTTGCAATGCCTAACGTCTTATATCAGAAAGTAGTGTTAATGTAAAACACGGCCTGCAGTTGGCTGCTGTAATAACGCTATAAATGCATCAGTCAGCAGAGGGACATGCAGGAACACTATTGGCGCTACTCCCAGACCGTTAGCCCCCTAACCCCGCCCCTAACCCCGCCCCGCTCCAGTGACATGGAACCGTAGTAATAAAAGCCCAGCGGTCCACCAGGGAAATCTGACAATCCACCCCAACTTCTCAACATGAACCTAACTAACAGCCCTTTAACCCTTTTCACTGTTTCATCACAAATGGCGCCCTAACCTCTCTCCCTATATATATATATATATATATATATACACACACACACATTGTATAGTGTACTACAAAGCCATAGTAGTGCGCCATTTGTCACTCGGCTGAGATAAAGCACAAAGGGTCCCTGTGCAGTTCACATTAAAGACACACTCACTGGCCGCTTCTGTGGGGAAGCGATATATCCGGAACATTTGATGAATTCCACCAATTTTCTTTCTCTGAGCTCAGACGTGTACCCAATGGGGCACTGCTCACTCTGTTCCCTAACCTCTGAAATTCCTCCATCTGTAATCCTATAACATAATGATATAACCGTGAGACATTGACATCCTGAAACAGGGCTATTTGAAGTTCAGACAATAACGGAGTCTTTCCAAGCCATCGGTTTGATAAATAGCTCTGAGGTACAGTTACACTGTTACTTAACAGTAAAAGCAGATTTATATATATATATATATATGTTTGTGTTTCAGGCTCTAAACTAATAAGGCATGTCAACCCTGTATTCGTCAAGACTCACTGGGTACCCAATGGGTATTCACACATTATAAAATGCATGCAGCGACCGCAGAACGCCTGTTTCACTGTGTGTCAGTCGCGTTATCCAGTTTGTGGTCTATATCACCGACGACTATATGCAACGATAGCCGTGGCAAAGAGGCAATCTATCCACGAGACTGACCTGTGTTCAATGTCAACGACGAACACTAAATAGGCACAGAACGCTCAGTGAATTTAAATGGATTGGGCAATGATCCCTCCGAAGAGACCATCCGTAATCTGTGCTCCGATGCTGCCTGGAGGTGATGGAGGGAGGCTCACTGGTGGTCTCGGGCAGCCTGCTCCGGGGTCACCGCTGCTGGGTTAATGGAACACCAATAGGGCCTGGATGAGGACCTCTGGGTCGTAACAAATCGCCAGCACACCAGGACGAAACACATGTAATCAAACCCGGTACACGCACACACACACACACACACACACACACACACACACACACACAGAGACTCGTCTCGGATAACAGTGTGTCGTACATGTGAAAGATAAGCAGTGAGAACACGTATTCTCCTCACATACAGTATTTGAGGGTTTTACTGCATCCTGTGTGGTTGCCTAGCAGCACTACTTAGACTCCTAAACAGCATCCCGTTCCCCCCACGGTCCTGGTCAACAGAAGTACACCACATTAGACCGGGCACTCATAGACTCTGGTCAACATTGGTGAACGCACGATCCTGGTCAACAGAGGTACACCACATTAGACCAGGCACTCATAGACTCTGGTCAACATTGGTGACCGCACGGTCCTGGTCAACAGAGGTACACCACATTAGACCAGGCACTCATAGACTCTGGTCAACATTGGTGACCGCACGGTCCTGGTCAACAGAAGTACACCACATTAGACCAGGCACTCATAGACTCTGGTCAACATTGGTGACCGCACGGTCCTGGTCAACAGAAGTACACCACATTAGACCAGGCACTCATAGACTCTGGTCAACATTGGTGACCGCACGGTCCTGGTCAACAGAGGTACACCACATTAGACCAGGCACTCATAGACTCTGGTCAACATTGGTGAACGCACGGTCCTGGTCAACAGAAGTACACCACATTAGACCAGGCACTAATAGACTCTGGTCAACATTGGTGAACGGTCCTGGTCACAGAAGTACCCACATTAGACCAGGCACTCATAGACTCTGGTCAACATTGGTGACCGCACGGTCCTGGTCAACAGAGGTACACCACATTAGACCAGGCACTCATAGACTCTGGTCAACATTGGTGACTCCTGGTCAACAGAAGTACACCACATTAGACCAGGCACTCATAGACTCTGGTCAACATTGGTGAACACGGTCCTGGTCAACAGAAGTACACCACATTAGACCAGGCACTCATAGACTCTGGTCAACATTGGTGAACGCACGGTCCTGGTCAACAGAGGTACACCACATTAGACCAGGCACTCATAGACTCTGGTCAACATTGGTGACCGCACGGTCCTGGTCAACAGAAGTACACCACATTAGACCAGGCACTCATAGACTCTGGTCAACATTGGTGACCGCACGGTCCTGGTCAACAGAAGTACACCACATTAGACCAGGCACTCATAGACTCTGGTCAACATTGGTGAACGCACGGTCCTGGTCAACAGAGGTACACCACATTAGACCAGGCACTCATAGACTCTGGTCAACATTGGTGACCGCACGGTCCTGGTCAACAGAGGTACACCACATTAGACCAGGCACTCATAGACTCTGGTCAACATTGGTGAACGCACGGTCCTGGTCAACAGAAGTACACCACATTAGACCAGGCACTAATAGACTCTGGTCAACATTGGTGAACGCACGGTCCTGGTCAACAGAAGTACACCACATTAGACCAGGCACTCATAGACTCTGGTCAACATTGGTGACCGCACGGTCCTGGTAAACAGAAGTACACCACATTTGACCAGGCACTCATAGACTCTGGTCAACATTGGTGAATGCACGGTCCTGGTCAACAGAAGTACACCACATTAGACCAGGCACTCATAGACTCTGGTCAACATTGGTGACCGCACGGTCCTGGTAAACAGAAGTACACCACATTTGACCAGGCACTCATAGACTCTGGTCAACGTTAACATGTATTCCTCCATGCCGGCACTAATACACATCACAGTTAGCCCAGTGGAGACAATTAGCAAAGTAAGGGCACGATTTACATATCGTAACAACACACACACACACACACAAACACACACTCTACGTTCACAACAAAGACACCTTGCCCAACACCTCGTCAGCCCCTCAACCACCGCCGGTGTTGTCACACGGTTGCCACGGCATCCCCGCGCTCATCAAGAGAGGAGGGGGAGAGTGGAAGAGGGGGAACGAGTGACGAGGTCAAAAGGGGCCCCGTGCGAGAGCTTTAAGATCCGACGTAATGAACGGGGGGTTTGACGGGTCACTCAGGACCCCCCGTGGTTGGCCATTGATCTGCCTGTTAGCCGGGTAATTGGGAACCGTGTGCGCCTGTGAGTTAGGAAGCTCCGTCGGCCATGGTCCACAACCAAGGAAAGACTGGGACTGTAAGCAATGCCAGGGAGAGAGAAGAAGACAGGAAGGAGAAAACTGAGATAAATAGAAAAGACATTTAGAAACAAGCACATTTTAAAATCTGAATCTACAGGCAGAAAAAACAACGCACGTAATTGTTGTCGTCTTGTCCTTCGCGATGCAGCGAATCATTTTCTACGCACCACAAAAAGTGCAATTAGTGTTCCTTTCAGAAATGCAGACCAAAGGAAAAAGCTGTCTAGTCCAAATTACCCTGTGGCCTGACCGCCAACAGACCTGTCATTTCTTATTCCGGGTATAGAGAGCAACAGGCCTGGGCTATTGATGATGGCTGAGAGGACAGACGACTCCCAGTGTGTGTGTGTGTGTGTGTGTTTGGCGCTCTGAGCTCTCTAACCTCCTCTTAAGATCTTGATTCAGAAATGTTGGGAATGAGTCTGAACAGGAGAGACGTTTGACTGAGAAACGTCAGTGCTCTGATGAACTATTGGCTGATGCGCACAGATGGTGGCCACGCTAAAGACCTAGCCCCCAGACCCAAGCGCATAGCCAATAGACCCTAAGCCCCAGCCCCTAAACCCCAGACCCTAGCCCCTAAACCCCAGCCACTAGCCCCCAGCCCCTAACCCCCAGCAACTAGCCCCTAGCCACTAGCCCCCAAGCCCCTAACCCCCAGCCACTAGCCCCAGACTCTAGCCCCCAGTCCCGAACCCCAGCCACTAGCCCCAGACTCTAGCCCCCAGTCCCGAACCCCCAACCACTAACCCCAGACTCTAGCCCCCAGTCCCGAACCCCCAGCCACTAGCCCCAGACTCTAGCCCCCAGTCCCGAACCCCCAACCACTAGCCCCAGACTCTAGCCCCCAGTCCCGAACCCCCAGCCACTAGCCCCAGACTCTAGCCCCCAGTCCCGAACCCCCAACCACTAGCCCCAGACTCTAGCCCCCAGTCCCGAACCCCCAGCCACTAGCCCCAGACTCTATCCCCCAGTCCCGAACCCCCAGCAACTAGCCCCAGACTCTAGCCCCCAGTCCCTAACCCCCAGCCACTAGACCCTAGCCCCCTCCCACTAGACCCCAGCCCCCAGCCACTAGCCCCTAGCCCCCTCCCACTAGCCCCCTCCCACTAGACCCTAGCCCCCTCCCACTAGCCCCTAGCCCCCTCCCACTAGACCCTAGCCCCCTCCCACTAGACCCTAGCCCCCTCCCACTAGCCCACAGATCCCAGCCCCTTCTCTCCCTTTTCACGAGCAAATAAAAGCCCAATGAAGCCCACATAGTTCACAGCAGCGCAGTCCTGAGAGGCGACAGACACACAAGCGCCACTGCGTTTCTGAAACACTGAGTCGGGTCCAGTACTCAGTACTGAACACCCCCGAGTCGGCCGGGACACAATGGCTGATCGCTGTTAACGCTGTTCTGGCTGTGGTTTATGAAATGGACATAATGGAGTCCGTTTAACTTGAAGTGTAGAGAGCGGCTTCTGCTACTACAACTACGACGCGGACCGGCTGATGGCGGTGGACAAGAGCGGTGATGGAGCACACGACTCTCAAGGAAACAGGAAAGCATCTCCAAATGAGACAATGATAGAAACTCCTGGGATCATCTTTAACATGTACAGACTGAGGAACACAATGTAATGAGCGTGTCTAAAAGGAGGGGACGTAATGGGAGGAACATGACCACTGATGTAATTAGTCTCCTTCACTGTCTCTGTGTGTGGTGTTGTAGTGGTGTTGTAGTGGAGTCGGGTGGAGTAGAGAGGAGTCGGATGGAGTCGGGGGGAGTCGGATGGAGTCAAATGGAGACGGGTGGAGTCGGATGGAGTCGGATGGAGTCAGTTGGATGGAGACGGGTGGAGTCAAGTGGAGTCGGGTGGAGTCAAGTGGAGGCGGATGTAGATGGCTAAATGTGAACATCTGTCATTTTCTGAACACTCCAATTGAACCACTTTTCCTGTCACCTCCTCTTACCCTCGTCTTTGTCTCTTGTCCCATCATCTTTCCTCTCCTCTCTCTTTTCCTCTCCTTTCTCTTTTCATCTTATCGCTCCTTTCCTCTTCTCTCTCCTTCTCTCTAACCCAACTGTTCCCTCATGTTATCCAGCCAAAAAAAGATTTTTAGATCTAAGATGTATTCTCCCTGCCGGGTTAAATACTGTCATTTTGTCAATGTCCTTTTTTGCACATGAAAATATAATAAATTTCAATTTTATATTCTATATTCCAGTACTTATTATAAACTGGTAATCTGAAATGCTGAAAGCTATGGTATATCAGACCTTATCCAATGGGTAAGACAAAAATGACTGTTGATTGCTCTTATTTCACTGGTACCTGGTTTATTACAGCAACAATGCACCTCTATGACACCTCTATGACACCTCTATGACACCTCTATGGCCTCAGACTGAGTCATCTGGTTTCTCCTCAGACCCGTAGTCACCTGGTTTCTCCTCAGACCCGTAGTCACCTGGTTTCTCCTCAGACCCGTAGTCACCTGGTTTCTCCTCAGACTCGTAGTCACCTGGTTTCTCCTCAGACCCGTAGTCACCTGGTTTCTCCTCAGACCCGTAGTCACCTGGTTTCTCCTCAGACTCGTAGTCACCTGGTTTCTCCTCAGACTCGTAGTCATCTGGTTTCTTCTCAGACTCTGAGTCATATTTAGAGCAGTGGCTGAGGGTTTTCGCCTCTCCTCATCAATGCCACTTTAGCAATTTCAAAGCAGAAAGCTTCTCTTTGGTTTGAGTCCAGTCCGGGGTGAATTATTTGTGCTAATGAAATGCCGGTCTGTGTGTTTCTGTGTGTGTTTGTCTGTGACCAGACACCAACAGCTTGGGCTTTCTACTCAGAACGTGATCTAAAACAAAAGAGTCACGGCAGAGGAACACACACTGTGTCTCCACATCCGCAGCATCCAGTTGATTAGCTGACTTCAGCCAGACAGAAGGACCCTGAGCAAATCATTTGCATATTCTCAAGGAGCCATCTCCGGGCCAATTAAAATGATTATTATGAATAATGTTTAAGGAGAAAGAAAAGCAATTTTAGCATCTGTGAGAGGGGGGGTTGTAGATTTTAGACGGTCAGTCACACAATCCTGAACAGCATCGGTTTAACGTTCAATATCTCAAGCGGATTGTGATTATAATATCGTTGCCTGAAGCGTGGACTGCAATATACCTTGATTTAACCCCATTTTTATTCCATACATTCAGGGATAACTGCCTTGTTTGGATAGAACGACCGATTATACACCTTGCTGCCGCTGGAGTTGATCTAGTAACCGTTAAATTATTCGTCACCAGCCAACATCTATAATGTCCTTTAGAGTTACTTAAATTACGGCTCAGATGACACACACACCTCTACTCAACTTTTCATTTCGTCCTAAACCTATCAGCGAATAATGGGAGATGTTTACATTCAGGTTTGGATACTAATTCCATTTCAATGTCAGTCAGTTTAGGGAATACACAAAAATTCCCATGCCAATTCTCTATAACACTTTTTTACGAGGAAGCTTTTGAAATTTGGAATGTGGTTCAGTTCTAGATTATTACAAAATAAATAAAAGTATGACTTGGAACACATTTTTTGTTCCTTATAAGCCAAGGCATCCGAGAAGAGCACGTGTTTAAACATGTGCGTTTAGTGCTGCAACTGGGGGTCAGAACTAATTCCCTGTGTGTGTAAACAAACTGACTCTGATGTCTCTGACTGAATGACTCCACATGTAAAACGTAGTGGTTAGAGACGCAGGCTGCCACCCAGTAAACCAGCTATTGAATCTGGCCAGGAACAAGAAAGATATACTGAGGGAAAGCCTGGCTACAGTCATCGCTAGCTAAATAGAGCAAAGCCAAGCAAACCAGCCAAAATATACATTCACATCCCCTGAACGGACCGAATCGTAATTCTTTACGTGTTCATGTTTTGCACACATTCTGGTTTACACAGAATATGTCATGCATATGTCATAGTGAGTCATTGGTATGTCTGTCATGGTGCCAGGACAGGAGTGATGCCAGGACAGGAGTGATGCCAGGACAGGAGTGATGCCAGGACAGGAGTGATGCCAAGACAGGAGTGATGCCAAGACAGGAGTGATGCCAAGACAGGAGTGATGCCAAGACAGGAGTGATGCCAAGACAGGAGTGATGCCGGGACAGGAGTGATGCCGGGACAGGAGTGATGCCGGGACAGGAGTGTTGCCAGGACAGGAGTGATGCCGGGAGAGGAGTGATTCCAGGACAGGAGACTTTGGTTGTGTCTAGAATAAGGACATACAACTCCCATTCTCTTTCTCAAGGGAGCTTGCACTGCTGTATGTTTTGTTACTAAAAAAAAAATCTCCCCAGAGAAACAAAAAGCTAGTGATACAAAATCCTGTTTCGAACTGGGGCAGTTGGCCTGCTTTAATTATATTGGCATTGCAATATCATTAAAATTCTTGTCTGTTCTTGTGTCATAAAGTCCTGCCTACTTCTAGATATCTAGACGTGGTCCATAAATATCACAGTCACTTGATAGTCACCAGGCATGCCTAGTTTTTCATTCTTGTTCAGCAACACTTCTGAATTGACAGGAGCTGAAATGAACCTAATACTGCTCTCATTTGTTCGGTGAGTTTGTATGCAGCCGGCAGATGGCGAGAAGAGAGATAACGCTGTCCGTCTTTTATTCTCTATATAACAGTAGAGTAATAAAAGCAAATGTGAATGAGCACACAGGACAAGCCAACCCTTGTTTACACCTAGCCGCCGCACTGTAGGACAAGCCAGTCTGCAGTTTCCCCCCAAGCCTCAACATTTCAACACCCTTTATCATCGCTGACATTTTGAGAAATAGGCTCAAACAGAAAGGACTGGAGCCTTCTGCCGATCTGATCTCGAGTCGATAAAGGGGTTTCTGTGTGGAAGATCCGTCTTCACCATCCTGAGGCCAAGCACACACACACCTTCAATTTGTCTCTGTGAGGTGTGTGTGTGTGTGTTTGTGCCTTTCTGGATGGATGAGGGATGAGGCCACGAGATCGCTAGGATCAGTGGAGGCGGAGGGATTCGGCGGCCCAGGGTTGAGGCAGGCGCTCTGGGTGTCACTCCACAGGTCACTGGGCACCCCCTGGAGCTCCCACGATAAGCCCGACACTGACAGCAGTCTGATGAGGGGATGATACACACACACACACACTCCACCACTCACACGACCAGGCTCGAGGGAGACAGCCGGCGATAAGAAGCCTCATGAATACAGACTCAACGAATCACAGAGTGCATTAGCATTCTAGCATTAGCATTCTAGCATTAGCATTCTAGCATTAGCATTCTAGCATTAGCATTCTAGCATTAGCATTCTAGCGTTCACCGCTAAAAGCCATGTGCTCTCCAGAATAGAGTCTAGACACGAGAGGCCGGCCTATCACAAGTTATTATTAGCGCCATTGCAATAGCCCCATAGTTAGCAGCATCCGGCTAGCACTTGAAAAGCAAGCCCCCTGTCAACCACGCTTCCCGCCAACGAGGAGTCATTTGGACTTGAATAGTGTCAGAGTCTAATGATCATTTGATATACGCTATTGTTTGTGAAAATCAAAGGTATCATATTACAAACAGACAATTTATGTGAGATGACACAATAGCATTGCTTATCACTCCATTGCGTATTCCCCAACAGCTGTGTGTTCCGGAAACAAGCACATTTTCAGGCAGAATGACTGACTTGGTTATTCTGAAACTAGAGGTTTGGTATTTTAATAGCGTGTTACTGAGTGGGGGTTGGAGCTTGTTACTGTGGACTGTGTGGAAGTAAACGCTGATGAATGACAGCTTATCGTTCCCAAACAAGATGCCTTTTTTGCATGTTTTTCGCTTTCGTTTTGTCCACGGCTCCTGTTATTATTATTTGAACTCCCGTGAGCGGCTTGCTCGATGAAGAGGACCTACTTGTTATTCCTGCATGAGGTGTGCGTTTTCAACAGTGAATGGGGAGCTGGAGGTCAGCTGGTACTAGAGGCTGAGGGAATTGATTTTTTTCTATAAGTCACACCCTCGTGGTGACAGTTTCACAACTTTCTCTCCTTTTTCTCCGTTAATGAGTCAATATTTCAAAGAGATTCTCAAAATTATTTCGCAAAGCTCATCGATGGGGGAATTTATTAGATTGCAAAATCTATTTTAAAGTGCAGAAGGGTTAAAGCTCGGAGCAGGTAGGATGCTTTCAACAAACCTAACGAATTGCAAATCTTTAAAGTAATTATTTCCCCACTCAGATGATAAAGCATAAGAGGAGTAACATACGAAAGACAAACGGTAATCAGTAATGCAAATGAGTCATCGTCTTTGACATACCGATACGGAATATAAATCACATCAACGAAACAACAAATTGTTAAAGCTTTAGATCTGAGTACTAACTGCAATCTTATTATAACACTATTTGGGTCGTGCGTCGTGTTTCAAGTTTGCCCCACTCAAAAGACTTTCCCCAGTCCACCGTACACATTCAGTCTCGCATCAAAAACCCAATCAACAGAGAGTGGCAGAATGATGCCCCTCAGGGGGGAAAACGGTTGTGTGTGTGTGTGTGCACACGCTAAATGTGTAGAGTTACCAGCCCATGGGGGGTAACTAACTGGTGGCAATGTTGAGTTGTGTTTCCTCTCCTGCAGTTTTCCCAACAGCACCTCCTACACACCAGAGATCCTTACAACCAACCAGGTTTTTAACACCTCCCCACAGCTTGAACACAGAGGAAACTCTCTCACATACTGGGTAGACTGGCATCTATGTCACCTATATGTCACTTATAACAGACTGGCCCAGCACTATGGCAAAGCGAGGAGACTGGTATCTATGTCACCTTTAGCAGACTGGCCCCCACACTCTGACACACCAAGGAGACTGGCATCCGTGTCACCTTTAGCAGACTGGCCCCCACACTCTGACACACTAAGGAGACCGGCATCTATGTCACCTTTAGCAGACTGGCCCCCACACTCTGACACAGTAAGGAGACTGGCATCCATGTCACCTTTAGCAGACTGGCCCCCACATCGAACCTGGTCAACTATCATCTAGGACTTTCCTAAAATTGGTGAAACTTCAGAGCTTTCAGACCTCCTACCATCTACATCATCCTATGCTATGCATAAAATTAAACATATCACATGAAAAAGGGCGGTTCAGAAACATATTTTATGTCACAGTATCGGACAGATGACATAACTGCCCAGGTTTAATGCTCAATGCAGACACGAATTCTAGCAAAGAAAGGGCAATTGGACGGACTGTTTGGTTTCCTAAACCAACCAAGCGTAGCTGCATGTACCAGCAACAAGTTTGAGGATTACCTCCTTACCCCAAATACTGATCCTATTAAATGTTGAAATACAATGCAGCCACACATATTTGCTGTTAAGTAATGTCCCGGCATCCTCTGCAGACCAGATCGTTGCACGTTGTCTTGATGATCTTTCGGAATTGATGATCCTTTTAAATGTAGAATCTTGGCTGAATGGTCTAAAAAAACAGCTGCCTCAAGGGCACATGACTTAATCTAAGAAAAATGACTTCTTGACATCTTTCAAGACAATTTCGTCTTGAAACATTATTTTCCAGAGCAACCACAGAAGTAATCAGAGTTAAGTGTCTAGGTTAAGGACACAATCACAGAAGTGTTTTGTTCTTGATGGCCCAGGGAATATAGCAGTGATCTGTTGTTTACTGTCCCAAGGTCAGTAAACACTGTTTATTGTGAATTAGTGATTAGGATTTGGTGTTAGGGTAGATAGGGTTTAGATCAAATGTAAGGGTTTGTGGTCACGGACAATAATCTCTGAAATGTATCCTGTTTTGTGGGAAAAGTGATTAAGGCTACGTCACGGCAACTCCCGGCATAACTCGGGACAGGTGATGTGGAGACATGTAGCTATTTGGCGAAACACAATCAATTATTTTGTGATTCTTATCACGCTAAATCCTACCGCGCCTTCTGCCGTAATTGAGGCCAGAAGACGTCGCTATGGTGTGATCAGCCAATGCAACCGTGTTTGATCACCAACCCCCAGACCCTAGAGGGCGCTGGGCCAAATACAACACCCTCCTCAGGACCCTGTGCTAATCCACCGTCGAACACTGGATTTGCAATGTTTCAAAACCCTGGTTTGTGCTAATACGTTTCGTTCTCGAAAACTTCTTTCAATTAATGTGAACCCATTGTGTTCCAGTGTGTGTCTGCCAGGGGAGCACTGAGTGAGACTCCATTAGCGGTGGAGCTGTGTCTCCTAGCTCATCACTAACTGTCTCTGAGCGTCATCACTCATGTCAGCTCCTCCACGCCGCCCGCAGCCAGCTGCCACTCAAACACCAGTGGGAGTGTCTTGTCCACCGCTGAGCCGGTGGTAACACTTTAACAGCTCCCCCAAAACGCCACTTTCACATTCTCAAGGCCAGCCGGTCAGCTCCTAAAGAGCTTTGTCTAGTGGGGCAGATTGAAGAGCTCTGTGGTTTATGACAAAATAACCGAACCCGAGTTCTCTTCTGTCAACATAAGAGAGTATCTGACATAGAGTAGCTAATATTATACATAAGTGAATATCTGACATGGTTTGTGAGTAGCTAGCTAATATTATACATAAGTGAATATCTGACATGGTTTGTGAGTAGCTAGCTAATATTATACATAAGTGAATATCTGACATGGTTTGTGAGTAGCTAGCTAATATTATACACAAGTGAATATCTGACATGGTTTGTGAGTAGCTAGCTAATATTATACATAAGTGAATATCTGACATGGAGTAGCTAGCTAATATTATACATAAGTGAATATCTGACATGGTTTGTGAGTAGCTAGCTAATATTATACATAAGTGAATATCTGACATGGTTTGTGAGTAGCTAGCTAATATTATACATAAGTGAATATCTGACATGGAGTAGCTAGCTAATATTATACATAAGTGAATATCTGACATGGTTTGTGAGTAGCTAGCTAATATTATACATAAGTGAATATCTGACATGGTTTGTGAGTAGCTAGCTAATATTATACATAAGTGAATATCTGACATGGAGTAGCTAGCTAATATTATACATACAGTATCTGACATGGTTTGAGTGTAGCTAGCTAATATTATACATAAGAGAGTATCTGACATGGTTTGAGTGTAGCTAGCTAATATTATACATAAGTGAATATCTGATATGGTTTGAGTATAGCTAGCTAATATTATACATAAGAGAGTATCTGACATGGTTTGAGTGTAGCTAGCTAATATTATACATAAGTGAATATCTGACATGGAGTAGCTAGCTAATATTATACATACAGTATCTGACATGGTTTGAGTGTAGCTAGCTAATATTATACATAAGAGAGTATCTGACATGGTTTGAGTGTAGCTAGCTAATATTATACATAAGTGAATATCTGACATGGTTTGAGTATAGCTAGCTAATATTATACATAAGAGAGTATCTGACATGGAGTAGCTAGCTAATATTATACATACGTGAGTATCTGACATGGTTTGAGTGTAGCTAGCTAATATTGTAAATTAGAGAGCTTATCCATGGTACGTTGGCCTATCAGTTGATCTGCTCTGGAGAGAGGGGTGTAGATAGAACTATCAACAAGGGGTTTTCTAGAGCACTTCTGTGGGACCCGTACTACCCCCCCCCCATCCCATATGGCATAGTTGGCACAGATTGGATACCAAAAGGGACCCCGAAAACAAAAAACATTCAAATGTATGAATAGACATTTAGGTGAACGTCTCTCTGGCTAAAAGCATCTGCTTAATGTAAAAAGTACTCCAGGACAGTCTGAGGGGGACATGGAGAGTTTGTCACTAGGAAAAATGTTGTATTTAGAAGATCTCTGTTTGAGTCTGTGTGCGTTAAAATCAATAGGATCATCTTTTTTCTCTGGAGGTTTGAGGCCTAGATTTGGACATGTTCAGAGGAGGACTGACATCAGAACACGAACAGTCATGTCTGGAGGAGAAAGCAAATACATCTCACTCCAATACATCTCACTCCAATACATCTCACTCCAATACATATCACTCCAATACATATCACTCCAATACATATCTCTCCAATACATCTCTCTCCAATACATCTCACTCTAATGCTTTCAAATACATCTCTCTCTAATACACTCCAAAACGTCTCTCTCAAAAACATCTTTCTCAAGAACCATTTTTAGTTATGTATAAACAGATGAATATGTTGCTGTGAAAAGTGTCGTTGAAATGGCATATGGCTCTTATTGTTATGCCAGCACCAATGTATGAAAGAACGGGAAAGAGAGAGGTTTGAGTTGGAGCCTAAATAAATACAGACTTCCCAGGCATGAAACGAATCGCCAAAATTCAGAAAAATAAAAACATAAAGACTAATTACATCACAAACGTTAAAGATGGAAAGACAGAGACAGGAAAAGAGAGAGAATAAAAAAGGGAGAGAGAGAAGGGAAATAAAGAAATAAACCCAGCAGTCCATACCATCATGCCCACATATCGCTCTTCCAGATCAACCCCCCTCCTCCAACCCACGCTCTACAGAGACATTTTTATTTTAAGCCTCCAACCAAACAGAGGAACATCAAGTCTGCTTGGAGCAATCACGTTTTGTGTTCTTTGTTTACAGGCGAACACCAGCCAGTTGCCTCAACTGAGGGAATTTATTGTGCCCCTTTTGCCTGACACAGTACGTGAGCTTGTACGCCGCTGATAGCCCCAGGTGGACGTTAGCCGATGTAGGTCAGCTTATGGCAGGGAGATGCTACGTACTGTCTAGCCCACTGTCTATTCCCCCTCGGCGACAGACATCCGAGCCATCCTCTCAAACTCCAGGCCAACTGGTTGCCGACGTTGAGCGGAATGTAGTGCTTAAAATAGCTCATTCTTACAGCCGCGTAGCTTCAACACGAAGCACCACAAGGTGAACATCGTCTCCAGTGTGAGTGACCCTCATAGGGTTGGATGTTTGGAATCAGACCCTTGACACCATCCTATTATCTCCTCAGGGATTGACCCAGGGTGGTCAGCGCTTCCCTCCTAAACACCTAAAGCAGTGTACTCCGGATCTATTAGCCAGCGCCGGGAGTCCCGTCGGCTGAACCGTTGGGTTCATTTCACATTCTATTAAAGACAACATGGCGTTTCAACCTGACGACGCTCTAAAATCCATTACCCAGACTGAGAGGGCATATGGCGCTCTATTAGAGGGTGAACACATTGCTGTGTACAGTAGCCAGCCCATCTACATACCGAGTTGATGGGGACTGTGTTATTAGTGTCCAGGAGCAGGGGGAATTGAGCTGTCACAGCAGCCAGCTTGTCCATTATTTCTCCACAGTCGAAACGTGTGGCCAAACGCGTCGCCGGTCAATCTCCCGTCATTTAAATATATCGACGTCTGTGTGTTTCAGGATTTACCTCAGGTATTTTTTATAATGACTGGTATGAGATTCTCTGCCATGTCTCACGGTTCCCAATTGCTTTGTTGTTAGTTGCAATACTGTACACATTCATTCAAGCAATACTGGACACATTCATTCAAGCAATACTGGACACATTTCGACAAGCAAGCAGCCAACGAGTTGAATTGCAATACAACAATTTCAATTGATGTCTAAAAATGACCACTCTGCAAGATACATAAAAAAGAAAACTTTAGTTGTTCGATTAATCCAAGTAAAGAAACAAGAACAACATCAGCCGAGGATGATATAATCACATAACAGCCTGAAACGCAGGGACGTCTTCATGATCACATCAGTAACACAGAGAATGATTGGTTAGCATGTTAGCATGTTCGACTGTAAACCAACGCCATGCACAGAAGAATCACCTGGGTTGGTGGTGGTGGTCATCAGAGCATTGGTTAATGCCACAGCTCCACAATGTGTTTGGGAGGACCGCCTGTTTTGCTGTCACAAGCGCTTTACGTGACACATCATTATGTCCTGTAAAGCAGACACTGTGTAGACGGGGTTGTGGCCCTGAACGCAACACATTCTCTATCTTAAAATGGTGTTGCTTTTATACATGCATCTTACGTAGACCTAACTTATAGATGGTGTTGTTTGTTTTGCCTGCAATTTTTTTATATTATCAATGTTGTCTACTGGAAAGCCAAAAGGCTGCATAACTGGAGATTTAAACCGAGCTGGAGGATTCTATAAAATGGGTTTATCGGTACAAGCGTCGCCATTAAAGAGCTAGTTCTGTGCACAAAACAATTGTTTATAAAGTGCCAACGACGATACGATTTTTGATTACAAAACGCACAAAGGCTTTTGTAGCTCTTGTGACTTATTGAATTGACCGTTCAACTGATATAACTGGCAATAGTTGGATCAGTAATTAATCAACGGTGGTTTGGCTAGCTGTACTCAAAGGCTCCAGACACTAGTTTGTGTTGCACCGAAATGAATATGCTGATGCCATATTCATGAGACGACACGATTGTCCGTTGTGACTGTTTGACAAAACCAAAAGCGGTAACAGCTGCGGTGTCTTGAACAGGTTGGCTGACTGCTGTTTCGGGGGCCATTAGCATTTGTCATGGTGCTTCTCCACTCAGCCCGGTATCCTATTTTTGTCTTAAAGACAAATTTATTTAGTGTCTCAATATGGCTGATATTCTCATCGAGCTCACTAATTGCAGCATGTGCCATTGTGGAGCGCTGACGCCGCCGCCCCCTCTGCCTGTTGTCATGTTCCCGAACCTGTAGCGTGGTTATCCTACAACGTCTAGCAGAACAGACACTTTTCTCCAAGCAATTGGGCTAATCTAATTATAAAACGCCAGGGTGAATGTGGAGCAGATGCCCTACTCTCACTCCTGTATGCGGCCTCCATCTCTCCCGGTCTCTCCCTGACTCCCTCCATCTCTCCCGGTCTCTACCATCTCCCTTTGCTTCCTCCTACCTGCTGCCACTGCCTCTGTCTCACCCCCTACTCCTCTCCCTACCTTCTCCTCCCTCTCCCTCCATCCCCACTCCTCTCCCTACCTCCCTCCATCCCCACTCCTCCCTCTGTCACCCTCCTCCTTTCTCTCCCTGCCTCCCTCTGTCACCCTCCTCTTTTCTCTCCCTGCCTCCCTCTGTCACCCTCCTCCTTTCTCTCCCTGCCACCTTCTGCTTTTATAATTGTGGAAGCCATTTGCTTTGCTTCTGGTGTAACATTGGCTCAGTGTGTAAAAGGCTGTTGTCAGATGCTGCCAGGGTATAAATGGACCCTAATGGTGTTCTGTTCCTCTCTCACTGGGTCGTCACCTGTCGGCTGAACCCATCCACAGACCTCTCAGTACATGGCTGTTTTCTTATATCGGTCCTCCCTCATGCGGGCGTCGGAGAGAGATAAAGCGGAGCTGCTCCTTGGGGGAGAGAGCACATAAATACCGCTCGTAGAGAGAATCATCCGGATAATGTCCCTGGTGTCTGTCAGTCTGTCGTTTGGCCCTGCCAGACTATAGCCGTTCATCTGCTGGTGGAGATGAACTGGGGGTGAAGAGAAAGACAGCAGGAGAGCCCAGCAAGGATCTTTTCACTGACCCCAGAGTGTCTGTATCACCTCCAACGGACACCACCTCCCATCACCCCCTGGGCCGGAGTGGTGACCAGCTGTCAGCTTGAACAGGCTAGAGCCCCTGTTGTATCTAGTCGCAGCCAGCGCCGACCTCTCTACTTCTCTCTCTCCAGTGAGGCAGGCAGAGTCAGGATGAAAAACCAGGAAGCATAAAATAAACAGGCGGAGGGCCTGGACCCGGCGTAGGAGGGTTTGGACCCAGCGGAGGAGGGCCAATCACCTGAGCACACGTACCATCAACTGGTCACATGTACATATATGGATTTATAAATATGACATAATTCAGTAGGTCAGTTAAGGCTATTTCATCAAATACAAATATCCCTCTCTCTCTCTGTACCTCTCTTTTTCACACCTTACCCCTCTCTCTCTCTCTCTCGCCTCCTTTGTCTCTCCCCTCCACCTCCTTCCGTACCTCCCTCTCCGCGACGACAGATCCGCATGTCCCTCGGTTTCGTCATTGTCTACATCTGAGCGTGTCACTTTACTGCAACGTGTGTGTGTGTGTGTCTCTCGGCAACCACGCGGCTTTGATTGGTTAATTGCTGATTAACGTTTAATGTGGGGTTCTAATGATTCTGGGGGCCTGGGCACGGGCACGGGCACACACACACACACACACACAGGCGACATCTATTAGCCAGTCAGGCTGTAAATGTGTCTGGGAATTACAAGGCAGCTAGTAGAGCCTGATTACTCCGCACTCTCACAGGAATGAGACGAAATGAGCAGCCCTTTGTTTCACACAGAGACCTATTCTTCATTATGGTCATTAGACAGAGCAATCAGGTCCTGATGGAAGGAGGGAAACAATAGCCAGAAATACGCCACACAGCCAGCAGCAAAACCAGAAATATTGAATACAGCCAATAGCCGACCTAGAAATATTTAATACAGCCAATAGCCGACCTAGAAATATTGAATACAGCCAATAGCCGACCTAGAAATATTTAATACAGCCAATAGCCGACCTAGAAATATTGAATACAGCCAATAGCCGACCTAGAAATATTGAATACAGCCAATAGCCGACCTAGAAATATTGAATACAGCCAATAGCCGACCTAGAAATATTGAATACAGCCAATAGCCGACCTAGAAATATTCAACACAACCAGCAAATGACCCAGATATATTCAACACAGCCAACAGCCACCAGACCCAGATATATTCAGCACAGCCACCAGACCCAGATATACTCAACACAGCCAACAGCCACCAGACCCAGTAAGTCTCTATATCTTTACTATCACTCTGCTTGGCTGGTAGAATAAAACAAGTGAAATAGAACTACTCCAATAAACTAGAGGAATTGATCTAGCGGAATAGAAGTCATCCAATAGAACTAGTGGAATAGCACTATTTATATAGCCCTCCAGGTTGAAAAAATAAATAAAAAAACAAGCTTTAAAAAGACAAGCATTGAGCCCAGAACCACATCTCCATCACTGCAGGTTCCCATGACAACCCAAACCGGGTCTTCCAGACCCCGGGACCCAGTCTCCTGAGTAGACACTTGTAAAGTCAAGAGATTGCCCAAGTGCAGGCCGAGGGGAACTGCTTCAAAGTGTTTTCAACATGGCATGCGATATCCGGAAAGTGGCACGTGAATCGTTATTCAGTTAGTATACGTCGTGTCTGAAATAAATTAATTTACACCCAGGACACTCCCGCCCAAAACCAGCAGCCAAATGTTTCCCTCGTGTTTGTTATCCATTAAAATGACCAGCTGTGACACTGTTTCATTAGTCTATCTGCCACTTTGGGTTGGCAGTGTCACAGTACAGTCACACAACATACACACCCTGAACCAGTCACACAACATACACACCCCGAACCAGTCACACAACATACACACCCCGAACCAGTCACACAACATACACACCCCGAACCAGTCACAACATACACACCCCGAACCAGTCACACAACATACACACCCTGAACCAGTCACACAACATACACACCCCGAACCAGTCACACAACATACACACCCCGAACCAGTCACACAACATACACACCCCGAACCAGTCACACAACATACACACCCTGAACCAGTCACACAACATACACACCCCGAACCAGTCACACAACATACACACCCCGAACCAGTCACACAACATACACACCCCGAACCAGTCACACAACATACACACCCCGAACCAGTCACACAACATACACACCCCGAACCAGTCACACAACATAAACACCCCGAACCAGTCACACAACATAAACACCCCGAACCAGTCACACAACATACACACCCCGAACCAGTCACACAACATACACACCCCGAACCAGTCACACAACATACACACCCCGAACCAGTCACACAACATACACACCCCGAACCAGTCACACAACATAAACACCCCGAACCAGTCACACAACATAAACACCCCGAACCAGTCACACAGCCTACACACCCTGAACCAGTCACACAGCTAACACACCCCGAACCAGTCACACAGCCTACACACCCTGAACCAGTCACACAGCCTACACACCCTGAACCAGTCACACAGCCTACACACCCTGAACCAGTCACACAACATACACACCCTGAACCAGTCACACAGCCAACACACCCTGAACCAGTCACACAGCTTACACACCCTGAACCAGTCACACAACATACACACCCTGAACCAGTCACACAGCCAACACACCCTGAACCAGTCACACAACATACACACCCTGAACCAGTCACACAGCCAACACACCCTAAACCAGTCACACAGCCAACACACCCTAAACCAGTCACACAGCCAACACACCCTGAACCAGTCACACAGCCAACACACCCTGAACCAGTCACACAACATACACACCCTGAACCAGTCACACAGCTAACACACCCTGAACCAGTCACACAGCCAACACACCCTAAACCAGTCACACAGCTAACACACCCTGAACCAGTCACACAGCCAACACACCCTGAACCAGTCACACAGCCAACACACCCTGAACCAGTCACACAGCCAACACACCCTGAACCAGTCACACAGCCAACACACCCTGAACCAGTCACACAGCCAACACACCCTGAACCAGTCACACAGCCAACACACCCTGAACCAGTCACACAGCTAACACACCCTGAACCAGTCACACAGCTAACACACCCTGAACCAGTCACACAGCTAACACACCCTGAACCAGTCACACAGCTAACACACCCTGAACCAGTCACACAGCCAACACACCCTGAACCAGTCACACAGCTAACACACCCTGAACCAGTCACACAGCCAACACACCCGGAACCAGTCACACAGCCAACACACCCTGAACCAGTCACACAGCTAACACACCCTGAACCAGTCACACAGCTAACACACCCTGAACCAGTCACACAGCTAACACACCCTGAACCAGTCACACAGCTAACACACCCTGAACCAGTCACACAGCCAACACACCCTGAACCAGTCACACAGCCAACACACCCTGAACCAGTCACACAGCCAACACACCCTGAACCAGTCACACAGCTAACACACCCTGAACCAGTCACACAGCTAACACACCCTGAACCAGTCACACAGCTAACACACCCTGAACCAGTCACACAGCCAACACACCCTGAACCAGTCACACAGCCAACACACCCTGAACCAGTCACACAGCTAACACACCCTGAACCAGTCACACAGCTAACACACCCTGAACCAGTCACACAGCTTACACACCCTGAACCAGTCACACAACATACACAGCCTGAACCAGTCACACAGCCAACACACCCTGAACCAGTCACACAACATACACACCCTGAACCAGTCACACAGCTAACACACCCTGAACCAGTCACACAGCCAACACACCCTGAACCAGTCACACAGCTAACACACCCTGAACCAGTCACACAGCTAACACACCCTGAACCAGTCACACAGCTAACACACCCTGAACCAGTCACACAGCTAACACACCCTGAACCAGTCACACAGCTAACACACCCTGAACCAGTCACACAGCTAACACACCCTGAACCAGTCACACAGCTAACACACCCTGAACCAGTCACACAACATACACACCCTGAACCAGTCACACAGCTAACACACCCTGAACCAGTCACACAGCCAACACACCCTGAACCAGTCACACAGCCAACACACCCCGTACCCTGAAGAAACAAGACCTGACAGGTGACAGAGAACACACGGCCGGGACGCCGGAGATAAAACCCATCCTGAAGAACTCCCGGGAGTTAGGTCAGCAGGGGGGAGAAGATGGAGACCGGGAGAGGCGCGTGGAGCGCCGGGAATTGATACACGACTAAAAAGGTCATCGCAGCTCTTATTGGGATAAGAAAGAGATGGAAAAGGAAAAGGTCAATTCATCAACTCCGTCTTAAATCCTCATCTCCTCCCCGCACCACCTCAAGGAGATTTAGTGGAGTGGACTGATAAAACCCATTGACTTGATATCTCCTCATAAATTTGCAGAGGTCGTCGTCAGCAGGAGGAAGCCTCTGACACGTCATCTAGAAGTGCATCAGCACAGCAAAGTAGGCCGCAAACGCAACAGCTGTTTAAGCACTTCAAACTGTTCGGCTAGCATTATAGTTGCATGGCATATTAAAACACCTTAGTTCTCAGTTAATTGTTCCGTTCATAATCACTACATTTTAGAGAAGTATTTAGTTCCTGACCGTCAAATCCTCAGCAGAGCATTTAGGATTTGGGGGGAAAGATGGCATTTGGCAGCTGCAAGTATCCAATCATAGATCTGGTTAGAAAAGTATATTGTCTATTGCAAGGCTCAATAAGCGTTAACTAGTTATTTTTTCAATGTTATAACCATGTACTGTGATGGCTAGTTAACCTTTATATTACCAATGTAATAACCATTTCCTGTGTTATATAGTTAACCTTTATATTACCTATTTATATAACTATTTACTGTGTAATATAGATGTAGAAACCTGCCACTGCATCCGGTGTTTCTCACGATGATAGATGGAGAAATGCCATATAAAATATAGAAATCCCGTGCAGAGAACTGGCAGTCTGATCTGGGCGGTTCTGTATGCATGTTGAGCCGTCGGTTATGTAAGCCACTGCAGCAGAGTCTCCTCTGGTGGAGAGCAGACAACTAGTGTGAATAACAGCAGCCCTCCAGGCTGGGACACAGAACGGGCACAGGTTAGGCAATCTCCCCAGTCCAAAAAGATCATCTGAACAAACACGTCAGGTGTCATTAGCTGACAGATCTCCAAACAGACAGAGACGGAGAGAGAAAGAGTCTCTGACGTGAAGAGATGTCAATTTTTGTCGCGGTCATGATAGATCAGGATTATGACTGAAACCTGAAGGATGGAGAGGTGTTGGTGTTGAGTCTGACGGGTGAAAATGAGAGTGACAGGTGGAGTTGAAAGCGACAGGTGGAGGGGAGTTTGACAGGTGGAGGTGAGAGTGACGGGTGGAGGTGAGATTGACAGGTGTAGTTGTGCGCTACGGGTGAAAAGTCAAAGAGAAAGAGAAAAGAAGGAGGGCCAGATTATGTGTCAGACTAATCTCTGGTGTGTGGACATCAGATCAATCTGCCTGCTCTATCCATTGTTCTCTCCTATCAATTTTAATGGTTGAGAGACATCATTCAAAAAAACGTAATGGGACAAGAAGATGGATGAGAACATTTGTAGCTAACAGTCTGGAGAGAGTGGAAGGGAACGGCAGGGGAATGGAGAAAGAGATGGGAGGAAGGAGAGAGAGGGAGGGAGAGGTATAAGGGAACTAGACGGGAATGGAGAAAGAGATGGGAGGAAGGAGGGAGAGAGGGAGGGAGAGGTTGAGGGGAACTAGACGGGAATGGAGAAAGAGATGGAAGGAAGGAGAGAGAGGGAGGGAGAGGTATAAGGGAACTAGACGGGAATGGAGAAAGAGATGGGAGGAAGGAGGGAGAGAGGGAGGGAGAGGTTGAGGGGAACTAGACGGGAATGGAGAAAGAGATGGAAGGAAGGAAAGAAAGAGGAAATGAGAGAGGGGGAGAAAGAGAGAAGGAGAAAGTTGGTTCTCCACCCATGTAATAAATCATATGCAGTTGCTACTCCACCCATGTAATAAATCATATGCAGTTGGTACTCCACCCATGTAATAAATCATATGCAGTTGCTACTCCACCCATGTAATAAATCATATGCAGTTGGTACTCCACCCATGTAATAAATCATATGCAGTTGCTACTCCACCCATGTAATAAATCATATGCAGTTGCTACTCCACCCATGTAATAAATCATATGCAGTTGCTACTCCACCCATGTAATAAATCATATGCAGTTGCTACTCCACCCATGTAATAAATCATATGCAGTTGCTACTCCACCCATGTAATAAATCATATGCAGTTGGTACTCCACCCATGTAATAAATCATATGCAGTTGCTACTCCACCCATGTAATAAATCATATGCAGTTGCTACTCCACCCATGTAATAAATCACATGCAGTTGGTTCTCCACCCATGTAGTAAATCATATGCAGTTGCTACTCCACCCATGTAATAAATCATATGCAGTTGGTACTCCACCCATGTAATAAATCATATGCAGTTGGTACTCCACCCATGTAATAAATCATATGCAGTTGGTACTCCACCCATGTAATAAATCATATGCAGTTGGTACTCCACCCATGTAATAAATCACATGCAGTTGGTACTCCACCCATGTAGTAAATCATATGCAGTTGGTACTCCACCCATTTAGTAAATTATATGCAGTTGGTAATAATCGGTTGGCCGATTATTATGGCCGATTTATTTATGCCGGTATTTGGCCGAAATGTGCTGGTTTTTAACCTCTATTTTCAAGATAAAATGTAACACTAATAATTACTTAAGAATAAAGACATAGAATTTTTCAACAAAAACATTTAATAAGAAATGTATAATATATTATATGAAACAAAAGAAACAGGTAACAAGAAAAACTTTGATAAATGAACTTTTCAAAAAAAAAATAGATAAGCGCACTAAGCAGCATTTAATTGTGGGGCCTTTGGACGACTGTATGGGGCTTCTGTGGGGCCTGTGGATGACTGTATGGGGCTTCTGTGGGGCCTGTGGATGACTGTATGGGGCTGCTGTGGGGCCTGTGGACGACTGTATGGGGCTACTGTGGGGCCTGTGGACGACTGTATGGGGCTGATGTGGGGCCTGTGGACGACTGTATGGGGCTGATGTGGGACCTGTGGGCGACTGCATGGGGCTTCTGTGGGGCCTGTGGACGACTGTATGGGGCTGATGTGGGGCCTGTGGACGACTGTATGGGGCTGATGTGGGACCTGTGGGCGACTGCATGGGGCTTCTGTGGGGCCTGTGGACGACTGTATGGGGCTGCTGTGGGGCCGTGTCCTGGGCACATCATAAAGACAGCACAACAGAGATCGCTGACAGCTAAGCTTACACGCGAAGCAGACCACTGGAATCCCATCACAGCCATTAGTCTCTGAGCTCCGCTACGCTACGCTAGCTGCTTTGCGCAACATCTGTGGCTCCGCTAATTAGCCATACAAAGCCACACATCACTGGGTCTGTGCAGCAAGACCTGACAACGTAGAAAACTCAGGAGGGGAGCCACGGCAATGGGATTTAGAAAAGCTGTACCAGAGCGCAATCAGAAAATGAAAGAAACCACAAACATTTATTTGGGGACTTGGCTTCCTGGTATAAGCTCAGAAGAGTTATTGAGAAGACTGAGGGGTGTTACAGGGTTAAAACATATCCCTCCTGGCGTCAAAAATCTTGCCAAATTGCCTTCAGGTTAACACTGTCACTACACAAACACTGTGACTATAACACACTAACACTGTGACTACACCAACACTGTGACTACACCAACACTGTGACTACACCAACACTGTGACTACACCAACACTGTGTCTACACCAACACTGTGTCTACACCAACACTGTGACTACACCAACACTGTGACTACACCAACACTGTGACTACACCAACACTGTGACGACACCAACACTGTGACGACACCAACACTGTGACGACACCAACACTGTGACGACACCAACACTGTGACGACACCAACACTGTGACGACACCAACACTGTGACGACACCAACACTGTGACGACACCAACACTGTGACGACACCAACACTGTGACGACACTAACACTGTGACGACACTAACACTGTGACGACACTAACACTGTGACTACACTAACACTGTGACTATACTAACACTGTGACTACACTAACACTGTGACTACACCACCACTGTGACTACACCAACACTGTGACGACACTAACACTGTGACTATACTAACACTGTGACTACACTAACACTGTGACTACACTAACACTGTGACTATACTAACACTGTGACTATACTAACACTGTGACTACACTAACACTGTGTCAACACTAACACAGAGAATACGCCTACAGCCCCTCACACACAGTCTTCTTATTTACTCTGTCACTAAAGGTTTAACACACATTCCTCCTGGCGTCAAAAATCATCCATACCAAAAAGGGCTGAGGGAAAGACGAAAGGCGTCAGAGAAGGAGAAAATGTTTGGGAGATAATTGAAGAGCGATGGCAACCGCAAGAAAGAACACAAACTGAAAGAATAAAGATTCAGGGACAGGGCTGATCATCAATAAAAAATAACCTCCGCCAGAGAAAGATTTGCAGGCCAGCTGAAAGATGTGATCACATTGCCATGCTGAGAGAACACCTGCAGTCGTGAAAACCGTGTGAGAGAGAGGGAGAGTGGGGGAGAGAGGGTGACACCTCACCAATGAAGAGAGAGAGAGAACAGGTGAGAGAGAGGGAGAGTGGGGAGGGAGGGTGACACCTCACCAATGAAGAGAGAGAGAGAACAGGTGAGAGAAGGAGAGTGGGGAGGGAGGGTGACACCTCAACAATGAAGAGAGAGAGAACAGGTGAGAGAGAGGGAGAGTGGGGAGGGAGGGTGACACCTCACCAATGAAACGAGAGAGAGAGAACAGGGGAGAGAGAGAACAGGTGAGAGAGAGAGAGATAGTGGAAGTTAGAAATCTCCCACAGCACACAGGGTCATGGCAGCAGGTATACTGTCCAAAGTGTTTCTGAGTGTGAAGGGCAGAGATGAACTGGCATGTGGACGTGTAACCTAGACGTGTCTGAGACACATGTCTGCTCCTGAATCAAACCTGGCGTCTCCCTCACAATGTAGAGACACTCAGCATAATGACATAAAAAAGAGTGAGAGAGGAGAGAAAGAGTGTGTGTGAGAGAGAGAGTAAGAGATGAAACCAGTGAGTAGGGCAGAGCGACGGAGAAAGACACAGATAGACATACAGTCCTTTGTGAAGGACTGAAACCGAGAGCAGGTCGGTAATGTTTAAGTCTGTGTTGTGGACAGGAAGAGGTGTGTTTTCACATAGTGACATTAACACGGTTACTATAACACGCTAGCAATGGCACTATAACACGGTAGCACTGTGACTATAACACACTAGCACTGTGACTATAACACACTAGCACTGTCACTATAATACGCTAGCACTGTCACTAAAACATGCTAGCACTGTGACTATAAAACGCTAGCACTGTCACTAAAACATGCTAGCACTGTGACTATAAAACGCTAGCACTGTCACTAAAACATGCTGGCACTGTGACTATAAAACGCTAGCACTGTTACTAAAACATGCTAGCACTGTGACTATAAAACGCTAGCACTGTCACTAAAACATGCTGGCACTGTGACTATAAAACTCTAGCACTGTCACTAAAACATGGTAGCACTGTGACTATAAAACGCTAGCACTGTCACTAAAACATGCTAGCACTGTGACTATAAAACGCTAGCACTGTCACTAAAACATGCTGGCACTGACTATAAAACGCTAGCACTGTTACTAAAACATGCTAGCACTGTGACTATAAAACGCTAGCACTGTCACTAAAACATGCTGGCACTGTGACTATAAAACGCTAGCACTGTCACTAAAACATGCTAGCACTGTGACTATAAAACGCTAGCACTGTTACTAAAACATGCTGGCACTGTGACTATAAAACGCTAGCACTGTCACTAAAACATGCTGGCACTGTGACTATAAAACGCTAGCACTGTCACTAAAACATGCTAGCACTGTGACTATAAAACGCTAGCACTGTCACTAAAACATGCTGGCACTGTGACTATAAAACTCTAGCACTGTCACTAAAACATGCTAGCACTGTCACTAAAACATGGTAGCACTGTGACTATAAAACGCTAGCACTGTCACTAAAACATGCTAGCACTGTGACTATAAAACGCTAGCACTGTCACTAAAACATGCTGGCACTGTGACTATAAAACGCTAGCACTGTCACTAAAACATGCTGGCACTGTGACTATAAAACGCTAGCACTGTCACTAAAACATGCTAGCACTGTGACTATAAAACGCTAGCACTGTCACTAAAACATGCTGGCACTGTGACTATAAAACTCTAGCACTGTCACTAAAACATGCTAGCACTGTCACTAAAACATGGTAGCACTGTGACTATAAAACGCTAGCACTGTCACTAAAACATGCTAGCACTGTGACTATAAAACGCTAGCACTGTCACTATAATACGCCAATCTCATTCCAACTCTCTCCTCTCCAACTCTCTCCTCTCCAACTCTCTCCTCTCCAACTCTCTCCTCTCCAACTCTCTCCTCTTGGTCCTCTCCTTCCCTCTCTTCTCTCCTCCCCTCACCTCCAGCCCAGCCTTCTCCTCTATCCACAAGGGTAGAGAGACATTTCACGTCTAATTGATGCCCAAGATGGTTGTAAAAATCCGGCTAATGAGGGCTGTGATCAGACTGGCGTGAAAACCCTGATACAGGGGGGTTGGTGGAACTACAAGCTCTATCGTGGAACTGAAGAAGGAGCTGGGCTCTTCAGTTATCACCGTGTCACGAAATGAGGACTGCTTGGTGAAACTGACGTGAAATGGAGAAACAGGAGAGCTGAAAGGGCTGGGAAATACAGATGGAGGAGAATTAGGTGAGCACAAATGAGTACAAAAATATCAATATTCACAGATCCGTATGCGTGTACAGACGGACAAATTCACAGATTATTATTTTTATATAATAATAGGGCCTGCGATATTGGAGCCATGCTTATAGACATGCTACAGGACAGAACCAGTCAAACGATATGACACCAGTCATTGCATGTTTAGGATCAACTAATACAGTGATCTTCAGTGAGACTGAGACAACACCTGCCCATTGAAGAGTGTTAACACACACACACACAGATCTTATTACACTGGATTAAGTCCACCTATTGGCTATAACCTCAGCATCATTTCATCAAAGGACTCACACACAAAGAAAATTATCCCAACCTCGAATCACCTGGCACAAACGTACAATACACAGACAAACCATACCACCACACAAAGCAAACCTGGACAAAACTGCACCAAACCTGGACAAAAATGAACCAACATTTTTTCGAAAGTGATACTGAATACTTAAACTTGCATAAAGTTTAGACCCGGTTAATATAACAAGTGATTGGCATCCAGAAGTCACAGAGAATGTATCCCGGTGTATTCAGCAAGGAGGTGGTGTGTACTGTGATCAGTTCAACTCTCCCTAACCCTGGCAGAATGAATAGATGGGCTCCACTCCACTCTGCTACTTCTAAGTGCTATTGTGGCTGTATGTGGATGTCATCTTTACAGCACTCTATCTCTGGAAGCACAGGCCAATTCTGTTTCCTTTTTCTCTCTGACTGTCTCCTGTCTGTCTCCTCCTCTGTCAGTCTGTCTCTTCTGTCAGTCTCCTATTCTATCTGTCTGTCTGTCTGTCTGTCTGTCTCATGTCTCATTTTCTCTCTGTCTCTACTTTTTGTCTCCTCTTCTATCTATATGTCTGTCTCATGTCTCCTCTTCTCTCCGGATTTTGGTCATTCCCAACCTCATAGTCTCAGTTTGAATGTCAGGCATAGAGGAGAATGCTCTATGTGCTTACTGTAAATACACACAACTCATAACACACCACACACCATAAGACAACCAATATCACTCACTACCACAGAACACACACTATAACACCACACACACACTCAATAATATCCCATAACACACCATAAACACAAGCTAAAATTCACCAATAACTCACAAAACATTAGAAAATACACCATAACTCTCATGACACTCTATAATACATAACTCACCACACACTCTATAATACACCATCACTCACCACACACTCTATAATACACCATAACTCACCACACACTCTATAACTCACCACACACACTCTAATACACCACACACTCTATAATACACCATCACTCACCACACTCTATAATACACCATCACTCACCACACACTCTATAACTCACCACACACACTCTAATACACCACACACTCTATAATACACCATCACTCACCACACACTCTATAATACACCATCACTCACCACACACTCTATAACTCACCACACACTCTAATACACCACACACTCTATAATACACCATCACTCACCACACACTCTATAATACACCATCACTCACCACACACTCTATAATACACCATCACTCACCACACACTCTATAATACACCATCACTCACCACACACTCTATAATACACCATCACTCACCACACACTCTATAACTCACCACACACACTCTAATACACCACACACTCTATAATACACCATCACTCACCACACACTCTATAATACACCATCACTCACCACACACTCTATAATACACCATCACTCACCACACACTCTATAATACACCATCACTCACCACACACTCTATAATACACCATCACTCACCACACACTCTATAATACACCATCACTCACCACACACTCTATAATACACCATCACTCACCACACACTCTATAACTCACCACACACACTCTAATACACCACACACTCTATAATACACCATCACTCACCACACACTCTATAATACACCATCACTCACCACACACTCTATAATACACCATCACTCACCACACACTCTATAACTCACCACACACACTCTAATACACCACACACTCTATAATACACCATAACTCACCACACACACTCTATAATACGCTATCAGACAGCACAGCACACCTCAGTCCCTTACTGAGAGGCGGTAGCGAGCCCAGGCCGTGTCACTATCCTCCACTCACCTGTGCGATCTCATACAGTAGTTTGTAGTGCTCCTCTCGTTTCTGCAAAGTGCACAGATTGCAGCCCATTCTAGTCGTCGTGGCAACGCCGAGCGTCAAACGTTCCCCGGGCGCCGGGCGGCAGCAGAGTGCGAACAGGGGATCACCCTCCCGACCGAGGTGGACGTTCTCATCGGTCACTCCGTAGCAGGTATCTCACACACGCACACGCACACGCGCACACACACACACACACACGCAGCGCACATTCACACGCACTTTTGTGAACACACACATTCATAGGAAGCGAGAGAGGCACACACAGCACTCTGGCATGGTAGACCAGCTCTGATGTCAGCACTGTAACGGATTCAACCAGAGCTGGAGCTGTAGTGGCTTCTGTGTTCGCCAGTGCTTCTATTCTCGCTCACTCTCTCTCTTTATCCCTCTCTCACACACACACACGCCGCGCACACACACCGCACACTGGAGTTGTGACTCCCGCTCTCTTGCTCGCAGGCAGACACTCCCCTTTTCCCAGATAGTGCCTCATGAATAACGAGGAAGGACGGGCTTATATGCACGAGGGGGCGTGGTTGTGGGAGGGGCTAGACGAGTGGGTGGGGCATGTGACAACCAAAGTGTTGGCTCATTAAGGTGAAATCGCAGTTACACAATGAAGGTCTTGTGTGTGAGCAGCAGCTTAGTGCATTTACACCGCATTATACACAGATAGGAGAGAGAGGGGTGAAGAGGGAGACAGAGAGATGGAGAGATGGAGAGAGAGACAGGGAGAAAGAGCGAGAGATAGAGAGACAGAGAGAAAAACAGGGAGAGACGGGGAGAGAGAAAGATATGGAGGGAGAGAGAGAAAGAGATGGAGAGAAAGAGGGAGAGAGAGAGACTGAGAGATGGAGAGATATGGAGAGAGAGACAGGGAGAAAGAGAGAGAGATAGAGAGAGACGGAGAAAGATGGAGAGATATGGAGAGAGAGAGACAGAGAGAAAAACAGGGAGAGACGGGGAGAGAGAGATATGGAGGGAGAGAGAGATGGAGAGAGACGGAGAGATGGAGAGAAAGAGACAGAGAGAGACTGAGAGATGGAAAGAGAGATGGAGGGAAATGGAGAGAGAGACAGGGAGAGAGAGAGATAGAGAGGTAGGCGAGGGCACAAATTGATTTATGGAAAAAAGGTTATATATAGAGAAATTTAGATTAGATAGGGATGTAAAGAGAATGTTATATATAGAGAGAATGTTATAGAGAGAATGTTATATATAGATAGAATGTTATATAGAGAGAGAATGTTATATATATAGATAGACTGTTATATACAGAGAGATTGTTATATATCGAGTGGAGAGAATGTTATATATAGAGGGAATGTTAAATATAGAGAGATTGTTATATATAGAGGGAATGTTATATATAGAGAGAATGTTATATATATAGATAGAATGTTATATATAGAGAGATTGTTATATATAGAGAGGAGAGAATGTTATATATAGAGGGAATGTTAAATATAGAGAGATTGTTATATATAGAGGGAATGTTATATATAGAGAGAATGTTATATATAGAGGGAGGAGAAACCAGAAACTCATATTTGTTCCTATTTGACAGCCGTAAGGACAACCAGAAACTCATAATTCCTCAAGTAATAAAAGAAAAGGTCAAAACGAACAACTCAACAACTATCATAAAGCATAAAGCCACTATCTGATCAAGTTACTGTTGTGGTGTGTGTCAGTGTGTGTGTTTGTTTAAGTTGGTGTGTGTGTGTGTGTGTGTTTTAGTGAGTGTGTGTGTGTGTGTGTGTGTGTGTGTGAGTGTGTGGGAAGATAACAGAAATAGGCTAATTAAGTAAATGTGATAAATGGTCTAAAATGTCTGAGACCATTAGTTCTGCATATATCACTGGTTGTATTACAGGAAAGGTTAAACAGGAAGCTGTGGCAAACCGGCAAATAAAAACACGGAGCATCTGAAACTCCTGCCACCGACGTCGCAGACAGGTGTTTCCATAATGGCGTTCCAATCCAAAAGAAACTGTCTATAGGGGGAAGTGGGGAGACACTTGAAGAAGATGGATAAAGCGCTGGTTCTCTCAAACCGGGATAATTACAAGACAATAGACCCTGGCTCCGGTATCAGCCATCACGGACCTGCTGCTGACAGGAAGCTGGCTAACGAGCAGTAATTGTTAACAAATTGAGCCTTGTCCCTGTCAGTTGGGGGATGAGTATTTGTGTGTGTGTGTGTGTGTGTGTGTGGATTTAAGCATAGTGCTCACAATCAGCTGGCTACTGGGTATTCCACCCTCCTCCGGGACTACCTAATCCAATTTTCTGGGGCTTTCATTTTGAACCCAGTCTGGAGGGTTGCCAAACAGATACCCATATCACCATTACCACGGACAACCATTAGACTGCCATTAATACTATACCACTGGTCACCTCTGCTCAAAACACGCCACACACACACTCAGCACTCGCTCGATCTCAAATACTACTTCACATTCTGAAGAGTGAGAGAAAGGTAGAAAGAGGTAGAGCAAAATAGCGGTAGAGCGCGAGAGAGAAAGAGCTAGAGATATGGAGAGAGGGAGAGAGAGAGAGAGAGAGAGAGAGAGAGCTAGAGATATGGAGAGAGGGAGAGAGAGAGAGAGAGAGAGCTAGAGATATGGAGAGAGGGAGAGAGAGAGAGAGAGAGAGAGAGAGAGATAGAGAGGGAGAGAGAGAAAGATAGAGGGAGAGAGAGAGAGAGAGGAACAGTGGGAGAGTTGTGGGTGAGACACAAGGGTTGAACAACTCACGGGAAGACAAACATACATATTTTCACAGGTTATACGGATGTAGTGCTTTCGTTTCGATGTTGGGTGCAAGCTCAGTTTGACATGTTCTAACTGTTTCTATATTGAACCATATCTGGCCACCAGCTGTAAAAACACTGAACATAGATGTAGCTGGTAAACCCTTACCCAGGACCATTAATGGCTACATGCGCTGTGGTCTGTGATCAGAAGATCCCAACTTCACCATGACCTCGGCCTGCTATCGCCGCTGGCCTACATTAAATAAGGTCAGTGTGTTACCGTACATTCTGTCAACAGCCTTGTTGAACCCACGCGTGCCGCTCATGGGGGAGGAGTTTATAAAAACATGAGAACACAAATGCTGCACAAACAAACAGTCGATGTTGGCTAGCGGTTAGCGGTGTGTAAAGGTTAAAGGTTAGGATGCTCATCAGTCAGTCTAATGGTCCATGAGCAGCCCTGACCCCAGGACGATACTGTAACCCATTGAATGCAGTCAACCGGTCGGCTGACCACCTCTGAGTGGAACGCTGTTTAGTGAGGAATGACATCCATACCGGAAGCATCATGTGATTGGTGCACAGACAGAAATGATCGGTTCGCTGGCATTCACTGGCTATGGGTTTAAAATTCTACCTGAGACAGTGACTACCAGGAACAGCAGCTACCAGGGACAGTGACTACCAGGGACAGTGACTACCAGGGACAGTGTCTACCAGGGACAGTGTCTACCAGGGACAGTGTCTACCAGGGACAGTGTCTACCAGGGACAGCGACTACCAGGGACAGTGTCTACCAGGGACAGTGTCTACCAAGGACAGCGACTACCAGGGACAGCGTCTACCAGGGACAGTGTCTACCAGGGACAGCGACTATCAGGGACAGCGACTACCAGGGACAGCGACTACCAGGGACAGCGACTACCACGGACAGCGACTACCAGGGTCAGTGACTACCAGGGGCAGCGACTACCAGGGTCAGTGACTACCAGGGGCAGCGACTACCAGGGACAGCGACTACCAGGGACAGCAACTACCAGACCCTAAGCTTATATGCAGTTCCTCATATAGCTGACTTCCACCAGGGCTGTCATGCTGCTTGTCCTGTTCCAGTGTCCTTTCTCTGGTGTCCAGAGGTCGTTAATCAAGGCGCCTGCCTTTTGCCTGGCCGACTCGAAAAGAAGGCTCCTTCATCGTGTTCTCGGTCCAGGTTAATGAGCCACGGAGGCCGGGGCATGGAAAAGCCATTGGTTCTCCCGTGATGGGGCCCATTTCTACTTCCAAGGTTTCTTCAATTCCATTTCTGACAAACTGATTTTTGAGTCCGTCCCCTCACCTAGAGGGCTAACCTTCAGACGACTGTGTCATTCCACTCTAATATGGCTTGGGCACACTCAGACACACATACTCAGACACACATACCCAGACACACAACCTCAGACACCTACTTACACACCCAACCTCGGACACAGACTAAGACACACACACACAAACTCAACCACACACACAAACACAAACTCAGACACACATACTCGCACAAACTTGGACACAAACTCAGACACACACAAACTCAGACACACACAACCTCAGACACACACTTACACACACAAACTCGGACACAAACTCAGACACACACAAACTCAGACACACACACACACACGCACAAACTCAGACACACACATATACAGGCTCGCACACCTACAATACGGATTCAACGTTTTCTATTTCTATTTGAACAATGCTATTTCTATCCACTCCAGAGTGCTGTTGGATCCTGTTGTCAGAGGCCCATTCAATGTCATGGTTTATTGGACATGCCGGCAGTTCTACCGCAGGTTACCAAACAGGAATCTCATGTGGTCCTCCAGTCTGGCAACAACAGCTGCGTGTTTTAAGAAATATTAAGGCGATAGTTGGACGACAGGGCGAAATAATGACCGCAGCTCGCCGTTTATTGCGCTTTTTGCGTCAGGCGAAGATTTAAAGATGCAAAGCACACACGGTGCTTCTGCGTGAATTTAGCTCGTGAACGGCCGCGTGATTTCTCCAATTTAACCGTTCAAACGGCCGACCGCCACAGGTAACGGATCCCTGGTACGGTCACAGTGTGCTCCTACAGCCCCGTGCCTCCAGCCCCGTGTATCGACCAACTGCTGTTTGTTTGGTGAGAAATAGATCACGCTGCAGGCTACATTTAATGTGTGGCTCTAAGGGGACTTCTGTCTCTCACAGCTGACCAAGTGTCTCATAACAATGTCTCCTAACAGGGATCAATGACATTAGGTCCATTCAACACGGCGCTTGGTAAGCAGGTTAAATGTGTAGAAATCACGCCGTTACCAAGGTCAGGGAGGCAGAGGGAAAGAGAGCCTCAGACGCACGCACACACACACGCACACGTACACACGCGTATTTAGACAGCGCATGATTCGTATGAAACCTTGCATAGCCGTATGTTTGTCCCCAACAGAACATTTGGTATGTCTGGTAACCGTGACAACAACCATGCAGTTGCGTTATCTGACATCAGAGGGAGACGACATCTGTCTGCCACTGGCTGTCTCACTGCATGATAAGTCATCCCAGGGAAGGTTTATCACACTGGATGGGACCACTGGATGGGACTACTGGATGAGACCACTGGATGGGACCACTGGATTGGACGACTGGATGGGACCACTGGATTGGACCACTGGATGGGACTACTGGATGAGAGTACTGGATGAGACCACTGGATTGGACCACTGGATGGGACTAATGGACGGGACTAATGGACGGGACTACTGGATGAGACCACTGGATGGGAATACTGGATGGGACTACTGGATGAGACCACTGGATTGGACCACTGGATGGGACCACTGGATGGGACCACTGGATTGGATTTCTCTTCAGTACATTGTCTTCGAAGTAGGGAACTCGATTCACATAAACGGAAGAGTTCATGAAGCCCTCAGATAAGATGCAAATGCAGTGTGTGTGTGTGTGTGACAGGCCAGTATCAGATGTAACGTGCACCGGGTCAGATACCCTGGCAGTGTACCGGCTCATCTCCCGGGACCACAGACGTGGTCAAATTCAATTCTAATGAAATGACAATGGTCTATGAATGAACCATGGACAGACCAGGCGAGTTACCCGCGGTGACGGTCCCGACGACGGCCTTCCAGACGGTTCCCTCAGATGGCACGCGGAGGCCGACCAAAATGTTTCTCGATGACAATAAATAATTCACCAGGGTCGAATCAATAATTGACGTGGGAACACGGACGCAGTTTTAAATGGCACATAGATTATCGTGCTAATTGGTCAAAGGTTGCATTTCAGACAATCTAATTTAGAGGCAGACCTATATTATCTAATTTAGAGGCAGATCTATTTTATCTAATTTAGAGGCAGACTTATATTATCTAATTTAGAGGCAGACTTATATTATCTAATTTAGACGGAGACTTATATTATCTAATTTAGAGGCAGACTAATATTATCTAATTTAGAGGCAGACTAATATTATCTAATTTAGAGGCAGACTTATATGATCTAATTTAGAGGCAGACTTAAAATATCTTATTTAGAGGCAGACTTATATTATCTAATTTAGAGGCCGACTTATATTATCTAATTTAGAGGCAGACTTCTAATATCTTATTTAGAGGCAGACTTATATTATCTAATTTAGAGACAGACTTATATTATCTAATTTAGAGGCAGAATTACATTCAGAGTGTTTAATCGAACATCTTTGAATCTGTAAATGGAAAGGAACTGGGTAATCGGACTTCATGATCAGATCCAAATCTCCATCCATACATTGTCGGGACAGTTTATATCTAAACGCCTACAGTGATAGAGCTTAAGCAGAGACATAGCTTGTCTATAAGGTTACGGTTAGGTTATGAGTAAATCTGTAGCAGGTACAGCTCGTCACAGCACATTGAATTCAATGTAAACGTTCTCACCCAAACCTGAACATCCAAAAATAACAGTTGTCACATGAAAGAGTAAATACACAGTACAGGTCACTAGTTTGGACACCCTCCCATTCACTTTTGACCGATACTGTGTACCAACTCATCTGACTGGGTCTCTGTATGTGTGTGTGTGTGTGTGTGTCACAACTGTTCTGTTTGTCTGTCTGTGTAAACCAGTCGGCTAATAAGCCTCTTTAAAGAAACATCAAACAAACAACACACAATGACAAAAATAATTACACACCCTATTAAAGCAGAACACACTGAGAAAACAACACACACACACACACACTCTGTACCAGTTAGGGTTGCAAGGTTGAAAGCCAGTGCCGGAGAGGAAAAAGTCTCCCACGTACGTCTGAGGTTCAGTCGGGAACACCACAGGAGACAGAGAAGATATATGAGTACATCAGGCCAAGATGAGGCAGGAACTGGAAAAAAAGGTAAATTGCCTGCTGTGATGTATCTGTGTAGAAAATGTTTGGGACACGTTGTGGCTGGATTGAGCACGACATTTTCTGAAGCATGTCAGAGGCAGTCTTAATGTGTTAACAGGAGGGGGAGTGCAGCGTATCCTTCACGGGCCTGTTAAAGCTGTCTCTATGGGCCTGTCTCTATGGGCCTGTCTCTATGGGCCTGTCTCTATGGGCCTGTCTCTATGGGCCTGTCTCTATGGGCCTGTCTCTATGGGCCTGTCTCTATGGGCCTGTCTCTACGGGCCTGTCTCTACGGGCACGTCTCTACGGGCACGTCTCTACGGGCACGTCTCTACGGGCACGTCTCTACGGGCACGTCTCTACGGGCACGTCTCTATGGGCACGTCTCTATGGGCCTGTCTCTATGGGCACGTCTCTATGGGCACGTCTCTATGGGCCTGTCTCTACGGGCACGTCTCTACGGGCACGTCTCTTCGGGCACGTCTCTACGGGCACGTCTCTACGGGCACGTCTCTAATGACCCATGTCACCTCCATGTCGCCTATAGTAAGATGACCCAGAAGGATTTTCGTTTTTATTCAACCTTATTTTAACCAGGTAGGCCGATTCTCATTTGCAATGGCAACCTGGTCAAGATAAGGCGAATAAATGTGCAGGACAACATACATGATGAACGCTGTAGCTTCCTGTCCTTGAGCCTCTCATGTACTCAACTCATGTACTTCTGCGGGGTGGGTTCAAATCCAGCCAATCACGAGAGCAATGAAATATGATTGACAGGTTGGTCCACATACACACGTGTTTCGCAGTCTGCCTGAGGAGAATGTGGCTAGTAGAAGGTTAACCAAAAAAATAGTTTAGGCATTTGCAGCATTGAGACACAAAACATTGATAAAAAAGCATAACGTTGGCATTGTCTTCATTAGAAATAGATCATAAAGACTAATGTTTGTTGCAACCTGAGTACGTCGGAGTTCTTCATTTTATCTCCAACCAGCATCTGTCTGGGTTCCTCTTTCACACGTCTCTCTCACAAATACGGTGTACAGTGTTGATTGCTGTAATTGCTAATAATTGCGAAACAGAATGAATACCTATTATCGGACAGGCTGATAATCAGTCAACCCTCACCCCTGTACTTTTCACTATTTCCCAACCATCACATAAAAAAACAGAAAATATGTATTTGAAAGAATAGACATTAAATATACCTGTCCATAAGACTGAGACAATACTCAGAGTTAGTAGGAGAAAGTTATCTGCTCCTGTGTGTGTGTGTGTCTGTGTGCTCGTGTGTGTGTCTGTGTGCTTGTGTGTGTGGGTGCGTGTGTCTGTGCATAACGTCTAATAGACATAACTTAATAAGGTCCGCCTGCTCCAGATACCTGGGACGGTGTGTGCGATTAGGGATGATTCGGTTTCTCGCTGTAGATACTGTACCAGCCCGTTGTCCACCGGGTCTAGTCCTTATCAATCACACCTCCCATTCAGACATGCTCACCCCCAACCCCCCGGGTCGCTGGAGGAAACAGATTTACAGGACGATGAGACGAATGTAACACCGGACTAGCCAAGGAAAGGCCTATTAAAGACAAGTCACGGCCCGAGGCAGTCGAGGGCATGCTAACAACACCGCCGAATCTAGAACGTTCCGTGTGCGCCGTTCGCTCAGCCTTCTGCCTCCGGGTTTGGCTCGTCTGGCCGGGCGTCATTTAAACGTCGCGCGGCAAATCACGTCTGTCCTCCTCACGGTTCAAAGGTGAGAACGAGGAAGATATAAATAACCTGGGAGGTTACTCGGTATGCAGTTGTGGACACAGCCGGCTGTACGGCAGATCTGTGATCAGATCTGTGGTCGTTTGCGTGTGTTCTTCCGTGGGTCGTCTGAATGCGAGATATGAACCCCACGCAGTCGGTTAACACATCAGCCTGCTGTCTCCAGGAATGAGTGGTGGCTGTGTTCCCCCATGTGTTACTGACCAGCATCAGACAGTCAGACAGAGAGAGCAAATTAACAAAAGGGGGGGGGGAATCGATTGGACCCCCTTGTCTGATTGGCTGTCAATACCGTCAATTAATTCCAAATGGTGTTGGTGAGTTTTGTTCCTCCAGAAGAAAGAAAGGCAAGTGTGTGTGTGTGTGTGTGTACAGACAGGAGAGTAACGAGACGACTACCGAGGTCCTTTATGTATTCTGGGTTTTGCTGAATGCAGCACTGTAGATAAGCAGCATGTAGACAACTGGTTTAATGTCCTGCGTTAGGCATTAAAGGTCACCTTGACAACCAGGGGTTCCTCAATGACAACAGGGACAGTCACAGTGTCACTGGTATTGCCAGGGCGATTCGGAGTGTGATGGTCTTTGACCTCAGGCAATGCTACAAAAAACACCACACGCAGACACTTACAGACAGACTAAGGCAACGGGAAGTTGCGAAGCAGGCCTGCGTTACTGTCATCTCAATTGCTCTGCTGATTGATTTCTACAGACAGGGGCATTTTGGCCTGACCTTGGGTTGGGAAACAATTTGAAAACCCCGCTCTGGTTTTTCTCCATCCTGAGCTCAGCCAGCGAGATTGACTCATAAAAGTTATATGTCCATGGAATAGATTCAATAAAAGTTGGACGTAGACATTTTTGGGAGGCCTGTTTGTTTCAGATTCACCATTCAAATGGAACGAGAGAAAGAGAGTGGTTTTAAGGCGTTCATATCTGTGAAATACGTTGGGAGAGTCCAGTGGCATTACGACATGACCTCGGTTCTGAGGACTTCCGAAACGAACAACTACCTCGTGTTCCCTTAAACAGGAGTCACCAGAACTCGATTCGACATTTTAAATTAGAAAAAAAACGAAAAATCTGTGTCGCTCCCGTTTGCTCCCAGTTTGTGTGGAAGAAGGGTTCTCCCCTCGGCGTGACCTGGATTTTCGGTTGTGATGGAATAGTTCCGCGAGCCGCACCAAGCAGTTGGGATCAGCTTTGTGCGAATATACGCACGTATTCCCATGCTCTTCCGCTAGCTGCCTCCCAGCGTTGAGATGACCAACCCCCAACGTGAGCTTCAGAAGCTTCTTCCAGAAAGAAAGCGGAGGCCAAATCCGCTTGTAATAATAACACTGGAGGAGATGGATTGGCTGGCCTTGTTTTCACCACATAGAGATTAGTTTGGAATTATGATGATGATCCCCAGAAGGCAGGAATCATATTTTCACTTTATCTCGGAAAAGAAAATAACAAAAACCAAAATGAGAGGTCCAGAGATCGGCACGGAGGTAGGAGAGAATACAGGAGAGAGACAGACGCACTAAGGAGAGAGACAGAGAACAGGGGCAATGAGAAAGAGACAGGAAGAGAGACAGGGCAATGAGAGAGAGACAGGAAGAGAGACAGGAAAGAGGATACGGGAAGAAGGCAGACAAAAGAAAAAAGAGCGAGTAAGATAGCAGACTAACACACAGAGACAGAAAGATTGACAGAGACAGACATAGAAACAGAATGGGAGAGAAAGAAGTGCAGAGAGAGAGAGAAAGAGAGGGGTAAAGACGCTGTGTCGTATATTATTGTTGTTGGCACTTCAATTTAAGAAATGGGATTAAACAGACTCTGGTGTGTAATGTTTCAATTGAAGCAGGCAAAACTATAGTAGTCAGCAAGTCGTAGATGTGCTGTGTTTAGATCCATTTGTGCCATAATTGCATTTCACTAAGCGGTGGTATATTTGAAGGGCTCTTTATGTGTGTAACACACAAGTGGTTAGCAGGAGTTTGGAGCGCATGGCTTAAGGAATCATGTCATTGAATGGGACTCAAAGGTCTGAACACAAAAAACCCTATTGTCTAAACACAAAAATACTATTGTCTTAACACAAAAATACTAATGTCTGAACACAAAAAACACTATTGTCTAAACACAAAAATACTATTGTCTGAACACAAAAAAGGCTATTGTCTAAACACAAAGATACTATTGTCTGAATACAACAAAACATTATTGTCTGAATACAACAAAACACTATTGTCTGAATACAACAAACACTATTGTCTGAATACAACAAAACACTATTGTCTGAACACAACAAACACTATTGTCTGAATACAACTAAACACTATTGTCTGAACACAACAAACACTATTGTCTGAACACAACAAAACACTATTGTCTGAACACAACAAACACTATTGTCTGAACACAAAAACACTATTGTCTGAATACAACAAAACACTATTGTCTGAACACAACAAAACACTATTGTCTGAACACAACAAAACACTATTGTCTGAACACAACAAAACACTATTGTCTGAACACAACAAACACTATTGTCTGAATACAACAAAACACTATTGTCTGAACACAACAAAACACTATTGTCTGAACACAACAAAACACTATTGTCTTAACACAAAAATACTATTGTCTAAACACAAAAATACTATTGTCTAAACACAAAAAACACTATTGTCTGAACACAAAAAACTATTGTCTGAATACAAAAAAACACTATTGTCTGAATGTAACAAGTTTTAAATATTAATGGAGATAATTACAAAAACTCATAATGGTTCCCATGGCAGATTTTAGTATGAATCCTATTTGTTGGTGTCAGTGCCCTATTTAATGTAGCACATCTGTATTGTTGGGTTTTCCTCCCAAATATCCCCTGCCCCTCCCTTACCTCTTCCCATGCTATTCTGCATGTTGAAGAGGTAGGTAGTCAATATTGTCCCAAGATAATACTCATCTATTTTAAATGTTTAAACAAATGTATACGGTTTATATAGCCACAAACACGCAATGATATTGACAAATGTATGTATTTTAGTTATTTATGTCTTTCACATTTTGTGATTTGGAAGTACTATGTGAGTTAACTAGCAACTACAAACCAAACTACGTTTCATCGTTGGGATAGCTTAATTATTAATATCTATTTTGTTCTGTGTTGTAACTTCATATTTTACAGAGAAAGCTTTTGGGAATGTATTGGGACAGGACACAGTTTTATGTTTGGATGTTGTCACTTGTTTTATCAGGTATGTTATGTATTTTTGTGATGCTAAGTGACAGTTCATAAGCGTACTTCACTTTACCTCAGCCCATTCTATTCTGCATGTTGAAGAGAGAAAGCTTTTGGGAATGTATTGGGACAGGACACAGTTTTATGTTTGGATGTTGTCACTTGTTTTATCAGAATAAAAACTCAAAAAGAAAATCCGCCATCCTTGAGTCATCTATACGCCGAAGAAAGACACAACGCAGAGGCGATTTTAAACCGGCTACACCAAAAAACTTTTGTCTGATCACAAAAAACACAATTGTCTGAATTGTCTGAAGCACAAAAAAACACAAAACAAACACAAATGTCTTAAAGAGGGGAAAAAATTACTTCACACACTCTGCATTTCATCTACTTTTTCCTGGTGTTCGAGCTCTGAACAAATACATTGTTGTGTTTCTTTCATGTTATACAAACACCATTTCACAAGTCATTGGAACATATGATTTGAAAACAAAGAATGGATGGACTCAAGACTGTCCAGTTGGACAACCTCACCTCCTCCACCCTGGCCCTAAACACAGGGCTGTCCCACAGGGCTGTGTGCTTAGCCCACTCTTGTACTCCCTCTTCATCCATTACTGCGAACCTCTTCAAACTCTAATACCGTTGTAAAGTTCACAGATGATACCACAGATGATACCACAGTCTGATTAGGGACAACGACGAGGCAGCCTACAGAGAGGAAGTCAAGCACCAAGTGGCTTGGTGCGTAGATAACAACCTGGTGTGCAGATAACAACCTGTAATCTAGAACTGATTCTAGATTACAGAAAGACAAATAGCGGTATACATGCTCCAGTTCTCATTGATGAGACCACAGTGGCCATAGAGACGTCTATCCTTTCATCTGCCATCTGCACAATGCGTACTGTTGTACCCCCATTGCTATCTCTTGCCCTCACACTAACTACAGTATAAGCATATGTTTAAAGTTGGACTTTTCTGAGCCTAGCCTAGCTTTAGAGGTGAACACATCTCCTCTAGTCATGAACAGGTTTTACATTGACTCCTGTGTAGCCTGCCTCTGGTCTGCTCACACCAAACACAAACACAGTTTACATTTAAAAAAATAAACTGAACTGGAAATTGAATTAACATGATATCACGATTGTATTATATTAAGTTTGAACACTGAATAACAATTAAGAAAAAAACACGATATTACAGGACAGTTTGCAAATGAAATCAAGTTTTCCATTATAATATCATACAGAAAAAAAGCGTTGATTGGACCAGTTTTGCCCAGTGGGTCCCCTCATAGCCATCGTCTGCCTCGCACGCCATTTTTATTGAACGTCGGAAGATGGAGTGCCGGGGTCTCCGACTATTCCTCAGACATGGGTCACCTCTCTACTGCTGCTGTTGCCACAGCAACCATGCTGTTGACAGGCCATAATGATGAAGAGTACTTTCTTTTTGCTGAGATGCATCTGCTGGATGGGTTTTCCAGTTTGTTTTGCTCAAGGCACAGCTCAAACCCCCGCCGGCCAAATCAATACCCCAGTGAGATGCCACACCGCCTACTGGCGGGTACAACCTACTACAACCACATTTCAGCGATATGGGAACCATTTCACTGTGACCCTGAACTAGAAAACACATATCAACCACTGTACTGTGTGTTTAGACAAACGCCCTCCGGCATCAACCTAATGTTATTCTACTGTGCAGCATACAAGCTAATGTTATTCAACTGTGCAGCATACAAGCTAATGTTATTCTACTGTGCAGCATACAAGCTAATGTTATTCAACTGTGCAGCATACAAGCTAATGTTATTCAACTGTGCAGCATACAAGCTAATGTTATTCAACTGTGCAGCATACAAGCTAATGTTATTCTACTGTGCAGCATACAAGCTAATGTTATTCAACTGTGCAGCATACAAGCTAATGTTATTCAACTGTGCAGCATAGGCCAACATGACAGTGTTTTTACAGAGGTTTAATGTGTAAGAAGTTTGTCCAGAGGGAACAGTACGACAGGCTGGGGGACGTCCAGTCACCTGAGGGAACAGTACGACAGGCTGGGGGACGTCCAGACACCTGAGGGAACAGTACGACAGGCGGGGGGACGTCCAGACACCTGAGGGAACAGTACGACAGGCGGGGGACGTCCAGACACCTGAGGGAACAGTACGACAGGCTGGGGGACGTCCAGACACCTGAGGGAACAGTACGACAGGCTGGGGGACGTCCAGACACCTGAGGGAACAGTACGACAGGCTGGGGGACGTCCAGACACCTGAGGGAACAGTATGACAGGCTGGGGGACGTCTAGACACCTGAGGGAACAGTACGACAGGCTGGGGGACGTCCAGACACCTGAGGGAACAGTACGACAGGCTGGGGGACGTCCAGACACCTGAGGGAACAGTACGACAGGCGGGGGACGTCCAGACACCTGAGGGAACAGTACGACAGGCTGGGGGACGTCCAGACACCTGAGGGAACAGTACGACAGGCGGGGACGTCCAGACACCTGAGGGAACAGTACGACAGGCTGGGGGACGTCCAGACACCTGAGGGAACAGTACGACAGGCTGGGGGACGTCCAGACACCTGAGGGAACAGTACGACAGGCTGGGGGACGTCCAGTCACCTGAGGGAACAGTACAACAGGCTGGGGGACGTCCAGACACCTGAGGGAACAGTACGACAGGCTGGGGGACGCCCAGACACCTGAGGGAACAGTACGACAGGCTGGGGGACGTCCAGACACCTGTGGGAACAGTACGACAGGCTGGGGGACGTCCAGACACCTGAGGGAACAGTACGACAGGCTGGGGGACGTCCAGACACCTGAGGGAACAGTACGACAGGCGGGGGGACGTCCAGACACCTGAGGGAACAGTACGACAGGCTGGGGGACGTCCAGACACCTGAGGGAACAGTACGACAGGCTGGGCGACGTCCTTCAGGTCCGGGTGGTTAAGTGATCTTGCAGCTCGTCTTTTAATGGACTCCATTTCAAGGTTTAGGGTGAGCTCAACCACCGTGTATATTTCCCTCTGGCTTCCCTGGGCACTGCCCCCACCCCCCCTCGCCCACACCCCCACCAACAGCCAAGACAATGTTACCGTTAATACACCGGAGATAAATTACCCCCCCCCCGTCCCACCGGGCGGTCTTCTCGGAATGGGTTCTGCTCCGGAGCACACGGCAGATTAAACCAAAGAGGAGCAATATTCACAAATCAGCCAATGGTTATGATGGAAAGAGACACACGATCTATCAGCGAGGCCCACTGTGCCGTTCTGCCGGCTGAACGGTGGTTCCTTTAGTCCCCGCCATTACGACCCACAACGTGAGCTCAGAACCACCCAGCAAGCTGATAGGAAAACCAAATGTTTTCTCTTTTTTCTACAGTCAAATGTACGATACACAACCAACTAACAACATGAATCCAAGTCATGAGGTCTAAAATAGGGCTATGAAAGATCCCAGGATAATCGAGCGGCAATCTGTGCTAGTGATTAAAATAATAATATACATCTCAAACGGCATGTTATTCTGCCTAACTCGGTGTTGTCAACTGCTGGCGATGATAAAACAAACACCTTGTGTACAGGCTACCGGCGAGATATAACGGTTTATCATTTTTTGACACTTCAGCGTTCAAACTAGTTCCAATTCACTTTCACATGACTTTCCCCACTGGTTGGCTTCACAGTATCCACATTATTCACGCCAGCCATATGATTACAATGGATTCTGTTGTGTTACATCTGCGCTACACGATTCGTTGATAATGTATCTCCAGAGACCAGCGAGGAACAACAAGCCAGCTTAAGAGTTAGCTTAAACCTTTTCCTTCTTCCAATGAGTTTTCAAAGTGAATCTGTTGTGTTCCCGGTGTAGACAGTTACGAACCGACATCAGCAATCCATCTACGACTGGACTCATGAATATGACCTTGGACCAGTAGGCACAACGTTTGGCTCTGTGGAAATACGGGCTGCAAATAGCGGTTTGCTGCCAATGTATATAATGTTAATCTTCCAAAGCACCGTGAGGCACAATAGTAATTCACTAAACAGTAACACGGTGTATTGGTCCATCATACAGACAACAGCATGCTGTAACTGCTACACAACCTCTATACGACATTCACGCAACCTCCATACAACTTATATGCAACCACTGAACAACCTTTATACAACTACTAAAGAACCTCTATACAACCTCTACGCAACTACTAAACAACCTCTATACAACCTCTAAGCAACTACTAAACAACCTCTATAGAACCTCTATACAACCTCTAACCAACCACTAAAAAACCTCTATACAACATCTACGCAACCTCTATACAACCACTAAACAACCTCTATACAACCTCTATGCAACTACTAAACAACCTCTTTACAACCTCTAACCAACCCCTAAAAAACCTCTATACAACATCTACGCAACCTCTAAACAACCTCTATACAACCTCTACACAACTGCTAAACAACATCTATGCAACCTCTATGCAACCACTAAAAAACCTCTAAACAACCTCTACGCAACCACTAAGCAACCTCTATGCAACCTCTATGCAACCTCTATGCAACCTCTATGCAACCTCTATGCAACCTCTATGCAACCTCTACGCAACCACTTGACAACCACCACACAACCTTTATCCAACAACATCCCCACAGCCCTGGGAGGCTATCATCCTGACATCATAAACCTGCTGCTGGCTAATATTGTGTGTTTAATTCCTCGTTATGGCTGTCACCTCCTGGTAGCCCTGCCAAGACCTTCCGGGCGCAGATTTACTGTTGCCCATCTTCTGGACTAATTGCCCGGCCCCGGTGTGGAGATCAGCCATGTCTGACGACAGGCTCAGTCAGGAAGCGGGAAGGGAAGACATTCCTAAATAAAGTACACCGGATTCCTCTTTGTGATGTTGAAAAAGAGCTCGAACAAATAAGACAAAATACTGCTTACAAGAAAATACAATAGTAATAGTAACCGCAAGCCATTGTGTACCAGAGAGACGGGGACGATCTTTCGACTTTATCTGCATTTTCTCTAAAACAAAGCCCTTATTGGGTCTTTAAAACTGTGAATCAAACAATGTTACAATATGTATGCTATTGTTAGCCCAAAAACAGCCAGCTCCGTGTTATCACTGTAGGCCATCATAATATTAAGTTAGAAACACACTGTCGTTACATACAGTGCAACACACATCACCGCTGTTGCTACGAAAACAGGAACCCAGTCATTATTTAGCTGGACCGCAACTTCACCAAAGCATAAATCAAACTGATATGGCTAAGTAGCCAGCGGACGTTTGATAACGTCGACCCGGAGGAGCAGGACTCCGTATCGGCCGGCGGGATATGAATCTGATTGGTTTAGAACGGCTCAGGCTGTATTATATGAATCTGATTGGTTTAGAACGGCTCAGGCTGTATTACTGTCCTGATTCATCTCCTCTTCATCCTCTAGCGGAATCAGCTGAAGACTGCGATCCGGAAGCTTTACGGCGTCGTCACATCCATCACTTCTGTCTCCGAATGTCCCCCGTAACCCGGACGGCTTGGAGGTGATTCACCCGACAAGGCATCACACAGAAACAAACAGAACAATCTAGAACAGGTCATCGTCTGTTACCATGTACGCCATATATAACCGCGTCACAGTGAGGTGCGTGGCGTCAGTCAGGTACCAGGACTATACCAGAATCCACATCAGATCCGGGTTGAGTTCCAGTACCTGGCCACGCTTTCTCTCCGGCGCGAAGGAGTTACGGTTAGTCTCTCGTAAGTTCCCTCACTACGTATGCAAATAAAACAGAAAATGGCCTATCCACTGAGCACAGATTTGCCTTTGTCTGGTCCTCGTCAATAACGCTTCAAACCTCTATATTAAAATGTGCCCCTTGCCGGAGAAATGCAACCGCTTATACAGTCACAGATGCAGTGTCTAATACGGCATATATTCTAATGAATCCATTGAGCTCACTAGCAGCCCAGCAGCCATAAACACTTGTGATTGCACATAGCACTTTTAGAGGCCACTACAAACGCCGCCACTCCGCTCTTCCTCGTACCTCTACTGACACCCTCATCATTCAGTTCCTCCCTTGACTTTTTCATTGCCGGTGACCCTTCCATTAAGCTAATTAGCCACAATTTACCCATCACACGGAGGGAGCACTTTCCCGTGGCTATATAGCCCTCCATCAGCAACCAAGATCTGGTCCGTGTGTGTGTGTGATGCCTTCAATCATTGAGCAGGGGAAACCTATTAACAGGGGTCCATCTTGGTAACCACCAGGTAGACAACAACAGGGGTCCTCAGGCCAATTTAGAACCAGGGGTCATAAGTTATCTGACAGACTATTGTGTGTGTGTGTGTGGTTTGTATAGCTTGTGTGTGTGTGTGTGTGTACAGCTTGTGTGTGTGTGTGTGTGTGGTTTGTATAGCTTGTGTGTGTGTGTGGTTTGTATAGCTTGTGTGTGTGTGTGTGGTTTGTACAGCTTGGGTGTGTGTGTGTGTGTGTGTACAGCTTGTGTGTGTGTAAAGCTTGTGTGTGTGTGTGTGTGTACAGCTTGTGTGTGCGTGTTTTGTACAGCTTGTGTGTGTGTGTGGTTTGTACAGCTTGTGTGTGTGTTTGGTTTGTACAGCGTGTGTGTGTGTGTGTGTTTGGTTTAAAAACAGACTATATTGTTCTCTATCCGAAGCTCAGGGGACGGGTAGAGTTATAGAAATCATGCTGCCAGCTATGTAAAGTTTGCGGAAAGCTGTAACCTGCAAAGTGAGCGAGGAGGACAAAAAACAATTTCATGTTTCATTTTACAAGAGGTGGGAAAAAAATCGATTGGCTGAACGTGGGCTTATTGCCAGCTTGGCTGCATAAACAAATGAATACTATAAGAAGACGACAAAATGCACAAGTTCCGGGTCCAACACACGAGTCCGACTGTATCCCAAACAACCCGACGTAGTGCACTGCCTTCGTGCCCGTGGGCCCTTTGATCAAAAGCAGTGCAACCTACTGTATAGGAAACACACAGGGGACGCAGATTCTGAGACTTGATATTAGTGCTAGATATTACGTCACAAAGGCAGCGTCACAAGACATTGACGAACACAGCAGGTAGGAGTAGACAGAAGGCCCATCTGCAGAGTAAACAACAGGTCTCAGGAAGTGCACGATGTACCTTTCCTGGCTGCTGCAGTCCTGGAGGCCGTATCACAGCTTTTTATTCAATATTGTGAGATAAAAACGATCAGCGCAAATTACACACGTCTGTCCTTGAGCGATCACCTGCAGTGTAACGCAACACCTGTTGTTCTGTATGCACACGTCAACTGGATTTAAGTCAACCAAGCACAAATTCTCCACAGATTGACAACAGAGTGGATCCTTGTATCTTCGCTGTGTAGTTTGTAACTGTTTTCTCCCACTCCGACATTGTAAAACCTATTAATAACCTGAAGACCACTCAACCTGTGACAGGGAAATCAATCTCTATGGCCGCGATCCATACAACTCCATCTTCCGTCCCGGCAGCGTTTCCTGTCCACTTTGTTACTGCGTCCGTCCGAACCTCACCGATTCAAAGGCAAGGTTTACATTAACGAGGTGGCCCCCTCTCCCGAAGTGCCAGCCCGTCCCCCGTGTAGTGCACTCATTCCGGGGCCCAACCAGCTTGGCCCAGGTCCAGGGCCGTGCCTCCCATAGTGAACGCGGCTCCAGTTGAGACGGGGGGAGAAGGCGAACCGAGGGGAAATGAAGCTACTCTGCCTTGTCAGACATCAATAAGCAGAGTGGAGGCCTTTAGGTGTAATTGTGTTGTAGAGGTCAGGTGGGGGTCAGGAGGGCATTTTACCACGTCTGACTAATGAACGATGCAGAATACACACGCACACACACATCACCATGTGCCTGTTTTCCAATCCCAGGCCCCATTGTCCGTGTCAATCAAAACCTGAAGTAATGAATCTACAGCAGATCTCTTCTACTGACTGACCACTGATGCCATACATCTGGTCCCAGGGATTGTTAACTCTGCTACAGGGGCGAGACGAAAGACCAAGATGGAAGACCAAGACGGAAGACCAAGACAAAAGACCAAGACGAAAGACCAAGACGGAAGACCAAGTCGGAAGACCAAGACAAAAGACCAAGAAGGAAGACCAAGACGAAAGATCAAGACAGAAGTAAAGACGGAAGACCAAGACGGAAGACCAAGACGGAAGACCAAGACGGAAGACCAAGACGGAAGACCAAGACGGAAGACCAAGACGGAAGACCAAGACGGAAGACCAAGACAGAAGACCAAGACAGAAGACCAAGACGGAAAAACAATAATGACTACAATTGCAGATGACGATGATTCTCATCATGAGTTTGTTGTTTTACGTTTTCATAAAATGGTCAAGTTCCGGCAGATCATAATTCACTGATATAATTGATTATCTGAACATGCAAACGTACATTATTCACTGAATCATACTAAGTTCAGTAGTCTTGGAATCCATTGATTTAGTGGAGAACCAAACTAAAGTGAAATAAGAGATGACATATCTGGATACAGCCAGCACAAGCTATTCCAAATCAATGTGTCCACTCCAAATAAAAGCATTCTCCACATCAGTCGTTTATCTTTAACTTTAGACAGTAGGCAGTATGGGGGGACAGTTACTTTCTGTCTTCCGCTCTCTACTCTCCCTCTCTCACTCACTCACACACTCTCACTCACTCCCTCACCCATTCTCCCTCACTCACTCTCCCTCCCTCACTCTCCCTCACTCACTCTCTCTCCCTCACTCACTCTCTCTCCCTCACTCACTCTCTCTCCCTCACACACTCTCTCTCCCTCACTCACTCTCTCTCCCTCACTCACTCTCTCTCCCTCACTCACTCTCTCTCCCTCACTCACTCTCTCTCCCTCACTCACTCTCTCTCCCTCACTCACTCTCTCTCCCTCACTCACTCTCTCTCCCTCACTCACTCTCTCTCCCTCACTCACTCTCTCTCCCTCACTCACTCTCCCTCCTCCCTCACTCACTCTCCCTCCTCCCTCACTCACTCTCCCTCCTCCCTCACTCACTCTCCCTCCTCCCTCACTCTCTCTCCCTCCTCCCTCCCTCACTCTCCCTCCTCCCTCACTCACTCTCCCTCCTCCCTCACTCCTCTCCCTCCTCCCTCACTCACTCTCCCTCCTCCCTCACTCACTCTCCCTCACTCCACTCTCTCTCCCTCACTCACTCTCTCTCTCTCACTCACTCTCTCTCTCTCTCACTCACTCTCCCTCACTCACCCTCACTCTCCCTCACTCACCCTCACCCTCACTCTCCCTCACTCACCCTCACTCTCCCTCACTCACTCTCCCTCCTCCCTCCACCCTCACTCTCTCTCTCCCTCACTCACCCTCACTCTCCCTCACTCACCCTCACTCTCCCTCACTCACCCTCACTCTCCCTCACTCACTCTCCCTCCACCCTCACTCTCTCCCTCCACTCTCCCTCTCTCCCTCCACTCTCACTCCACTCTCCCTCACTCCTCTACTCGTCTCAACAACAGGTCTCTTTATCCACCAACCACTGCCATATTTATTTTGATGCAGACATAAATTACATCTGATAAGGTGATTTCAGGAAGTACATTGGAGTTTTACTGTCCGTTATAAAGATGGATGCCCTGTCAATATCCTTTTGTCTGGCTGGCAGTAACTGTCTTTTCTCAGGCTATATCCCAGATGGCGTCCACCTCCCAATACGACACTCCGGGTCGGACTCTTGCTCATATCACTCCGGTCGGAACATGGACACTATAAAGGGAATATTTTTCCATTTGGGACCTTCCCGCTTTCTCATCTCTCAGCCGCGCGGTCCGACTGTTTGACTCTCCATTCTCGGCAGATATAAGTATTTAATGTTTCCCAGAGAATCTACGAGCACTGCTGTTTCCATTACCAATTTAACAGCTCTAGGATTTATTCCTGTAAATTAACTCCTGTACAACATGATTGTATCACGGCCCATAAACTTTAAGTCAATACAGGCTGATGGGAGGATGGTCGGGACATTGTGGTCAAATCCCGGACCCGGTCTGCATCTCAAACGGAGCTCTTTCCCCCCGGTCTTTAGTCGCTCACTCCTTCAGACCACTGTCCAGGGTCCGCAGTTGTGCTCCGTGGATTTATTAGGGAGCCATTTGGGACGCTCCCGGTCTTCCTCTGTGGTGTTCAGTCCGGTCACTAATGGATGAGGCAGCAGCTGTTTCGGGCAGAAACTTTATCTGAGGTCATGTCCGCGCACCCGGTCTCCTCTGTCTACGGGGCTGTGTCCCACTGTAGCCATTTGCCCATTGGCCTATTAGTTTCAATAGGCGTGTCAGTAATTGGCTTTTTCACACATGTAGGGGTTGAGCTGGCAAAGGGCAAAGGCCAGGCAACCAGCCTGTCACCCTCTGGTCCTGCAGCCATCCGTCAATTATGATCAGGCAGTGCGAGAGCCACCACAGCGTTGAGCACAGCACTCTGCTCGGCCACATCCTAGCTTCCTTTCATGCTTCATCCATTAACGTGTGTGTGCGTGTGTGTGTGTGTGTGTGTGCGTGTGCGTGTGCGTGTGTGATGTGGAGCACAGTGAAAGTGTAACCCACCAGCAGACCACCAATTCAAACTTGTCTGTTATGAGATAGAAAACCAAAACGCTTGTAGTGTTCTCTGAACTGTGGGACTTTCCGGTCTCCTTAGATTTTGTACCAGTACACTGCCAGTCCACACACACACACACACACACACACACACACACACACACACACACACACACACACACACACACACACACACACACACACACACACACACACACACACACACACACACACACACACACACACACACACACACACACACACACACACACACACACACACACACACACACACACACACACACACATCCCTTTATTTACAACAGGTTATGATGATGTGTTATTGTGTGTTGTCTTGAATGTTGAAGGGAAGAAAACATGTAAAGCTGACTGGTGATGCTCTGAAACTGTCCAGTAAAACCATGTTTCTGGACACAAACATCTGTCAATGAGAGGCATGTTTAAGTGCCAGGTACCACAGAACAGTTGATGTCTCCAAGAGGCGGCTAAATGTGCTACTCTGCAGCAGCTGGATAGGATGCGAGGCTAATACAACATAATCGAATATCGGATCTTCATCTTCTCTGCCTGAGTTTAACACTACACCTCACCCACATCCTGTCAAATGTTCCCTAGCTGAGTTTAACACTACACTTCATCCACATCCTGTCACATCTTCCCTAGCTGAGTTTAACACTACACTTCATCCACATCCTGTCACATCTTCCCTAGCTGAGTTTAACACTACACCTCACCCACATCCTGTCACATCTTCCCTAGTTGAGTTTAACACTACACCTCATCCACATCCTGTCACATCTTCCCTAGTTGAGTTTAACACTACACCTCATCCACATCCTGTCACATCTTCCTTAGATGTGTTTAACACTACACCTCACCCACATCCTGTCACATCTTCTCTCACCCTACCTCTTTCCCACCCTCCTCTCACACAGTTTGCTAGTTTTCCTAACAGAGCACCAACCACAACCTGGCTGGCCTGCAGTATCAGCCCAGTCCTGGTTGGCTGGCTCGGTCCCTGCTGACAGGCAGTAGAGAGAGGTGTCATCTATCACCTGAAGCAGGCCTGAGGGCTCACCATACCAACCACACCAGATGTTAGTGCAGTGTCAGCACCACACACACACACACGCACACGCACACACACGCACACACACACAATGTGCTATTGTTCTCCTCACAGTTCCTTCACATGATGTGTCCTTAGTCTTCAAACCACACACTCTGGATAAACTACGCACAGTCACACCTTTGTAATCAGTATAAATCCATGTAGAGGCTCCACCCCCCAATTAGGCCACTCCCACACCCGGCACATTTCCGAGAAACAACATTTACACTGAAACCATGTACTATACTGCGCCTTTGTCTTAGTTTCTTTCATGAATGTTGCTTTTTGAAAATCAATAAAACCTCCCATTATCATTTCAAAAATATTCTATAACTTTTAGATTTTATTTTCATTTATTGAATCTAAAATATATAGCAGAAACAGTGAGAGATTGTTTCTTTTACCGCTAGTCATCACAAACAAGGTGGCCAGCTTACTGCCTGATCAAAAGCCGCTCCACATCCTCTGGTCCTTAACACCCTGAGGGTAATTATTCGCACACATTGCAACCTGTCACACTCTCCTGTTCTTCTTTCCTCATTAAACACACTCAGGGGTTGGAAGATCTCGATGACTTCAGAGAAGACCGGGAGAATGTTGCTGTGTAATGTCAACAGATACTTCTATAAGCATATGATAAGTGCTGGTTTATCACACAAATGTCGCTGGATCAGATGTTCAGCTTGAAGGCATCAATGAGGCTTCCACAGTACAAGTTTGACTCTATACAACTATGAACTATTTATTATTATGCTGCCTCTTCAGTTATACACACAGACGTCTAGTCTAACACTTGGTTCCTGTTGTTTCAGGCACTTCGATGACTTCGATACAAGTAAACATTTTAAACGTTGAACAATAAGGCTGTGTGCCTACCAGGTTTTATTGGGAATGCCATTTTAATTCTATGTTTTGGAAAGCCAACAAAATCTAATTCTGATCTTCATTTTGCAATGAGCAAAACATTTGAATTTTAGCTTGCATATATTTCGGTATACATTTACGCTGTTAGAAAACACTGATACACTAGTAGTGGATATAGGTAACTGGTACAGTAACCACCAGAGCCAACATGGCGCCGCGGTTTCCCTAAATCCACATGTTATTTCTGCAGCTGTGCTTATGAACCGAGTCCATGAAATGAGGTCAGAGGAATAGAGGGAAATGGATTCCTTCATGTGAACTGAACATGGCGAAGAGTGTAGATACAGGGTGTGGATGGTGATTTCACCTCTGCTTATTGAACCGATGAGCCATGGAGATTCAGTTCTCCAATTGTGCAAATGCACATATTTATTTAACAAAACCCCTTATCGATGTATGACACTTATATTAGAATCAGAATCAGATCCTGAGAATCATGGGAGTTCTGTGTGACACATGAGAGCATGAAGCAGACAGACATAGGCCTAATAAACAGACATAGGCCTAATAAACAGACATAGGCCTAATAAACAGACATAGGCCTAATAAACAGACATAGGCCTAATAAACAGACATAGGCCTATTAAACAGACATAGGCCTAATAAACAGACATAGGACTATTTTAACAGACATAGGACTAATAAACAGACATAGGCCTAATAAACAGACATAGGCCTAATAAACAGACATAGGCCTAATAAACAGACATAGGCCTAATAAACAGACATGGGCCAATTAAACAGACATAGGCCTAATAAACAGACATAGGCCTAATAAACAGACATAGGCCTAATAAACAGACATAGGCCTAATAAACAGACATAGGCCTAATAAACAGACATAGGCCAATTAAACAGACATAGGCCTAATAAACAGACATAGGCCTAATAAACAGACATAGGCCTAATAAACAGACATAGGCCTAATAAACAGACATAGGCCAATTAAACAGACATGGGCCAATTAAACAGACATAGGCCTAATAAACAGACATAGGCCTAATAAACAGACATAGGCCTAATAAACAGACATAGGCCTAATAAACAGACATAGGCCTAATAAACAGACATAGGCCTAATAAACAGACATAGGCCAATTAAACAGACATAGGCCTAATAAACAGACATAGGACTAATTTAACAGACATAGGCCTAATAAACAGACATAGGCCTATTAAACAGACATAGGCCTATTAAACAGACATAGGCCTATTAAACAGACATAGGCCTATTTAACAGACATAGGCCTATTTAACAGACATAGGCCTATTTAACAGACATAGGCCTAATAAACAGACATAGGCCTAATAAACAGACATAGGACTATTTTAACAGACATAGGCCTATTTAACAGACATAGGCCTAATAAACAGACATAGGCCTAATAAACAGACATAGGACTATTTTAACAGACATAGGCCTAATAAACAGACATAGGCCTAATAAACAGACATAGGCCTAATAAACAGACATAGGACTATTTTAACAGACATAGGCCTATTAAACAGACATAGGCCTATTAAACAGACATAGGCCTAATAAACAGACATAGGCCTAATAAACAGACATAGGCCTATTAAACAGACATAGGCCTATTAAACAGACATAGGACTATTTTAACAGACATAGGCCTAATAAACAGACATAGGCCTAATAAACAAACATAGGACTATTTTAACAGACATAGGCCTAATAAACAGACATAGGCCTAATAAACAGACATAGGCCAATTATACAGACATAGGCCTAATAAACAGACATAGGCCTAATAAACAGACATTGGACTATTTTAACAGAAATAGGCCTAATAAACAGACATAGGCCTAATAAACAGACATAGGCCAATTATACAGACATAGGCCTAATAAACAGACATAGGCCTAATAAACAGACATAGGCCTAATAAACAGACATAGGCCTATTAAACAGACATAGGCCTAATAAACAGACATAGGACTATTTTAACAGACATAGGCCTAATAAACAGACATAGGCCTAATAAACAGACATAGGACTATTAAACAGACATAGGCCTAATAAACAGACATAGGACTATTTTAACAGACATAGGCCTAATAAACACAACACGGCATTTCTCTCATAAACATTTAACTCTATTGCATCACTGCATACTCTGGTATGATAAGACAAATATGTTGAACAGACTTTACTGGATCTGATCGCAGCTACAGATTCCCAATGATTAAAACATCCATAGCCGGCTGCATAATTCAACACCGAATATCACGACAAGCCATAAAACAGCCCCTTTCTTCTTCATAATTCAGTTATTAACAGTTAAGAGGGCTAGGGTGGAGGAGTCCCGGCACATCCTCATATCCTCCAGCGAAGAAAAGGGAGAGAAAGAGAGAGAGAAATAGAGAGAGAGAGTGCTCGATAAATGATGCTGGCTTGCAGACGTGGTGACAAAATAAATTTCAATTACAGCCATGTGAAATTGGATTTCCTGGGCACATTAGGGGATTGAAGATGGTTGAGAGGTTTCACGCTCATTTGCCAGGTCTCATTCGTCCTCATGCACGGCCTCATCCGTACTGAGGCACATTCTCATCCGTCCTGAAGCACGGCCTCATACGTCCTGAAGCACGGCCTCATACGTCCTGAAGCACGGCCTCATACGTCCTGAAGCACGGCCTCATACGTCCTGAAGCACGGCCTCATACGTCCTGAAGCCTGGCCTCATCCGTCCTGAAGCACGGCCTCATCCGTACTGAGGCACATTCTCATACGTCCTGAAGCACGGCCTCATACGTCCTGAAGCACGGCCTCATCTGTCCTGAAGCCTGGCCTCATCTGTCTGCCCTCCATGATCGGCTGCTCCCGGCTGACCTGTCACAGCAATACTCTGAACTCTGAACTCCTGGCCCACTTGGCATTTCAAGATCAATAAGTGAATGTAAACAGATGTGTTTTTCTTTGGTGACAGCCGGACCTCAGAAGGATTTATATATATGATTACATTGCTGAGTCCCTTAAAGGCTCTGTCCTGAATAGAGCCCAATTCCCAATAAGGTTCTGGTCCAAAGGGAGCACAATTCCCAATAAGGTTCTGACCCAAATGGAGCCCAATTCCCAATAAGGTTCTGACCCAAATGGAGCCCAATTCCCAATAAGGTTCTGACCCAAATGGAGCCCAATTCCCAATAAGGTTCTGACCCAAATGGAGCCCAATTCTCAATAAGGTTCTGACCCAAATGGAGCCCAATTCCCAATAAGGTTCTGACCCAAATGGAGCCCAATTCCCAATAAGGTTCTGACCCAAATGGAGCCCAATTCTCAATAAGGTTCTGACCCAAATGGAGCCCAATTCCCAATAAGGTTCTGACCCAAATGGAGCCCTATTGTGTGAATCCGTGCTGAGTTGCTGTGTCTAGTCGCCGTTAATAATAATACTTGTTTCCAAATGAAGATGTTATAAGGTGAGTGTCTGTAGACCTTCTGAAGTGTCCCATTTAACTGCAAATAACGTATGTAATCTGGGATTTATGTGTCGGCTATTTTTAGGAGGCGATTCCACCTGCAGCTCTTTTGATACACGACTAAATGTTATTTTACACGCAATGTGAGTAATTCCCCATTTAAATCAATGTTCCATGGTGGGTAAGAGTATTTCTGGTCATGTGCCCCTGGAGGACGGCGATTCTGTTGAGGAAACATTACGGCCAAGGATCCATCATCGGTGCCTCGTTCTGATTGGCCAGACCGCTGGACTGTTAATAACGGCTAATTGACAATAGGAGGGGGCGGAACACTGGAAGCGGAACGTTCCATTTGGAACACTCGACATTCACCACATGGTTACCGTAACCTAGGCATGACCCCGCGGTGCTAGCGATGTGTGAGCCCGGCCGTGTGCCAGGGCGTGTGCCAGGGCGTGTGCCAGGGCGTGTGCCAGGGCGTGTGCCAGGGCGTGTGCGTCATACAACCTCAGCCCCTCTGTGGCGGTTTAGACACGTGTTCATAGAATGGCACACGCAGTGTTCCTAAAGAACATTAAAACCAAACCCATCTACATTTATATATCTCTATAGCTGTCAGCCACCCACTACCCGGGTCCTCTGATTTGACTGTTTCTCCAAACTCCCGGCAGACATTTCACTCTGAAAGAGTTTCACTCTCCAGTCTGCGGCGCTTACTATCAAACGTGATTGACATATATTTCACTGAAACGATGTTTTCTTCAGTCAGCTACTCTTGCTTTCATGGATGAATGAGCTCACCAGAATGGAATTACGGATTTCGGGCGAGGCAATACTGAAAGACTTCATTTGTACGAAAGGCTATCAATTGCCGGACAGTCCAACCATTGAGCCATGTAAAAACCCCAGCGTAATGTATTACAATTGGATTGCCATCCATCTTGCTTTAGAGGTATTTCATGGGTTTATGGCTGGTCAATGAGCTACTTTAAATAGTATTAACCCATCCGTTCCAAAGCCCAAAGAATCACGTAAGAGGATCATGTAAAGGCAACTATAATATACACATACATATATATATATATACACACACACACACACACACACACACACACACACACACACACACACACACACACACACACACACACACACACACACATATTACAATATGGTAGGACATTCTTTGAACAAACAGATAATTATTTGCCAACATAAATGACTAAAACTAGTAATGTAAATCCTTTTACATTAACTCATTGTTGAGGCATGGCAGTTCAGAAGTGACTTTACTGAGGCTGTGAGACTGAGAGGCTGTGAGACTGAGAGGCTGAGAGGCAAGAAGGCTGAGAGGCTGTGAGGCTGAAATACTGTGAGGATGTGAGGCTGTGAGACTGAGAGGCTGTAAGGCTGAGAGGCTGTGAGGCTGAAATACTGTGAGGATGTGAGGCTGTGAGACTGAGAGGCTGTGAGACTGAGAGGCTGTGAGACTGAGAGGCTGTGAGACTGAGAGGCTGAGAGACTGTGAGGCTGAGAGGCTGAGGGGCTGAGGGGCTGTGAGGCTGTAAGCTCTTGTCATGATCCACAGTGGAGTTGGAGAGCAGCAGAATGTGACATTTGCAAAGCTGTAGCCGTTATCTCAAACTGACAAAAATAACCGTCTGATTTAAAAAAAAACTCCACACCTCTAAAATGTGGTTGGTTCTAGAGTAAAATAAACGCTATGTTATGATCGTAAAAGCTTTCATATGACAGAACAAACCAGCGACACCTCAAGGAGGTGTGACAGGACTTGTTCTCACACATCATAGTAGTCAGTGCGTTGCAACAGTTAGCTCGGAAGAACAAGTCAACAGCATTAGCATTCAGAAAACATTAGTCACTCGCTACACAGAAAATGAACATTTAACTAGCGCTTTATGCAAGCCATTACTTTTGTTTACACGCGGGCCTTTAGCTGTGTGTGTGTGTGTGTGTGTGTGGTGATCGGCTTTTGTTCTCTGACATGTATACCCCAGTATCCAGCCCCTCACTGCTGACTCTGAGAAGCCCCTTATAAAGGCTACTGCTCTGGCTGTCACTAAATGGAAACATAGACCCTGTCTGTCTGTCTGTCTGTGTGTGTGTGTGTGTGTGTGTGTGTGTGTGTGTGTGTGTGTGTGTGTGTGTGTGTGTGTGTGTGTGTGTGTGTGTGTGTGAGAGAGACAGGACAGAAACATGTCCCTTCATGTCATCCGAGTTCAACGCCTCGTCTGGCTAACAGGACCGGTCGCTGAATCAGAGACTGTGTCTGTGTGGAATGGAAGTGGGGAATTCATACTATGTCTTTGCGCTAACAGAAGATGGAGATGGCCCACTGCTGACAGCAGGGTCATCAGGGTCTTCAGGAGAGGTTAAAGGTCAGAGAGCAGACCGTGTATATATACTCTCCAGACACTGTGTACATCACATCGCTCTCTTTAACAACCAAGGGATCAGGACATTAAACCAACTGCTGTCCAAAAAATATCCATCATTGCACATAATTTAAGTGATTTTAAATTTTGATATATATATATATCTCATTACAACACATCACTGATAAGACAATGAAAAGATAAATATACTCAAACAAGAAACAATGATTTCTCTCTAGTTGTTAATTGATTCTGTGTAATGGTAGAACGAGCTGTGTGACTGGTTCACCAAGGTACCCCCAAACGCCCACATTTGGGTTCCTTGCCCAGGGCTACAATACACATCTAATCCGCGGCGGCTACGACAGCACCCCCGGAGGTGGAGACGGCAGTTAAGGAAAATGAACTCTTTGTCATGTGTCGTTGGCAGACCACGGAACCACAACCAGATAGGGTGTCAGTTATCCAGTATTTTCCAGGTATGACAGAGGACAATCATCCCAAAGTCTTCTGATCGAATACGGCGTCCGTATGTGACGTGCTTCATCCGACCAGACGTCATCCCGATAAGTACAATGTGTCGTTATCGGGGCTGGTTCAGTAAGGAAGCAATAACACAAATCACCAGCTGGAGGCTGCCGTCCTCTCTCTGTCGACACCCCTACCCAGCATGCACTGTAAAGGGCATGGGCGGCATTAATTCCCCGCTAAATGGGCGACTGTCATGCAGAAGGTGAAGGATCATGTGGAGACGCGGGCAGCAGCGGAGGTCTGTGAAGGTCTAATGACGGGGACTGTGTCACCTCTGTGTGTGTGTGTGTGTGTGTGTGTGTGTACGTTTCACACATATCTCTCTTAGACACATACACACACACACACACAAACAATGCAATATGTACATACCCTACAGTTCCTCACATTAACAGCTCTTACAGACCTCAGAAAAGTACTATGACAAATTGGAGTGAACGGGAGAAAAAGAAATATAAGAGAGAGGTAGAAGAGAGAGAAATATAAGAGAGATATGAGAGAGAGAGAAATATAAGAGAGAGAGAGATAGGAAAGAGAGTGAGAGATATGAGAGAGAGGAGAGAGAGAGAGAGAGCGATGTGAGTGAAGTGAAGTGTTAAACTCAGCTAGGAAAGATGTGACAGGATGTGAGTGAAAAGAGAAAGTAAAAAAGTAAGTAAAGGACAGTAAACCAAGTGTAATGGTACGCCAATCTGTAAATGAGGAAAGCTGATGGCAAACTCCAGTACCAGTGATGCCATGTGCTTCCTGTGGAGAAACCTCTACCAGCAGTCATACACACACACACACTCACTCTCTCTCACACACACACACACGCACACAACTAGACACTGTCAAATACAGGCTATTAGAAGTATTAGCCATGTGGATCCACCCCGGCACCCGTCGGTCCAGGAACAGGGGACGGCCGGGTGGGCGGGACATTTGTGAAGCCTGATTTGGGTAACGCACAGTGACAAAAGCAAGAGGCTCAGCCAGGGAGTTAACACACCATCCATCATAAAGCTGACGCTTCACACGGCCCCTAATGGGAATGAGGCTTGGCACGCTAATCTGAACAGGGCCCCTACGAACCGGGTTCCCCAACTGTGGGACTTGGGCACGTAGTGCTCCCCTGCAGGGAATAGGGAGGGATTTGGGAGGCTCCCGCTACATTCAGATTGGAGTCTTCATAAAAACAGGCTAAATGTTTACTCTGTGTGTGTGTGTGGTGTGTGTGTGTGTGTGTGTGTGTGTGTGTGTGTGTGTGTGTGTGTGTGTGTGTGTGGTGTGTAGGCCCGAAAAGATTTGCATCAATTACGCCCAGACAGGATTATTGTTCGGGAAGGACAAAAAGACGGGGTGTTTTTCTCGCGAACGACCGAGAAACGGGTCACGTCAGTATCTTAGAGGATAAGCAAATTCATTAGCTGCTTTTGGCTGGCGAGGGAGCGAGGATTAGAGATCCCTTTATTCTGAAATGTAATTGAAAAAGATGACACATCTAATTTTTCTTACATGCATGCAAATGCGATTTCCTGTTGCGCGGTCGGCGGAGTGGAGCTCTAATTTGATTTTTAAAGTAGTACCAAAGTCACTGAATGCTACACGCTAGCTGATGGCGTCGAGTGATTTCATAGTGGAACGAGTAGATGAAAAGGAACGCGGGTTCCTTACAATGCGTTTAATACTACCTACAGGCGTTTTGACATGCCCGCATGCTGTTTGCCGTAGCGACCACATTAAAACCATAGAATGCTAGTTAACGTTGTCATTGAGATTTATCACAGGTGACGTCACAGAACTCCTCACTGTATTTTAGATCAACATGTGGTTGGGACACTTCTTCTGTCAGGTGACATGCTCTCGTGAATATTTATAAAGCACTTGTTTGAAAACCTCCGTACATGTCATAATTTCTTTCCACTACCTACTCGACTTATTTCAAAACCTGATCACAAACGTGGACCGCATTAGAGACTCTGGGCAATCTCCACAGAGTTAGGTGGTACTGCCTTCTTTTCCACTATATCTTAGATATAGAAGAAACAGCAGCACCCTGTTCAGTTAGACACTCTGGGGTTTCTAGCCCGTTTAAAAATGTAATGGGGTATTCCGTGTGGTGTTGTTTGTTACCGTTTCTGTCCAATTGTAAGTGTTTTATGTGTTATAGAGTTTGAAATGTTAAATAAAAAAAATGTGTTTGTGCCTAAACTGTTTATGTAAACATGTTTACACCGGGTGCTGCAGTAAAAGAGATCCAGTTCTCAGTTTGTCTTCCCTAAAAAAAGATATGCAAAAAGTCCGAACAGAAAATCGCCAAACTGAAAGCACAATTCAGAAACCGCATTATTGAAAACACACAGTAGTCTGGCAGAGCTATAAGGTGACCTACAAACCAGCGCGTCTCTGATTACAACATAAAAAGACAGATATATCAATATGGGATTACGCTGTAGTAGCAGTCTTGTCTATCACACTTGAATTCCCAAATGACTTCTGAAGCATATGGACCTATCAAGGTTGGTGGAGCTCGTGCTTACGACAAATGTAATACATCTTATCCTCTCTGCCCAGTCAAACACAACCGTCCCAGAGCTGTGTGTGTGTGTGAACCAGCACATCACTCCCATATATTATCCTGACGTGTTCACATCCATTTAGCGTGGAAATGTAAGGACGACACGACACAGCGATCGTGACAGAAGACTGGCCTTGCCGACGAAGGCTTGCCATTTCTGTCGCAAAGGAGCATTGGGGCGACACAGACACACACACACTCATTTCTGTCCGAATCAAAGTGAAATACTAGGCATAACATGCTGTTATTAAAGGACCATAGGTCCCAGTCATCCAGACATGTAGAATGTGATGTCACACCGGGGCTCATTCCATCGCCGTGGGAAACGCTAGAAACCAATAGGTGGCATCCAGGAAACCAAACAGTTATTATGTCTCACTGCTTTTCAGAATGCCAAGTAATTAAAAAATGGACTGGACGTTAAAAGTGAGAAACGCTTCCTGTTCCAAGTTATCATAGCAAAACGATACAATTAGCACATCCTGATTCTGTTGGATTTTCTCCCGGTGCATTATGGGGAATGCTTTCGAAAAGGAATGATGCATTACAATGTGTATATGGGTATATGATTTCCCTAAACCGACTGATGTTTCTGATTCGCTGTGACATGTGTTTGTGCTAGCTAGCTACTGTTTGAAAAGGTAATCATTCACTCTTAATAGAGCCGAGACTCGGAGTAAACCGGCAAGCCTCACAGATGAGTATGGGTTTGGCACTCAGACTGGGAGCACCTCTAGGGACCCTTTGGTAGACGTTTCCCCTTTTCCTAGGAGGCTGGATGGACTACACTTCATCACATCTTTTTCTCCAGGGAAGGAGGATCTTCGATAACACCACATGTAGAAAATATAGTTGTGTGTGTGTGTGTGTGCCAGGCTCACCGGGGTGCAGACGTGACTGCCCCAGCACTGTATCAGAACAGGGTTATTTATTTAGGTTAATTCCAGCACCATGGTTGTCATGGCCCAGCTCTATGCAGTCCTGTTACCGGTTTGTTATGGATCATCTAAGCTGAAGAGTAGGCAAACGCAAAAGCCTCCAAGGACTCAACCAGAGTCCAGATATCACCCAGTATGGACGTCAGCTGCCACCACTTTAACATGTGCATGTGTTCATGTGTGTGTGTGTGTGTGTGTGTGTGGTTCCTGTGTGTGTGGTTTGTGTGTGTGTGCCTTCAACAGGTCACCTGTGCATCTCCAGCTGACTCTGTGGGTAGCCTGAGAGGCTCCTGATTGGCAGAGAGCGCAGGTGATTTAATATACCAATAGGAACACAGGTCACTTGTCCTGCCTTGACAAATAACAGTACAGCTGCACACACCATTACGCAAAAATGTATCAACCAACCATGTAGAGAAGGTAGAGAAGAAGAAGAAGAAGGTTTAAATAAGTAAAGATGAGTAACCACTTGTGTCTCTATTACACCACAAATCAATATGGCTTTTTGGCCCCTGATATACTCCATGTAGCTCTACCAAGGTGCCCTATAAACACCCACATATGTGCCCCTGATATACTCCATGTAGCTCTACCAAGGTGCCCTATAAACACCCCCATATGTGCCCCTGATATACTCCATGTAGCTCTACCAAGGTGCCCTATAAACACCCCCATATGTGCCCCTGATATACTCCATGTAGCTCTACCAAGGTGCCCTATAAACACCCCCATATGTGCCCCTGATATACTCCATGTAGCTCTACCAAGGTGCCCTATAAACACCCACATATGGGGCCCTGATATACTCCATGTAGCTCTACCAAGGTGCCCTATAAACACCCACATATGGGGCCCTGATATACTCCATGTAGCTCTACCAAGGTGCCCTATAAACACCCACATATGGGGCCCTGATATACTCCATGTAGCTCTACCAAGGTGCCCTATAAACACCCACATATGGGGCCCTGATATACTCCATGTAGCTCTACCAAGGTGCCCTATAAACACCCACATATGGGGCCCTGATATACTCCATGTAGCTCTACCAAGGTGCCCTATAAACACCACCATATGGGTGATTCTCGCGAAATTAGACTTATGAGGTGTCATAAAACATTTTGATGATAAAAGTAAATGCTATCAAAATAAGAAGGATACCGTTATAAACATCTCTTCATGTACGATTTTGCACATGATTTCAAATGAAATCATGAATACGAATTTTGTTTTTTTTCAACATTTAAAGGGAAATTTCTCATTACCGCAACGTGTCCATGACTGGATTTTGGTCCTTTGAGATGGAATTATTCATATTTAAAAAATATAAAAAATAAAAAGCTTCAGTGCATGTTATAATATAAACATTTACAGTAAAGAAACATGTGGTATTTGGTGATCATTGGTAAATGTAGTGCCAATAATAAGGAATAAAAATGTGTCCAAGACCAATTTTCTCATCCTCCGCAACAATTTTCAATCATTGTTTAAGTGCTCAAGGAACTATCATTTTTTAAGGAATTTGTTGTAAGGGACATAAATGACTGTGACACTCAAGATGGCTATCAAGTAACCAGTTATAATTTTTTCTCTCCAGATAAAAGTAAAAATTTGGCGTGTCATAGTACCTACACGACTTTTTAGTTCTCATTACTGAAACATGTGTTTGTGAAGTTATAAAAAATGTTGCAGTTAAATTTTTTTGATTACTATATACCCCATTATGGTCTAAATATAAAAAGATAGGGAATGTTTAGCTAACTCTCATTTAGCTCCCACAGTTAGCAAGAATGTTTAAGGTCGCTCATCCTCCGCAACACCCCTATCATTCACCGCAACAATTGAAGGCCTGTTGCGGTGGAGATACTCAATGTTTCGGTAATGAGAAACAGACTTATGAAGGAGGCACGTACACTATAACTGTTGCTCATTTTAATATAACTTGATAGTTTCCTTAAACGCTTCTTGAACAGATTGCGTAAACAAAATAGCTATTACAACCCCCCAGCAGTGGTCACTAATTATTTATTTTTTTAAATGCTTCCACAAAAAGCAGTATGAATGCAGTATAGGCCACCTATTATTAATGCAATATTATTTACTATTTCATAGTTTTACTGTGAAACAATGTATTTCTTTTCTTTTTTACAAAATGTTACATTCAAGATGGCAATTGTGTATTTTGTTACAGACAGTTGAAAAGAAAAGGGCATCAGCGAAAAACAGTCTGGCAAAGCATAGGGAGAAAATACACAGTAATCCAGTGTTACTTGAGGATTACAGAAGAAATGAGAGAGAGAGGTCAGGGGTCAGGGTGATAATAGGGAAAGGAGAGAGAGGTCAGGGGACAGGGTGATAATAGGGAAAGGAGAGAGAGAGAGGTCAGGGGTCAGGGTGATAATAGGGAAAGGAGAGAGAGGTCAGGGGACAGGGTGATAATAGGGAAAGGAGAGAGAGGTCAGGGGTCAGGGTGATAATAGGGAAAGAGAGAGAGAGAGAGGTCAGGGGTCAGGGTGATAATAGGGAAAGAGAGAGAGAGAGAGGTCAGGGGTCAGGGTGATAATAGGGAAAGGAGAGAGAGGTCAGGGGTCAGGGGACAGGGTGATAATAGGGAAAGGAGAGAGAGGTCAGGGGTCAGGGGACAGGGTGATAATAGGGAAAGGAGAGAGAGGTCAGGGGTCAGGGGACAGGGTGATAATAGGGAAAGAGAGGTCAGGGGTCAGGGTGATAATAGGGAGAAATATAACTTGGATTCATTGTTTTGACCAACACTTGCACACACACACACACAGACACACACACATTGACAACGCTTCACCCAAGTTGGGATAGCAGATAGCATGGTGGGGGTGGCTTGGTTTGTTTTTATTGGGTTGTCAACAGTGAATGTGTGAGCTAAATCTCATTTCCGAAACAATGATCCTCACTACCGAAATGGCATTTTCATTACCGCAACATGCATCTTTTTTACCAATTAAGTGATAATAAGATAATCATATTTTGTTTTAAAATGTATATATGTTTTATACAACACTACTTATTTAAGGTCTGCTACATAACAAAAGTGTATGTTATCTATTAGTAAAACAATTAAATAAAAGAAATTGTAAATCATCACGTATGTTTCGGTAATGAGAGAAAATAAGGAAATTACAAAACATAATAAATATGAAAAAGTAATCTCTCCAGAGTTTTACATAGCTTTGAGCATGAGAAATAAAAGTCTACTTTAACATTAGCCAAAAATACAAGTTTCTAACCATATATTTAATGTAATGTCATGTTGCGGTAATGATAATTTTTTATGGACTTCATCTGAAAAATGTAAATAATTATATAGGAAATATTTTTTTAATCTCCTAAAAATAATGGTCTTAGTAAGTTCCGACCTTAATCTTATATGTGCAAAAAGAAAATTGGCTTCAAGGGCATTTTAAAAATTCTGATGCTGGACACCTTCTAAATCTGGATTTCGTGAGAATCACCCATATGGGGCCCTGATATACTCCATGTAGCTCTACCAAGGTGCCCTATAAACACCCCCATATGGGGCCCTGATATACTCCATGTAGCTCTACCAAGGTGCCCTATAAACACCCCCATATGGGGCCCTGATATACTCCATGTAGCTCTACCAAGGTGCCCTATAAACACCCCCATATGGGGCCCTGATATACTCCATGTAGCTCTACCAAGGTGCCCTATAAACACCCCCATATGGGGCCCTGATATACTCCATGTAGCTCTACCAAGGTGCCCTATAAACACCCACATATGTGCCCCTGATATACTCCATGTAGCTCTACCAAGGTGCCCTATAAACACCCCCATATGGGGCCCTGATATACTCCATGTAGCTCTACCAAGGTGCCCTATAAACACCCCCATATGGGGCCCTGATATACTCCATGTAGCTCTACCAAGGTGCCCTATAAACACCCACATATGGGGCCCTGATATATGGAGATTCTCAGCTCCATTAGCTCTTATAATATCCTGAAGTCGCTGCTGACCTGCAGATCTCCTCCACGGTGATAAAACATTCCGTCTGTGGTTAATCAAGTGTACAATGTACATTAAATACACACGAACGCACATAACAACATCCCCAGAAGAGGTGCACGGCCGTGAGCGTTTGAGCGTGAGTGCGTGTGTGCGCGCATGTGCGTGAGTGTGTGTGTGTGTGTACAGAAGACGGGGAACGCGGCAGCATAACCAGGCATGCGTGTGAGGATTTGACTGCGTTACACTAACCAGCCAAGTGATTTAAAACAAAGAACTTCGGCGTAACACTTCGCCGTACGGCACAGACTGGAGCGAGTGGCTCACCGAGAATAACAGCAAGTTCGGCGGCGGAGGCCGAACGAACCACACATCCACGGCGTCGACTGTCAAACGCATACATGTGCACGCCCGACGATCGGAGATATGTAAATTAATTTTTCAATTTAATTACACACCCCTGTCTGGCAGGAACACCACCTCTGATTAACATCAATTAACTGACAGGACAAATATAAGGACGCTCAGTTTCTATGCTAATGCTATCCGCTAGTCCCACCGCAGGCTAATAAAAGAGCTTCATCTCCCTCACCACTGTATTAGGATTAAATGTCAGTCACGAGGAGAAGGGCGGACGGAAATCAGAGAGGGGGAGAGAGGGTGAGGCGGAGATAAGAGGAAACCAAAGGAACCGCCGCGGCAGATGTCTGGCTCGGCCTCCGCCACGCTGTATGTTGGGGAAATGAAACCTCGGCGTTTGATGTCATCAGCAATGTATATCTGTCTTTGTGTACCTGTCAGTGTGATGTCATTTCATTACACTAATGCACGGGGTCAGAGATGGGGATTGGCTGAGACAGTGAGCACTGCAATCGGGCTGGATTTTAATTGTGTTCTCCGGCAGAGCCATCACAGTGGTTATCGATACGGTGTGTGATGTTATTAATTACATTTCCTGTCTCGCCGTCACGTTTTCATTTTAGCATCTGCGTTTTTCCTGCATCTCATATTCTCTGGGTTTCCCGTAATCTCAGCAAGCTCGCTCTCTCTCACAGATTCTGTTAGGACACAGAATGTTCTGCAGTTATCAACCTACCGTAATACCTGGTAGAACACACACACCATAAAGAAAGACCAAAAGGAAAACTGCATAATTAAAATGTCCAACCGCGCCGCAATTTTTCTGGCTGCAGATCAGATGACTTTTTGTATATTAGTTGTGTTCATATCTTATTCTCACGTGTCCTATTCTGGGCTGTTCTGCACTAATGAATATGAGAGGTTAGCGCGCGCGTGTGTGTGTGTGTGATCCTGTCATTGCATGATGTTGACTGATTGATGGACAGAATAGCAACCCTCCCAGATCTCTCACAACCATCCAGGAGGAGACACAATCATCCACGAAAAGACACAATCATCCAGGATGAGACAGTCATACAGACGGAGGCAAATGCATTCTAAGCTAATTGCCATCCGAGGACCCAACTGGCCCACATAAGGAACTACACATCTGTATTCTCACATCTGCATACCACCATATTACGCCTCAGTATTCTCACATCTGCATACCAACATATTACGCCTCAGTATTCTCACATCTGCATACCACCATATTACGCCTCAGTATTCTCACATCTGCATACCAACATATTACGCCTCAGTATTCTCACATCTGCATACCACCATATTACGCCTCAGTATTCTCACATCTGCATACCACCATATTACGCCTCTGTATTCTCACATCTGCATACCACCATATTACGCCTCTGTATTCTCACATCTGCATACCACCATATTACGCCTCAGTATTCTCACATCTGCATACCACCATATTACACCTCAGTATTCTCACATCTGCATACCACCATATTACGCCTCAGTATTCTCACATCTGCATACCACCATATTACGCCTCAGTATTCTCACATCTGCATACCACCATATTACGCCTCAGTATTCTCACATCTGCACATCTGCATCTGCATACCACCATATTACGCCTCAGTATTCTCACATCTGCATACCACCCTATTACGCCTCAGTATTCTCACATCTGCATACCACCATATTACGCCTCAGTATTCTCACATCTGCATACCACCCTATCTGTATTCTCACATCTGCATACACCCTATTACGCCTCAGTATTCTCACATCTGCATACCACCCTATTACGCCTCAGTATTCTCACATCTGCATACCACCCTATTACGCCTCAGTATTCTCACATCTGCATACCACCATATTACGCCTCAGTATTCTCACATCTGCATACCACCCTATTACGCCTCAGTATTCTCACATCTGCATAACACCATATTACTATTCTCACATCTGCATACCACCCTATTACGCCTCAGTATTCTCACATCTGCATACCACCCTATTACGCCTCAGTATTCTCACATCTGCATAACACCATATTACGCCTCAGTATTCTCACATCTGCATACCACCCTATTACGCCTCAGTATTCTCACATCTGCATACCACCATATTACGCCTCAGTATTCTCACATCTGCATACCACCCTATTACGCCTCAGTATTCTCACATCTGCATACCACCATATTACGCCTCAGTATTCTCATCATCTGCATACCACCATACCACCATTTACGCCTCAGTATTCTCACATCTGCATACCACCATATTACGCCTCAGTATTCTCACATCTGCATACCACCATATTACGCCTCAGTATTCTCACATCTGCATACCACCATATTACGCCTCAGTATTCTCACATCTGCATAACACCATATTACGCCTCAGTATTCTCACATCTGCATACCACCATATTACGCATATTCTCACATCTGCATACCACCCTATTACGCCTCAGTATTCTCACATCTGCATACCACCATATTACGCCTCAGTATTCTCACATCTGCATACCAACATATTACGCCTCAGTATTCTCACATCTGCATACCACCCTATTACGCCTCAGTATTCTCACATCTGCATACCACCCTATTACGCCTCAGTATTCTCACATCTGCATAACACCATATTACGCCTCAGTATTCTCACATCTGCATACCACCCTATTACGCCTCAGTATTCTCACATCTGCATACCACCCTATTACGCCTCAGTATTCTCACATCTGCATAACACCATATTACGCCTCAGTATTCTCACATCTGCATACCACCCTATTACGCCTCAGTATTCTCACATCTGCATACCACCATATTACGCCTCAGTATTCTCACATCTGCATACCACCCTATTACGCCTCAGTATTCTCACATCTGCATACCACCATATTACGCCTCAGTATTCTCACATCTGCATACCACCATATTACGCCTCAGTATTCTCACATCTATTACGCCTCAGTATTCTCACATCTGCATACCACCATATTACGCCTCAGTATTCTCACATCTGCATACCACCATATTACGCCTCAGTATTCTCACATCTGCATACCACCATATTACGCCTCAGTATTCTCACATCTGCATAACACCATATTACGCCTCAGTATTCTCACATCTGCATACCACCATATTACGCCTCAGTATTCTCACATCTGCATACCACCATATTACGCCTCAGTATTCTCACATCTGCATACCACCATATTACGCCTCAGTATTCTCACATCTGCATACCACCATATTACGCCTCAGTATTCTCACATCTGCATACCACCATATTACGCCTCAGTATTCTCACATCTGCATACCACCATATTACGCCTCAGTATTCTCACATCTGCATACCACCCTATTACGCCTCAGTATTCTCACATCTGCATACCACCCTATTACGCCTCAGTATTCTCACATCTGCATACCACCATATTACGCCTCAGTATTCTCACATCTGCATACCACCATATTACGCCTCAGTATTCTCACATCTGCATACCACCCTATTACGCCTCAGTATTCTCACATCTGCATAACACCATATTACGCCTCAGTATTCTCACATCTGCATACCACCATATTACGCCTCAGTATTCTCACATCTGCATACCACCATATTACGCCTCAGTATTCTCACATCTGCATAACACCATATTACGCCTCAGTATTCTCACATCTGCATACCACCCTATTACGCCTCAGTATTCTCACATCTGCATACCACCATATTACGCCTCAGTATTCTCACATCTGCATACCACCATATTACGCCTCAGTATTCTCACATCTGCATACCACCATATTACGCCTCAGTATTCTCACATCTGCATACCACCATATTACGCCTCAGTATTCTCACATCTGCATACCACCATATTACCATATTACGCATACTCAGTATTCTCACATCTGCATACCACCATATTACGCCTCAGTATTCTCACATCTGCATACCACCATATTACGCCTCAGTATTCTCACATCTGCATACCACCCTATTACGCCTCAGTATTCTCTGCATACCACCATATTACGCCTCAGTATTCTCACATCTGCATACCACCATATTACGCCTCAGTATTCTCACATCTGCATACCACCCTATTACGCCTCAGTATTCTCACATCTGCATACCACCCTATTACGCCTCAGTATTCTCACATCTGCATACCACCATATTACGCCTCAGTATTCTCACATCTGCATACCACCCTATTACGCCTCAGTATTCTCACATCTGCATACCACCCTATTACGCCTCAGTATTCTCACATCTGCATAACACCATATTACGCCTCAGTATTCTCACATCTGCATACCACCATATTACGCCTCAGTATTCTCACATCTGCATAACACCATATTACGCCTCAGTATTCTCACATCTGCATACCACCCTATTACGCCTCAGTATTCTCACATCTGCATACCACCATATTACGCCTCAGTATTCTCACATCTGCATACCACCCTATTACGCCTCAGTATTCTCACATCTGCATACCACCATATTACGCCTCAGTATTCTCACATCTGCATACCACCATATTACGCCTCAGTATTCTCACATCTGCATACCACCATATTACGCCTCAGTATTCTCACATCTGCATACCACCATATTACGCCTCAGTATTCTCACATCTGCATACCACCATATTACGCCTCAGTATTCTCACATCTGCATAACACCATATTACGCCTCAGTATTCTCACATCTGCATACCACCATATTACGCCTCAGTATTCTCACATCTGCATACCACCATATTCTCACATCTGCCTCAGTATTCTCACATCTGCATACCACCATATTACGCCTCAGTATTCTCACATCTGCATACCACCATATTACGCCTCAGTATTCTCACATCTGCATACCACCATATTACGCCTCAGTATTCTCACATCTGCATACCACCCGCCTAGTATTCTCACATCTGCATACCACCATATTACGCCTCAGTATTCTCACATCTGCATACCAACATATTACGCCTCATACTCACATCTGCATACTATTACGCCTAGTATTCTCACATCTGCATACCACCCTATTACGCCTCAGCTCACATCTGCATAACACCATATTACGCCTCAGTATTCTCACATCTGCATACCACCCTATTACGCCTCAGTATTCTCACATCTGCATACCACCCTATTACGCCTCAGTATTCTCACATCTGCATAACACCATATTACGCCTCAGTATTCTCACATCTGCATACCAACATATTACGCCTCAGTATTCTCACATCTGCATAACACCATATTACGCCTCAGTATTCTCACATCTGCATACCACCCTATTACGCCTCAGTATTCTCACATCTGCATACCACCATATTACGCCTCAGTATTCTCACATCTGCATAACACCATATTACGCCTCAGTATTCTCACATCTGCATACCACCATATTACGCCTCAGTATTCTCACATCTGCATACCACCATATTACGCCTCAGTATTCTCACATCTGCATACCACCATATTACGCCTCAGTATTCTCACATCTGCATAACACCATATTACGCCTCAGTATTCTCACATCTGCATACCACCCTATTACGCCTCAGTATTCTCACATCTGCATACCACCATATTACGCCTCAGTATTCTCACATCTGCATACCAACATATTACGCCTCAGTATTCTCACATCTGCATACCACCCTATTACGCCTCAGTATTCTCACATCTGCATACCACCCTATTACGCCTCAGTATTCTCACATCTGCATAACACCATATTACGCCTCAGTATTCTCACATCTGCATACCACCCTATTACGCCTCAGTATTCTCACATCTGCATAACACCATATTACGCCTCAGTATTCTCACATCTGCATACCACCCTATTACGCCTCAGTATTCTCACATCTGCATAACACCATATTACGCCTCAGTATTCTCACATCTGCATACCACCCTATTACGCCTCAGTATTCTCACATCTGCATACCACCATATTACGCCTCAGTATTCTCACATCTGCATACCACCCTATTACGCCTCAGTATTCTCACATCTGCATACCACCATATTACGCCTCAGTATTCTCACATCTGCATACCAACATATTACGCCTCAGTATTCTCACATCTGCATACCACCCTATTACCAGTATTCTCACATCTGCATACCACCCTATTACGCCTCAGTATTCTCACATCTGCATAACACCATATTACGCCTCAGTATTCTCACTGCATACCACCCTATTACGCCTCAGTATTCTCACATCTGCATACCACCATATTACGCCTCAGTATTCTCACATCTGCATACCACCCTATTACGCCTCAGTATTCTCACATCTGCATAACACCATATTACGCCTCAGTATTCTCACATCTGCATACCACCCTATTACGCCTCAGTATTCTCACATCTGCATACCACCATATTACGCCTCAGTATTCTCACATCTGCATACCAACATATTACGCCTCAGTATTCTCACATCTGCATAACACCATATTACGCCTCAGTATTCTCACATCTGCATACCACCATATTACGCCTCAGTATTCTCACATCTGCATACCACCATATTACGCCTCAGTATTCTCACATCTGCATACCTCCATATTACGCCTCAGTATTCTCACATCTGCATACCACCATATTACGCCTCAGTATTCTCACCGCCACACCATGGCAACCAATCCAAAGCAATCAACTCCACATCTCTTGACCTTCTCAACCCAGCCTCCCACATCACCCACAGACCGCTAACACACAAAAAAACACAAACACACACACACACAGGCACATGCACATATACCTGCCAAACAGATATCACAGAGCCCCACCCTGAATAGGTACCCCACCATGAAACTCCAGCACAATCAAATCCCCAACTAATGATCACATAGCCTCTGATCCAGCACACCCACACACTCAGAGAACATAGGGGTGTGCAATCAAACAGATGCCAGCCAATTGGACCGCGGAAACCTTATACTACAATCATGGTGGAAATTAATAATTTAGTGCACATTATACTGGGGTGTTGTGTGTGTGTGTGTGTGTGTGTTGGGTGTGTGTGTGTGTGTGGGGTGATTGTGTGTAAGTGCTTGTCTGTCTACATCATAATAACACAGGAAAATCTAATGTTGTTGCTTTGGTCTCGATGCATATTGAATAAATGGATATATTGAATCTCCACTTGGGCTGAGGAAAGGCCATGGCATGTAATTATACGTTTCCTTTAACCACACGAGTAAGTGGAAAACTCTGAACCCTGAGTTCAACATGAGCACAAGCCAATGCAGGTCCAGCTGGGTCAACAGCACACATGTGATTCCAAAACAACGTTGGTTCTCACTCCCTCTCACCTTGTCTCTCTCCGTCTCTCTTTTGCTTTGTAGAAAAGTATTCGGCAGCAATCGCAGCTTTGAACTGCCTTTGCTGGACCACCAGTTCCAGGAAGTTCCAGGTTCCTGGTGGTTCCCAACTTCTTTTATTTAATACTGATGGAGACCACTGTACATGTATACAAATCATGGCATTGTTAGAATTAGTCAAATAATTGTTTCCCCAAGGCCACAATAGCATTGCGTTTTTTTACAAACCAGTACGTTTACGTCATCTAAAAAATGACTGACAACTGCGCCGAGAACTGCGGCCTGCCACCAAGCAAACATCGTTCAGGAATGTTTAAGGAACACAATGAAGAGTTAAACATGTTGACTTGGTCTCCAAATTCCCCAGATCAAAATCCAATCGAGTATCTGTGGGATGTGCTGGACCAACAAGTCAAATCCTTGACGACTCCACCAAGCAACTCACAGGACAAAAAGAATCAGCTAACGTCTTGGTGCCAGATACCACAGCGCACCTTCAGAGGTCTAGTGGAGTCCAGACCACATCAAACCTTCAGAGGTCTAGTGGAGTCCAGACCACATCAAACCTTCAGAGGTCTAGTGGAGTCCAGACCACATCAAACCTTCAGAGGTCTAGTGGAGTCCAGACCACATCAAACCTTCAGAGGTCTAGTGGAGTCCAGACCACATCAAACCTTCAGAGGTCTAGTGGAGTCCAGACCACATCAAACCTTCAGAGGTCTAGTGGAGTCCAGACCACATCAAACCTTCAGAGGTCTAGTGGAGTCCAGACCACATCAAACCTTCAGAGGTCTAGTGGAGTCCAGACCACATCAAACCTTCAGAGGTCTAGTGGAGTCCATGACACCTTCAGAGGTCTAGTGGAGTCTAGAACTAAAAGTGTTCTTCTAACGACTAGACTGGGTAGAACACTTTATTTAAATGTGCTTCATAACAATGTGAAGAGCTAGCACACAGAAGAAGAGAAGAGTACGGAAAAACAGTGTCACTAGCAAGGTGGTGATTGGGTGTTTTCCCAGAATGCTGACCAGCTCATAATAGCAATCAGGCATTTGTGGTGTGTGGCCAATCGATCTCCGGATGACAGAGTCAATATATTACAGAGTTGATATATAACAGACACTGCCAGGAAGGGCTGGCATAACAACATATATTCTTCCTTAATTCTTCTAAAAACAGGGGACGGGTTCACTACTTATTGAGAGTATTGGACAACGACTAACATTATAAGTTCAGATTCAGCTACTGATCAGGGTCTCCAATAGAATACAGCAGAAACCTGGATCCGCTTGATCAATTACACTTGGAGTGAAACTTGAAAGGGCTTAAGTAAAAATATGGATTGGTCACTGTTAAACTTGGAAAGCTCCACGTGAACTTCATGTGTTCTGAGCCCTGTTTCCAAGACTGACGATACAAAAAAGGTGACTTTTCAGAAGGGGTTGGTTTTAGGTTCTGAGTTTGCTTTCTGCATTGATGAAACATTGCAATTACACGTCACACAGCTTTGGGCCCAAAATATAAATCATAACGCAAAATTCGGTGAGATTTAACTTCTCCGTCTCAGAGATTAATGGGACGTAATTGTCGTGTCCTCAGAGCACTGCTACATAGGAAACACTGAAACATACTGAAACGTGAAACAGAGTACCCTGTCAGACCCATGAAACCTTTCTGTCTTGACGGTCACTCCAATTTTCCAAAACGGAGGACAAAGAGAATGGCGCTTGGAGAAGGACGGTGCAACCATTCAGCCCGATCTGTCCATTGATTCCAGGGGACGTGGCAGGAGAATGATTGTCTGGCCCGAGCATCCATCAGACGCATCCGTCAGATTACCCCACAGGCCTACAGGACATGTGCCCAGTGGCCCAAACCAGAGAGACAGATTACCCCACAGGCCTACAGGACATGTGCCCAGGGGCCCAAAACCAGAGAGACAGACAACCCCACAGGCCTACAGGACATGTGCCTAGGGGCCCATACCAGAGAGACAGACAACCCCACAGGCCTACAGGACATGTGCCCAGGGGCCCAAAACCAGAGAGGGGCCAATAACGGAAAAACTCACGCTTTGTTACAGAAGGTATCTGCGACAAGTGTTTGGAATTCAACCCCAGATCGAACGCGCATAGACCAGCTAACATGTATGTTCAGCTTTGGGCAGGAAGGTCGTGACGCTAACGGCGTCATTGCAATGATGAATGAACAAAGCTTGGCCCTGTCAAACTGTAGAGACCAGTCGTATGACAATGCAACATGCTTGCAAAGTAAAACGGACCCTAACGTGAGAAACCCGTTTATCCCCTACATTTCTATTTAGTTGGGTCAAAGGGTGTTTTGGACTTGTTGTTGCACTTGAAAGAAATTGCCTTTATGGCTCAGTTATAGGACATTATACCTTCCAGGTTTCTGCCACAGGTTTGCTAATACAGTAGAGCGATATGGTCCTTACGACGGCAATCCCTTCCACTTGAATCATTCGGTGGGGTCTTTTTGAAAGATTTGAGAAGGAAACTTTGCGTGTGCCAGATGTGTGCCAGTCCAATAAACATGATCGTCAAAGGACAAGGAAAAGCAAAAAGGATGAGAGTAAAGCGGCGTGGATACCGAACACTCAATGGAAGTGACAGGTTTAAAGTGGATACTTTAATTGTTGCTATTGACAGGCTGGTAAGCGGCCTTAACAACTGACTAGACGCCTACCTGCACTTGAACGACCTCATCGGTTTTCCGTTTATTAAAAGACTCTAGCGTCTAGTCACGTCAAAGCACAGGCCCAAAGCTTCTCTCTGGCTCAACCTGACGACCTGGGACGCAGCACGCCTGATGAACCGATTCAGTTACGATGCTAAAACAGAGCGAGAAAGATTAGCTGAAAATCTGTCCCGAAAATTATCATAGATTTGGGATTTCAATCAGCTTTTCCAAATGTATTTGTAGCACATAGGGTCATCTAAGGTTTGGGATAATTGGCCATGCTGTTGTGAGAAGGCTATCCGCGCCCCGGGGAACGGGTGGGGAAGTTATATAATAACAAATATTTCACTCAGAACGTATATATCGATATTGAGGGCTGTTTTTTTACGAGGGGGCATCATATTTTTGTCTGTAGTCGTGTGTGTAAGACCCCACTGCGGAGAAAGTACGCATGTGCAAGCAAACTTTTCTCTTTATGCTCGGCCAATTCCCTTAATTTCAGTGCATCAAAGACGTGCGTTG